>OX465288.1:31689019-31821519 GCA_949987695.1 Merzomyia westermanni | reverse complement strand
ACAAATAACCATACATTTTTATGGCGAGATACTCTGCACTTTACAATTCCATTTAGCTCCCATCAGGCATCTGGTAAATACATAGAAATGTCGTGCCATTTGAATCAATATTAATTGCATTTATCGATTGACTCAATTTAACACATACTTGTAATTACATATATACATACTTACTACCTACAGAGATATCATTTTCCACATTGTCATTTGTTAGATATTTAAAAGTCACCCCACATCCGCTGCTAAAACCGTGCTACACATGCTCAATCAAACTTGCATTAAATGAAGTACATGTTGGTTGTTCTAATAGGGACCCGTGACGATACTGCAGGCTTGACTGAGAATTTTTAAGTGTTAGTGCATTCGGTGGTCCTCGTGTCACACCTACTTGCATTCGACTGTCGTCGTGTCTCTGACGGCGTTGATTGGCTAACATCTAAAATTTTGGATTTCTTAATATTTAAGGGTGGTAATATTGTACTGCGCTAGGCAATTGCGCCAACAGCTCTAGCGCCAACACACTTGCGCTGTAGGCGCAATAACCTGCTCGTCAATTATGACCATGCGTCTACTTAAAAAATAAAAATGTTTAGAGTTTAGCCAATGAACGCCGGCAGAGACACGACAACAGTCGAATGCAAGTAGGTGTGACACGAGGACCACCGAGTGCACTAATATTTAAAAATTCTCAGTCAAGCCTGCAGTATCGTCACGGGTCCGTATAACAGCAAAACAGTCTTCGATGGTTTGGGGAGTGCTACGGATATGGCCAGCTGCTAATAGCACATCCTGGGGATAAGGCGACTGCCGCAGGAACGGTCAGTCTGGAAAAGAATTTTACTATGAGCTGTGCCAGATTTAAGCAGATATACAGAAGATCCGATCTAGAAGGCTACCCAAAGACATACAACACCTGACTCGGCCTCCCTTGCGGTTTATTATTGGCGTCAGGTATCGTTAAAGGGAGATACTGAATTTAAGACTGTCAGCAACTAAAAATAAACGCAGATGGGACAACCATCGAATAATTCTTGTTGTCGTATTAACTGCAAAAACCTTCTCAGAATCGAACTGAAGGACAACAGAAAAATGAGAGTGTTTGGTGAAAGGCATAGCATATTAGTACGGGCTGCACCTCACTACCCCTCGTGGCTTTCAGGTTCTCGTGGGAACGTTTTGTGCAGGCTTCGAACGTCATCTGCTAAGAGAGTTAAGTTCTTGTTGATAGAAGTAAACTTGAAGGATCCGTTTTTGAAAACCTTTCCCTAAGGCACTTGTGCAGGGATACGAACCTGGGAGCTTCAGTATGGTAGTCCAGCTCAAGGTGCAAATTACTACCCTTCGCGGCATTTGCTTGAATTACTTCCTGGCAGTACTTGGGGAAAGAGAAAAAAGAGACGTGGCGAGAGATGTCTTGGGTCAAGGTGACCCCACCCGCCTCGGAAGGTGTGGTGCTTGTGCCTGTATGACGGAATTCACCCGGCGAAAGCTACAAATTAGTTTACCGACTCTCTGTGTTTGTTTTTGAGGGTGCACCTTTGGTTCAAACGGCTTTATTATGTGATGCTGGATCTCTCTTCGGTCTTCTTCAAGCAAGTGTTTGTTTGGATGCTGTTGTTTGCAACAATTTAAAAATTATTTATCCATCTCGTAGCACTTCTCAGTGCGGTGATCAAGAAGGCGTGTATCTGATAAGCCCGGTGTCTGTCGAACCGGTTAGTTTATTTCCTTTTACGTTGCCAACCGCATTTGCTTGTCTCTTACCCTTGTACTGCCAGGCAGTGACTTGAGGATTTTAATGCAACTATGTAATTTTGATTTTTTGATGTGGGACAGGCGAATACTTGATTCCATCGTCGAAAACGTCTAATTCCATGATCACTTGCCCAGTCCATGTCGTGAATAAGGTGACCGAGGATATGGTCGGTGAAGGACCAGTTGCCAATATCGTGCAATCGTAGGAAAAGATCGTGACACCATCCTGCTTAACCCTACGGGATTTTGGTAGTACGCTTCTGAGCTGCACAGACGAATGCCGACCACTCCAACAATTGACGGTCCAACGCTTGAGACACGAGGAGAGAGAAAGGTCTTCGAAATCTGTTTTTGACTACGCTTGGTTAACCGTGTCAAAAGCTTTTGAACGCCACTTATTTGAGCGTTTATGGCGTTCAGCTCGGTGGTAGTGCTATGCATTTTGAAGAAGGACCCATTCTAAAGATCGGCTAGAAGCTGGTTGGCATTGTATTAAGATATTAAAACTGTCTGCAGGAGGAGAGAAGAGGAGAGATATCAGTCGCTAAGCCTTCGTTAGCGGCTTTCCAAGGCTTTAGTTGAGGCTTCCATTTTTCGGAAATGACAAAAGCGGTCATGGATAGATTGAAATATGAAATTCAATTTATTTCATGCATTTCTTTTAATTTCCACCTTCCATTGCTTACAGTCTTTTTTCGTATTAAATATGGGTAGGTAAGCGCTAAATATTAGGTAAGCAACTCATTAAACTCAACAAGCTATTAGGGCCAGTATTGCTGTAGAAGCCTTAGCGAGCAAAGAAAACAGAACTTTTCTGAGAACAATCGAGGCGTAAATTGCTGCACAAATACTTGACTACATACATACGTACTTACGAACTACAAACTAGCACGACATACGATACAAATTTGCACCCATTCAATTCATGGCAAGAATCTCACGTTCCGTTTGCGCTTCGCTTCAAAACAAATATCAGTCATCACCACCATCATCATTATCAGCAACATCGCATATCCATTGATATCACTAAAACATGCAACAGCAACACCAAATATATGCATGCACAGATATGTGAATATCGATGTATGGCTGCTGCCAACACTAACTTCATTATCCGGTGCCTTTGTCATTATTATCTGCAACGTAATCTTCTAAAGCAATGCTGAAGCTGCCGTCTAGCTTACTTGGCGGCTTGGCGGCGTGAATAGGTAAATACCCACTTTGTAGTGAAGCATGAAGTGGAAGCCACTTGATGCACGTCTCGTCACATGCATTGATATGACTGCACAATAAGTAACTTTCACATTAGACTGGGACGAAAAATATTTCTTTTTTGACAATTATTATCTTATAACTTTAAACGGTATATAATCCATGATTATAATGAAATTTTGTACGTAAAGAATGTTTAACCAGGTGTTGCCACTCAGTTCGCTTTTTTGGGGCTGCCACTTATCTCATTTTTTTTGATAAAATTAGGACAGTCAATATGGGCTTAAACGAAAAAAAAAACAAGTAAGGACAGGGCTGTCTTCGACTGTGATGAAGACTTTATACCTTTCATGAATACACATTACGATTTTAAGTGTCCTATCCTTACTCACATTTAGTAAAAACTCTGCAAAACTGATAATTGAAAGATACATAACCCAAAACCCATTTATCGAAACTATCGATAGTATGGGAGCTATGCGTTGTATTGCTCTGATCTTGCTGATTCCGACAAATGATTAATCTCATGCAAAATGGCGGCCTCGTCCCAAATTTCATCAAGATATCTCAAAAACTGAGAGACTAGTTTGCGTACAAACAGACAGACGGACCGACGAACATAGCTAAATCGACTCAGCTCATCGCCCTGATCATTTGAATATACTTATTAGTGGGTCTATATCTTCTTCTTTTCATACTTACAAACATCGGACCAAAGTTATAATACCATTTCATGTTCATGAAAGGTATAAAAATTATCACCATTAGCGTCAAGATCACCCACTTAAGTGTTGCCACAACAAAGATATTACAGGGTTGCTACCCATTAGAAATTTTTAAAAATGTAGTGAGATACAGAAATATGAGTATCAAGCGAAAAGTATTTTATATCGAATTTCAAAGAAGATATTTCAAGGTAGAGTTAATACCTAAGGTTGCCACCTTACCCCTTTACATTAATTTTCATTGGATATACGTTATTATCTCGAAAACGTCTTGACTCATTTCCATGAAATTATGTATATAGGTAATCCGGCTACAATATAAACTCTCTTACATAAGTGTTGCCACTTACCGAGTTGTCACCTATCTGGAATAAAAAAAAAACAAATTAGGTATGCTAATTTGGGTAGATATCGAACAAATAGGATTGTACGTTAAGATCTCCAATAAAGTTTTGTCACAACGAAGATTTTACAGGGCTGCCATCCATTACAAATTTTTAAAAAATTTGTGAGATACAGGGTGGCTAATGAAAGCCGCTACCAAAAAAAAATGAAATAACTTTTTTTCTATTTAATGAATCTGGTAAATTTTTTTTTTATTTTGCAGATTGACTTTTACATTTAACAAAAATGGATAACTGGGACACTGAAAAAAGAATTTGGATTGTCCGCCGCTATCACGCACTGGAGTCCGTAGTTTCGGTTCAAAGAGAGTATAGGCGCACGTTTGGCGGCAATCCTCCGAGCAGATGGACCATAATAAAACTTGTAAACAATTTTGCCGAGCATGGGACAGTCAACAGAAGACCTTACCATCGAAACCCTTCAGTTCGAACGGAGGAAACAATCGCTGCTGTAGCTGCTGCCATACAAAACAATCCACGTCTTTCGACAAGAAGCTTATCTGCTCAAATGGGTGTAAGCAGACAGTCATTACAGTCAATTATGCACAAAGACTTGGACTTATTCCCATATAAAATTCAAACGGCCAACAAACTGAACGCTGCAGACTTGCCGATTCGCTTGGAATTTTGCCAGAAGATGCTTCAAATGGTGGAAGAGGATGGAAACATGTTGAACTGTCTTTTCATGTCTGACGAGGCCCATTTCGATTTAAACGGCAACATAAACAAACAAAATTGTCGAATATGGAGTGCTTCCAACCCACAGATACTCCATGAGACGGAATTGCATCCACTTCGTGTCACAGTGTGGTGTGCAGTTTCATCACGCTGCATTGTCGGGCCCTACTTCTTCGAAGAAAACGGTCACACCGATACGGTTACTGGAGACCGTTACTTGAGCATGTTGAGAGAGTTTTTCTATCCAGAATTACGCCGAATGAGAATTTCTTTCAACTCTGTGTGGTTTCAGCAAGTGCAGCTCCTCATATAGTCCAACCTGTTATGACAGAATTGCGACGAAAATTTCCCAATAAGCTGATATCCAGAAACTCCACATTCCGTTGGCCACCCAGGTCGCCTGACCTTACTGCACCTGACTTTTTCTTGTGGGGTTATTGCAAACAGGAAGTCTTCAAAGCAAAACCAACAAATTTGAATGAACTAAGGCAATCCATTCGAGAAACAATTGCGGCTATTCCTGTCTCAACTCTCCAAGCAGTAATGAACAACTTTTTGGTAAGATGCCGCACATGCATCGACGAGCAGGGGGGGGCATTTAAATTCCATTATTTTTAAAACTAATTAAACTATATTTAATAAAATTTAATGAGCTTTAACATGAATAAAAGAAAAATGAATTCCATACACTGAAAAAAAAAATTATTTGAGTTTCTTAATGTAGCAAAATTCATCAGCCACCCTGTACATAAATATGGGTATCGAAGGAAAGATATTTTACGTCGTGTTTCAATAAAAATATTTCTAGAAATAGTTACCCCTTGCGTTAAGATCACCCTCATAAGTGTTGCCACAGAGAAGAAATTTTTTAAAATTTAGTGAGATGCATATATATGGGTATCAAAGGAAAGTTTCTTACGTCGTCTTTAAACAAAAATATTTCTAGGCTGTGTGTTAACACCAAACGTTGCCACCTAAGGAAATAATATTTATTCTTCACCATATCGCTTTAACTCAAAAACTGCTTGACCTATTTGGTCGAATTTTTAAATATGTAAAATTCCACATTTTAAGCTCTTCTACTTCAGTGCTGCCATAGTACGATATTTTATATCGTATTTTAAACAAGATATTTTTTTCCAGTTAGAGTTAACACCTTTATATTTATTTATTCTCATTTCTATGAAATTCTGTATATAGGTTATCTGGCAACAATCTAAACTCTTTTACATAAGTGTTGCCACTTACCGAGTTGCCACCCATCTGAAATAAAAAAAAAACAAAGAATGGTGTGGGTGCGTTGTGGTCTCCGAGGATAACATGATTCTTTGCCTTTTAGTAACACATCATATTTACATTTTCGAGGTCAGCATCTTCCGACCGGATAACTATACTTTCGCATTCGAAAGTGCTTGGATGAATATATTTTGTTGCAAGATATAATGCATAATCAACTCAAGTCCGCCTTTATTACCGCTCTGTTGATCTGCACCACAGTTTCAGGGACTCTATCTCGACTTGAGTTTTGTATTTTTTCACTAAGCTCGTTCGAGGTTTTACCCATGTTGTCTTTCCGATATCCACATTAAAAAATTCCATATTCGCAGCAACCCTAACATGTAAATGTAGGTTCGTTCTGTATTTTACAGCGGTGGTCCTTCTGTTTATGAATGCTAAATCATGAAAACTCGAATGCGTCACAAAAAAAGGATAGGCGTTTCATATGTCGTCAGTAGTATATATGTATTCATATTACATATCTACTCCTATATATACAATAAGCACATATATACAGATGTATAAGCAGCGAATTTTCTATGCAAAAAATTTTAGGTTGGAGTACGATTTTTTTATTTTGATTGACACCGGAACCATGGAGCGCTTGCATAGTTGCCAACTACAAGAAAATACGTCAATAGATTTTTTTTTTCGTTAAATAACGTCAAATAGATAAAAATGTTAATCTAAATTTATTTACTTTAAGTACGTCAAATGCACTTGTTTAGTCATCACCAGCAGGTGATGTAAAAGGATGAAGGGAAAATGTAAAGTGCTAAACTTTTTACTAGGTGGAGAAACTATCGATAGTCCTGACATTAACGATTATCGATATTGTCGAGGTAAATACATTTGCAGAGAATAATTGCTACTCAAATCAAACGGAGTCAATAATTTTTTAGTTTCATAACAGGAATCCATGTCCAAGTCATCTTAAGCTTCTCTCCACGCACCGATTACCGATATGCTGAAGACCCTCGCTTTGATGCAAATCGCCGTCGTCTCTTTCACACCACAAAGCCAACATGCCATGACTTCGCTTTACTTTCTTCTTTGTTAGGCCACTGCAGAAGGAGTGACATTGTCCGACTATTTTCCAGGCTTACCCCACTTCCTTCAACCCGGCGATGTCAAACTTTACATTCAGCATCAACCAACAGGAAGGCATTCAACTCCTTTAAAAGTGTCTCAACACTCAATCTCAAAAACATAGTCCTTAAACAATTTTCCATGCTCGTCATCAGAAAAGAGAGTTCTTATAGTAGTCTTTTAGTGCATTTTTATACCCAGGGGTACTAGTACACAACGTTGTCCACATAGCAGAGGTCTGGGATGGCGTAAAGGGATCGAAGTCGTTATAAGTTCGACATATCAAAGTTCTTAGAATGAATAGAGCCATGCCCGTGCGTCCGTCTGACTGTCACCCTGTCCGTTTTTTCGTCTGTGTACACGATAACTTGAGGCAAAATTTATTTATGTGAATGAAATAAAGTTCTACTTTCCGGCTATGAAGGTTGCTACATAAAATTGGGCGAATTTCGAAAAATACCCAGAAATGGTCCTGAAAAAGTTTCGGAACGATCCTGAAAAATTCCGAAGAAGTCCCGCAATAATCCAGTAATGATTCCGAAACAAAACTAAAAAGTCCCAAAAGGGTCCTGAAACAGTCAGAAACTGATCCCAAAGTAATCTCAAAAAAAAGTGCGGAAATGGTCTTGAAATGATACCGAAAAATTTCATTAATTCTAATAATCTAAATTCTACATACTCCAATACACTGCTACAACTTTCTATTTCCGTTATATCCCAAAAAAATTTCGATCTACTCCGAAAAATTTCAAAGTTCATTCTTAATAAAAATTAAAAAAAAAATTGATTTAAGTAAAAGCAGACCTGTTAAATAATGATTACTAATCGTAATGATTACCGGTTTGAATGCCGGTTTCTTGAAAATCCATTTAATGATTGATTACCAATCACTTTAAATTTTCCAATTAATTAAAAAAATCATCAAAAAAATTATGACTTTTTACGATTATTAAAAAAATCAAAAATATTCCAAAAAAAAAGTCGTTTTGATTACTTTTGATTTTTTTTTTTCAGTATAATTAGTTGATGTGTATATTCATGTGCTTCTGCAAAAATCCAAAATAATCAAAAGTAATCAAAACAATTTTTTTTAGTACTCCGATTTTCTTTGATTATTTCTAATCGTAATCAAATAATAACTGCTTTTTCTTGAAAAACAATTAAAATAATCATTACCAATTAAAAAATCCATATAATTAATTGATTACTATATACAAATTTAACAGGTCTGAGTAAAAGGTATGCCAGCCTTAAGCGGCGACTAAAATCCGAGACCCGAAGGTTCGAACGGGTCAAGAAAATGGTTCTTAGGGGAGAGTTTCAACTCTAACAACAACAGCTTTGTGCTCACGCTTTGCTTTCAGTCGAACTTAGACTCCCTTACTTGTTTTCCTTAAATTGCATTCACAATAGCTTAATACGTATGAGAAAACGTGCTTGCCATTGAAACAAAAAGAAAAAAATTATGCATATTCCCTTTTAACTACTTATATACTTTCATATATTTATATATACTTAAGTATATTGCGCGTTAAGTGCACTGTGTTTCCACTTAAAATACATATCTGCCAAGAATACTTGAACGCTTCAAGCGGCTGCAAAGAATCGTCTTACACTTCGACGTGCCTTCTTTTCGATTTCGATTTTCATTTGTAAGCGTTGCGCATTTCCTGATTGTGCAACGAAATCCCTTTTGAAGCGACATTTAAAAATTTAATTATTTTCCATTTGATACCCAAAGGAATTCACAGTGCAACAACAACCAGCACCGATTGCCATGCCATACCATCCGCATGCGCTCCTTATGCAGGCGCTGCGGATGTGAGGTAGCGAGCGTAGGGTGGAGATTTTGCAGCGCGCACTCCAAACGCTGCCAAAGTACTTCCTTTTATTTGATTTGAATTGCCATTACAAATGCATGGAAATACGAGTTGCAGCAACCATAACAACAAAAACATTTTTTGAATGCAATTGAAAAGCGGCCAAAAGAAGATTTTATACGAATGAAAGGAAGCAAATAAAATGTATGTATACAAAATATAAAAATCGTGGATTTGCAAATTGGGAATACGGCGCGTATGTATGTACGTGTATGCAATTGTGAGCGAAATACGAACATGCAACTTCCTGTGCAGTCTAACCAACTCGTCATCGGCACAATTTAAAGTAGCATCATTGCTCGTACTTTAACTGTTTATGTTGTTGTTGTTATTGTGAAAACATTACTAACAAATACTCTCACGACCAACATAAATAATGATTATTAATCGTAATGATTACCGGTTTGATTAATTATTTTCTTAAAAATCCATTCAGTGATTGATTACAATTACTTTCAAATTTTAATGATTATTTTCCAATTAATTAAAAAAATAGTCAAATAAATACATGATTTTTTACGAGTATTTAATAAAAAAGATCAAAAAAAAACTAAAAATAATCTAAAATAATCAAAAAAAAAATTGTTTTGATTATTTTTGATTTTTTCCAGAAGAAGCACATAAATATGCACATCAACAATACTGAACAAAATGAAAACTAATTGAAACACTCAAAAAGAATCAAAAATAATCAAAACAAAGGTTTTTGATTATATTAGATTATTTTTATTTTTTTTAATCTTTTTAATAATCGTAAAAAATTATGAACTCTTGATTATTTTTTAAATTAATTGGAAAATAATCATTAAAAATTTAAAGTAATGATAATCAATCATGAAATAGATTTGCAAGAAAATAACCCATCAAAAAAAAAAAACAAAAAAATTTAAAATAATCAAAAGTAATCAAAACAAACAGTTGTTGTATATTTTAAATAATCGTAAAAAATCAAGTTTTTTTTGATTTTTCTAATCGTAATCAGTTATTAATTGCCTTTTCTTGAAAAACATTTAAAATGAAAATTAAAAAAATTTATGGCCCGATATACAACAGGTATATCATCAGATTTTTGTAGTGTGCCATTTTGAATTTTTTCCTACAAATTGGTTAGACCTGCAGTTTTTTTCCGATCCGGACGGCATCTGCAAAGCAAAGAATTTTTGCTGAGAAGCCTTCCATAGCGGAAAGACACTCGGAGAGTTTGCCAAACCACTGCCAAGGGGCGACCTCGTTTTTGAAAAAACTTTTCCAAACCACTTATGGTGTTACCTGTCCCAGGACACTAACCTTGGACCTTCGGTGTGGTAGGTCACACCACGGCGGATGTATTGCCAATTAAAAAAAATCTAATTAAGTCTAATTAATTCATTACTAATTACTAATAAAATTTAACAGCTCTGGTTTGCCAAAGTACTAGTCTATTAGTGCATAACGGGCTGGGAACCCCAAATAGAACCAAGGAGTTCACGCGATTAGTCTCCTGATCAATAGAGATTCCTATTGCTTTTGAGAAAATCGTAACTATTAGTTGCTTTGATCTCCTACTTGACGTTTCTAGGATACTCCTGCCACAATACAAAAACAACCCAAATCTCTACTGAGCCAATAATCTTCCTTCCCACAACAAAACTCAAAGCTTTATGTAGTCGTTTGCAGTGACATCAGAAGCAACATTCGGAAATCGAAGTTATTATCCACGTATTCGATTCCGACATCCATAGCGACCTACCAAAGTATTGTCGAAATTTATGACTGTATGAACTCATGGAACGCAACACACCCGTAATTTTAGGGGCTGAGTAAGATAATTCAACTTTTAGCTACGAACATTCCCGGGTATTTATTCCTGCAGCAGCATTAATCCTAAACTTGAAGTCAGCAGGCAAACGGAAAACATTTCCAAAAAATACCTTTATAAGGAGAGCACTGTCTTCGTCTGTGCAGAAAGCTTTATACTTCGCATCACGATTTTCTCTTTCCTTTTTAATCGAAAGATATATTACCCATCCCACCACATTTATAGGAACGATAGCATGTTTGGTGGATATCTGTTTTATTAGTCCGATCTTGTTGGTTCCGTAAAAATATTACAAAGTAATAGGCGCATACCAAATTTTAACCATATATCTCTAAAACTGAGCGACTAGTCATCTCCGTCTCTTCTTCTTTTCATACCTACAAACATAGGGCCGAAGTTATTATAACAAAAAAAAAATCAGGCTTCGGCAACATTAACTCGCGTTCGATATCGTTCTCATTCACGAACGAGTACATTTCAGTCGATATCCCTGTAGCCGGTCGATATTCCTAGAACCAAACCATGTCAATCCCTAGTGAGTACCTTTCGTTTGATACCCATATTGCGTAAAATAATGAAATTTTTGTTTCGTTTTTTTTAATTCTCGTTCGGGAATGTCAATTCAAATTTTGAACATTCATGAAATTAATAATTCCGAATGCTGAAAACCCTTATACTATTCCATAGCCTTTGATGTACTTAGTCAAACCCCATGCATGCATAGCTCCATTATCATTTTCTTATGGATCACAATAACTGTATTCAAACACACAAAGCCCACCGAAGGTTAGAGCACATTATCCAGATTTGTCTTCTACTTCCTTGCCCAAGGAATTGTCTCGATGTCAGACTGTCTGTAAGTATTACATACATACATACCTAGACTTTTAATCCGGCTCATCAAGTCCATACCTAGTAAAAGACTTTTGTCATTGTCATTGTACTTTTTGTTCTTTTCATCTTTTATCTATCCTTTGGCATTGTTTTTCAAACCGAAATGAAATGTATGTGTATTTGAAATATCTATTTACATACATACATACTTAGCATATATACAAGTATATGTATGTGTGTATTATACTTGCAAATGGGATGTAAATTCCGGGTTTCTGTATATTTTTATTTACCGAAAATCTCGTGATTTATTTCCTACGATTCCAAGATTTTCGGGATCCGGCAATATCCCAGCAAAAAGTATACTAGCAAATTGGCTGGTAAAATGACGCGCACTGTGACCACGAAACAGCGTGAAACCATCAGTAAAATTCTTAAGAGCATCGGGAATCTTTTGACCGTTCCACTTCATATTGTACCTATTTATGTACTACTCGCACTTGTAATTAAGCATATTTTTGTATGTATTGTGTTGTGTTTAAGCCATGTGGGGAAAATCTCTAGCTCTGAACTGGTGCGCATCTAGTGCGTTTCGAACCACAAGTAGTGCGCCTTCAATCTCTTTGACATGTAATCAACTGGCGAATTTAACATGGCGATGTCCTAGGCGATAGAAATTGTCCCCCGCTGCATTACCTTTTCGCCAGTTCCGAATTATTTAAAAATTCGGCAGCTGGGATATAGTTCGTTTATTACTAATATTGCTCTAGTTCTGCACTATTTCCAAATTCTGCAGTTTGGATGTAGTTCGTTTAAAATAAAAAAAAAAATATTTTGTTAAGCCTTTCATGGTAGAACTACACTCGAAGACTTTTTGCCAAATGACTGCCTAAGTTCGCGACCCCCGTTTTGAAAAACTTTTTCAAAGCACTTTTGATGTTACCTTTACCAGGACTCGAACCTTGGACCTTCGGTGTGATAGTTCAGCAACACTACCGCCACACCATTGCGGTTAGTTTATGCACGGCTAATAATTCATTATTTGTGTAAATTATGCTTTCTAATTGCCAAAGATGGCTTTTGTACGTGTAACCACTTCTCCAGTTTTATGTTATTTTGTTATTGCTTTTACATATTAGTCTGACGGGAAATCGTGGCTTGTTTTCGAAATAGTACTATAACCATAGACTGTATATGTTATATATAATGTTTTCATCAAAATCAAAAACAATAACACTGTTGCAGTTTTTCAACTTTTTTATCCGACCGACGGGGGGATAGGTCATTTTTATATATTTCGGATACGCACAATTCATTGGTCTGAACCGTTTTTAAACGTTAGCTAAAAAGATCATTTTTTTCTGATGACCCTGTCGAAAAATCAACAAGGCAAAATAAATTAATTTTTTCCTCTTGAGACTTTGGGGTTTCATGAGGATTTTAAAGGATATAATTATAATTTTTTTGTAAAATGGTTAACATAATTGAATTCAGCGTATCCGAATTAACAGTGTAATTATTAACAACTGGCCTTGAGCTCGTAGAACTTATAGCAATAACAAAGCAGACCTGTTGAATAATGATAACGAATCGTAATGATTACCGGTTTGATAAATTTTTTTCTTGAGAATACATTTAATGATTTATTATCAATTACATTCAATTTTTAATGATTATTTTCCAATTAAAACAAATAAAAAAAAATCTTGTTTTTTTACGATTATTAAAATAATCAAAAATAATCAAAAAAAAGTTGTTTTGATTACTTTTGATTATTTAAAATTTTTTTTTATTTTTTATACCTAGTAGTGCTATGCACACAATTTATATTAACTTTAGTCGCCTAACGGTGGTTTGTAACGGCATAAACGGATCGAGATACATATTGACTTACATATGTATATCAAAATGTTCAGGACGAAAAGAGAAATTGAGTAAGCCATGTCCGTCCGGCCGTCCGACACGATAACTTGAGTATATTTTGAGATATCGTAATGAAATTTGGTATGCAGGTTCATTGGCATGGGATGATAGCTACGCCCACTTTTTATAAATAGAATATTTTCGAAAATACAAAATAAGTGAAAATTCAGTACATAATACACTTATAAGGATAAAATTTGGTGTGTACATTAACTTTAACGCAGAAAATAAATATTTCAAGAAATTTTTGAAAATGGGAGTGGCACCGCCCACTTTTGATTAAGTCAAATTTAGAAATAATATTAATCATAAATCAAAACCCGTTCAAGATATCGAAACGAAAGTTACCACACATATTTATATTAATGGAAGGAATGTTCCGGAAAAAAATGGGCGAAAGCGGTTAAGGACACTTTTATACGAAAGATTTTGAAAAGGATCATAGATATATTTAATAGCCAATAACTTTGCGTACAAAAGCTTTATATCATTTCTATTTCACTTTCAAAGTGTCCGTGAACGAAGAAAGTCGAACAACATAAATTTTTGAAAGGTAAATGTTTGTTGCAAAAATGGGCGAAATCGGTCAACGACCACACCCAGTTTTTTAACATAGTTCTGAAAATTTTGTTTGTAAAATGTAACATGCGATATTTTTATAACCATGTAAGCTATATCAATAAGATCTTGTACCCATAATAAGGTTTTAAAGCAAAACTCAGCTGCAAAAAAAATTTTGGATTTTGGGGAAGTAGGCGTGGCGCCGCCCACTTTTTAGCATAAAAATTCTGCTATTTTCAATATTTTCAAAGGCGATTTCTTGTAGTTTCAACGTGATATTTCAATCAAAATTCGTCAGCTGTTTCCCAATAGTATTTAGTATACTCCTGATAAATTAAGCAAATCGCATAACACACAAGTAAAATATCCGGGAAAGTGGTTAATACCCCACTGCAACAGGGAAGTTATATACCTTTTTTTGATTTTTACATCTTTAATGAACATGAAATGTTTGTAAGGATGAGAATAAGAAGACATGGGCCCATCAATAAGTAAACTGAAATAATAATAACAATGAGCTGAGTGGATTTAGCAATGCCCGTCCTCCGCCCGTCTGTCTGTCTGTCCGTCTGTCTATTTGAAGGCCAATTTTTCAAACATAAAATGTGCATGTATTGGTATTTTGAAAAAATGTGGTTGGCAGTTGTATGGAAGCTATTTATATACAAAATAATGGATGGTGGCCGCCGTGGTGTGGCGGTAGTGTTGCCGGCCTACCACACCGAAGGTCCAAGGTTCGAGGTAACATCAAAAGTGGTTTGAAAAAGTTTTTCAAAACGGGGTCGCCCCTCGGCAGTGGTTTGGAAAACTCTCCGAGTGTCTTTCCGCTATGGAAGGCTTCTCAGCAAATATTCATTTCCTTTGTAGAGGCCGTTCGAAGTCGGTAAAAAACCTGTAGGTCTAGCCAATTTGTAGGAAAAAATTCAAAATGGCAGACTACAAAAATCTCTTAGGAGGTTTATGATGATATATCTGTAGTATATTAAATTAATTTACCCCTCAAAACTCATAAAAGAAATGTTTTTATTTAAAACAATCAGCTGGCTTTATGATACGGACTGAAAAGTATTAAAATAGACCTGCGTAAATTGGTAAGCTATAATAGATCACTACTAGGTATATAAAGTTCGGTTCGGTGAACTTAGACTTCCTTACTTGTTATTAAAAAAATATGTGGAAAAATGTAAAAACCGACTTTTACGGTGACCAGAAACAATGTTCTCCCTCAATTATAAATACTTTATTTTCTTGTAAACTGTGCCTCGAAGATCCTGGTAAGATTTTGCGGGATATTTTCTGGTATTGTGGGACTTTACCCTGGACGGTCATCCTTTTTTTTTGTACATTAACGTCATCCTTGTCAATATGACGACGACTTATTTCAAATCCATTTTCAGTAGGGTGTGAGTCGAAATAATGAACGCGTTTTATTTTTTTTTATTATTTATTTCATTATTAATAAATACAAATTCAAAGAGAGTAAACAACCGACTATCGCTGTACGAAAGCGGAGATCAACACGAACAATAAAAAACTTATTTACAGTGAAAATAAAATAGTTCGTCGTCATTTTGCCGAAGGATGACCGTCTAGGGCTAAGGAGAGCAGAACGGCACCGTTCTAATATCAAAAAAACAAGATTATGGTTGAAGAAGCTCTTGAACGGGAAACTTTACTTCGTAAGTTTTCAAGAAAAAGTATGTTGATAACCAAATTCTTTCGCAGAGCTGAAGTCATTGAACTCTATTAGGATATATTTATTTAACTACTATCTGATAACAAACCACTTAGTGCATGTTCCGTTTTACTGAGGATTCATATCCCAGTGCCTGCTTGCAAGACGGCTGACTACCGCTCACAGACTCTCGTGAATCGTGCATGGCTAATGTCTTTCACTACTGTTTTTCCTGCGAGATGAGCTGAGGTAGCACTCAGTCAATCCAGAGTCGAGACACCGAAGGGGTGTATCTAGTCGAGTAAGGTGAAGAGGACTTATCGATGGCTGTCTATACCATACAGGGCAGGTATTAGTAAACTGTTGATACAAGCGATGATCGGAGCGGTGGTTAATGTCGGTGGATCTGTGGCAAGGTACCGATGGACGGATGGGTGATAACTCACTCTCAAAGCCAATGCTGGATGATTGGCGGTTGTTGGATCCTCACAAACGTTACCGATGGGTGGTTGATGGGTGCCGGTAGATCGGTGCCAAGTTACCGATAGCCGGTAAATGCACAACGGCGGATATGTATTTGGTTGAAGGAATTCATTTTCAACATATTTATTTGAAGATTATTCGATTTTCGAGGGAGCTATCCAATTTTCAATTTAGCTGCCTTCGAGTTGTAAATTATCTTCAATTATATGTAAGCGATATTGTACAATGCAGTACTGCCTGAAAAGTTTTTTTTGGTGAAAACTCGTACATATATTAGCCGATATGGCAGGACTTTTTGATTATGCGGCGCGTGCTCTGTTATGTACAGGCGGACGTGTGCACAAAGTTGAACGTTAAAATGACGATTCCCACCACAAAGTAGAGAATGTACGAGTACGAGTATGTAAAATACATAAAAAGCGGGTGCGATAATATCTATGAGATTTATATGTATTTTTTTATGCAAACCGCTGGTACGAGTGCTTGGCTGTAGCGGATCATACTTGAGATATAATCTTTATTGATTTATTTCAATGACTTTCGATTTATGGTCTTTTTATAACTCCCACATTCACCAAAGCTGCTTGCTAAACGTTTTTAGCTACTATTTTGAATAATCGTGGGTCGTCCCAAAAGTATCGCACATTGATTTGAAAAGAAAATATTAAAAAAAAAAATAAACAAAGACTTATAAATGCAGTAAATACCTTCAATGCTGTTGGTGGCAGGCCGTAGTGGTCTTACTACGCAGTATCTAATCTAAGTCTTATCCCCTAGTTGCACAGATTAGGATACTAATGACGAGAATACATGGGGAGGGCATAGAAAAATCCATAAATGGTTTCTAGCGCATTGTAGGAACAAGGAGGAGGTACAAAATACTATACACTTCCTCTCGATTTACCCTAAGCTGGCCAATGCTCTTACGGAATGTCTGAACAAGTACTTCCAGAGAAGCTCTCTCGGCGCTAATTAGGGTTCTACATGTTTGAGTGTAACACTCACCAAATGTATGCAAATATATTGATACGATCACATCGAACTTTCTAGGTCATCTCACGTCCTTTTTCAGTCGCAACGTTCAGTGCCTAGGACTCTCTCTCTCTCTATGGCGCGATATACAACAGGTATATCATCATAAACCTCCTAAGAGATTTTTGCGCCAAGCTTCTCTTCCAATTTGTGGTGTGCCGATTTGAATTTTCCCTACAAATTGGTGGGACCTACAGTTTTTTGCCGACTCCGAACGGCATCTACAAAGAAGACGAATTTTTGCTGAGAAGCCTGTCATGGCAGAAATACACTCGGAGAGTTTGCCAAACCACTGCCGAGGGGCGACCCCGTTTTGAAAAACTTTTTTCAAATCACTTTTGATGTTACCTGTACCAGGGCTCGAACCATGGACCTTCGGTGTGGTAGGCCGGCAACACTACCTTCACACCACGGCGGCCGCCAAGGACTGATTCTGAACAAAAAGCTACTCTTCAGTGACAATATTCAATAGCACGCAGTTAGTGTATCGAGATGCCTCTTTTAATACCAAGCTGAAGGAATAGGCGCCCACGTACGATAAGTATACGTATGCCCTCTTTTGGGTTAAAGCAACACAACGATATATACATTGATGCTTCTTGAAGCTTGTAGTATTCCCATTATAATTAAAATACTGATACAAATACTGCAGTGTGCTAAAACTCCACATTTGTTGAATTATTAACAAAATGATGAATGTCAGAATTACAGCAGCTGTTCGCAAACAATAAAGAGTTACCAGATTACGTGATGAACAGAGAGCTGCCAAGAAATGTTGTACATGGTAATTTTAAAAGTATCCGATTGTTAAATATAAAATAGCTGCCGAAGTACAAGATACCCCAAAGTACGAAATACTAATATAAGCAAGTCAAATGTGCACGGGGCAGATATAAATATATCAGTCTTCCTTTTTCTTCCCATAGAAGAAGATGCTGCATTACTGGCAAGGTCAATAGAAACTCATTCTAACACACTCGTTGTCATCCCATCACAGGAAATCAATCCATTACTCGGTTCTCTGACTAGTGGGAGCACAAAAAGGTTATATTTCAGTCGAAAGTTGCAAGTTTTAGTCAAAAGAATTTTTGCTGCCTATTTCTTCTAAATCTGTCAAAACGATCAGCTGTTGTGCATTTAACAGGAAAAAACGTTAACAAGATAAAACTAAACTTGACACGTTAGGAAAAATTTCAATGTCAAATCACGTCTTAAATTTCTTCCCCCTTATTAATTCTATTTTTATGTGATTTAATAGACCGCCATTTGTTAATAAAATTTGGCATTTATATAGAAATTGGTAGAAATTCAATTTTTTTTACTAGAAATTAATCCCGTAATTTTTTCTTTCTTTTCTCTTCCTCTGAGCAAAATTTCTAGTTTTTGACAGGTTTACTGCTTTTAGTCAGAAAAGTACATGATTGGCCTTATTATCGCAAAAAATCATTTCATTGCTTTATGGGTTTGAAATAGATCATAGCTGGTTTTCCCTCGTCCGCATCCCTGCCAGTTGTTGTTGGGAGAACGAAGACCAACTAAGTTGGTTTCCGACACATTGAAGTTAGAGATCCGCATCTGAAGGGGTTAACTATAGTGGTTTTACTTCCCTAATACACTCCAGGGGTTCAACAACTACTCATACCAGACGTTTAAAAACTTTACAAAATTATTTCGCGTTCGGAGATCCCAGTGGACGTCTTTCGCCTTGTTTCTACTCTACCCATTATACAGCGACCTCGCTTGGGTCTATACCCGGCCTTTCTCGTAGTGTGTTCCCCATATGATAATAGCATTGTTAGGGCTATATTGTATATTTCCCCAACAGATAATAATAATAATAACGATAGGCACATTTCATGAGTAACTTTGCTTTTCCAATTAACGAGCAACCAGGTCTCTTGTAGTTGTCACATGTATATTTAATTGAACGTTCGTTGTCTAATTCACTTCAGTACATAATTTTGTGAGGAAGGCTTCAGATATGTTAAATACTTGCGCGCGAGTTCACGAATGAACCTACTTCTTTCTACCTGCATAAATACTTACACGAATGTTGTGTGGCATCCCAAATGCGGGATCACTCGAAGAAGTGCCGCATTGCCATTCGGCAAGAATGTCTCGTAATGCCAATTGTCATGCAATTCAAATACCATGTTGTTGTTTCTTTTTTTTTTGCATTTACTTGTGTTTGGCCGACTGACTACAAAACTTAATACTTATCAATACGTGGTTAAGTAAATACATGTGGGTATTAGTGATGCACGTAGTCCAGAAACCGGACCCGCTTCACCGGGTCTTTCAAAAAACTGATTATTACAAGAACTGAAATAGTGGTGTAAAGAAACCGTAACTTAGTTAGGTAGGTAGAAAAAGCATTTGAGAATTTCAAACCCTGCGGGTTAGGGTTTTATAATATGCCCGAGGTAGGCATACCTGTCGTACGAGGCTACCAAAATGTACAAAGGTACTGCTTGCAACTCAATGATTGATCTACGAATATGATGTCTATCACCTCTTATTACCCAACCGGATCGTACCGGGTTCATATCCGGCAAAGGACTGTCACTTTCGACAACACAACGTAAAGCCTTCGGAGAGTGTTTTGTCAACACAAACAACAACAACAAAAAACAAAATATTTTAGTTTTGGCAAGCATGTTTTTCTTGGCCTTAAAAAGCTTTATCTATTTACGAACCAGCGTTAACAAAGAAAATTATGTCAGACTGGAAATTTAACGATCTTGTCAACAAGTGCTACCTTGGATTGAGGAGACAATTGAGAGGTAAAATACCCTTCTGAAGAACGAGAGTCACCCTAATAAGGCCCTTTTTATACTGTCTTCATTGAAAGGACAATATCAGATGAGATTTACCGGTAGGGCCAAATTCATTGAATAAACTCAACTTTGTCCTAAAATTCGAGCTGGATTATATTTTTAAATGAAATGCAAATGACAGCTAGACAGGTATTTTTAATTATTTCCTTGAACAAGTTACATTCAGCGGACACAAACTGGCTTCGAATCGAGAATTTTCAAATGTAATCAAGCACTCTAGCCCTGGTACCACGCCCTCATACGAATGCAATGTATATAAAATTTATTTAGAAAAAGTTTCAGTACTTACCTTACCGCTTCACTTACTTGGCATGCTGTGGGTGTTATCACTTTCCGTACCATGCAAAGATTGAATTCAAGAATGACTCAAATTGTGGAATATTTGATTATGAACTTTACCGCTTCCCTTATCCGATATGCTTGTATTTCGGCATCTCTTATTGCATTTTTGAAACTTTTAGCCGCTCTTGTGATTCATAAAGGATAATTTTTCCAGTTCCCGTTAATAAGGGGTAATAAGCTCGATGTAGAAGCAGCAGCCAGAAAGCCTTTTGGGCGGCGGGCCATGCGAAGCTCGAGCAATAAAAAGTATCAAAATGTTAATAAGTTGGTTTCCTAAATCTCCTATAATTCTGAAAGTTCGTTTGTTTTTACCTTTTTGATTATTTTAGCATTTACGTTAGAACCTAGCTTACCAATTAAGGCCTAAATTAAGGTCTAGTTCGGGAAGACTTATACTTCATATAATATACTCAATATTTATTCCCTGTATTGTTAGCCCTAGTGTTGGAAAATATCGATGGAAGAATTAATAAATAACCTTGTAATCAATCTATATAATCCGAATTCTTTTTGTACCGGACCCGACAAAATCCGGTTCTTTGAATACTCTAAACCATACATCACTAATGTATATGCCTACGTGTTTTGCCATACTTACCATGGCAAATCGTGCTATTCGACATTGCCGAAGCTAAGTGCATTTATGTCACTGAAAATCGAAACGCCTCTCGAACGGAATTATTATTACCGCTTACGGGCAGACGCGCCAACGACAGCAATGTCAACAAAAACATTAAATACAACAATAAGAACAACATGAAAATATATCCATAGATGTTAACAACCATAAGAGGGCAACCATCGAAAGCCAAGTCATTGAGTGGCACATTGAAGGTCTCTTAACCGAATAAAACCATGCAATACATATGGATGGTGTCAGTGCATACGCATTTAGTATTTCCACATGAATGCACTTTCGGTGCGGTGCAACAACATCAACATGAATGAGCATATATCCGCAATAATACGAGCATTCGTGTAAACGTGTAAATAGAAGGCAATGAGTCAGCACTGAGCACGACTGAAAAACTCAAAACGATATGGGGATAATTATTTTGTCTAAGCTTAAAACTTATAAGAGATTCACCAAGTGCAAACAAACTTCTTCCTCATTGACTACGAAACGTGAAACTTACGCCAATAGCTATCCAAAAATTTGCCTGGTAGCCTAAAGATGACTCCTACAGGCAGAGTTAACTCCAAGGTCGATGTCTGCATAAACCACGAACAGATGAGTATTTAATCTTAGTCGTTGATTGCCACCGTGAAGATGACAAGACGCGGACATTGCATGGTTGTCGATCCTTTCAGCAGTCCCATTGCACAAGACACTTCCTCTCCCACCCACCAGCGAATAGAATCTTTTCGCTACCTTGTCCGCTTAAATGGCAATATGTGTCATAAGAACGTTTCTGCCTGCCATGGAGGACGTTCCCCACGAACAGCTGAATTTCACTAGGTGGGGAGATTGTTGTTGTTGTTGTTGTAACGAAAGTTTTGGGGAGTGCTGTCGAACTGACAGTCCTTGGCCGGATATGAATCCGGTACTCTCTTGCGGTACTGCCCGACTGTCGTGGTAGCGATTTGATATGACCAGTGGAACCTTCTAGGTCATGTCACCCCTCCTTCCGTAAGGAAGGGAAGATGGGTAATGAGAGGTGAGAGGCATCATATTCGCAGATCAACCATCGAGTTGCACGTCATTACCTTTTTGCATATTAGTAGCCTCTTACGACCGGTATGCCTACCTCGGGCATATTCTAAACCCCTAACCCGCAGGGGTAAGGTGGGGAGATTCCTGCAGACTAACTGCCAAACCTTGTAAAACGAAGCTACTTCTCTTGACGAGAAGGTACAAGTTTACTGAATTTGGGCTAACTTAAATTCAAGTAATTTCGTTACTGTCTGACAGGGTTTATCACCTTGGAGAGGGTAGGTAAAGGCCAGAGATAGGTAAGCCTCGGTTACTGTGGTACCAATATTGGCACTGCTTAAGGGATATGGTAGTTCCCCTTAAATGGAGTATTGGTGAAGTGGGGTGTAGCGCACTGCTTCTACTATCATAAAGATGGTTTGCGGTACAACGAATTTATCTGGTTAGAACCATTGGGGTCATACGCGCAAAATCCTCCTCTGTTGAATGTCCTGCTGAATCTGTAAACGTTAACTCTGGCAACAATCAGGATTCTAGGCTCGAGATAAACTATATTTTAACTAGCCTTGCCATCATCCCAATTATGACAGATTACTGTACGCTTGTCTCTGCTCCCCTTGCCTTGATTAGAGACTGTTTGGAACATTCGATGTCGCTGGCAATTGATAGATGTACCCTGGGAATTCCACTGGCTACCTGTAACCTACTTCTGAACGGGCCAAACATCAGCAAAAGTAACGAGGTTCTCTAAGGCGTATCTCTTCATAGTGGCTGGACTTTTGACTGGAGTCCTGATGGGAGTTGATGCCGTACCGTTGAATATTTAGAAAATAGCACCAGCTTTGTGAACTGCATGGAAGATGACGAGATGGAGTCAGCAAATCGTTTCATGCTCAACTGACCAACTTTTTCAAGCAGATCAAAGATAGCAGTTATCTAACTAACACCCTTACGGCCTCTTCATCATCTGTGGCAGTAGTGGTGGTGAAATAATCAGTATAAATTGCTATAAAAAATACCTAGAGCACTGCTCCAGAGCCGCGTAGGAAACTCCTTTGTCGTTACTTATATTCTGCTTGGGCATTGATTTGACCGTTGACTTACCAGCAACAGCAAAGAGATTATCGGTACGTGGGTGCTCCTGCCATTTGGTTGGTTTGCGCTGATCCACCGGCCTTCTAATTTCTGTACTGAGATAATTCATTTGGGGATCTCTGTGGTAGAAATATCGCACCTGATAATCCTCTCTAGCCAGGGCCTTTTATTCGGCGTGATAATTTTGTCTAATTTTCAGTATTATTCCAGGAGGTATAAAGCGAGCCGAGAAACGCTTGTTCCCCTTGTCGTCTTGGCAGTTTTATTAAAATTGTCGGTACATCCAATAAATTCAGATCACCTCCCTAAGTCATTTGAACAGCAATAAAAATTTATTTCACTAAGCAGACATTCATTGTCAGTCGCTTAAATAGCCTTCTATGTATTTTTTATCACATCTCCTATTAGCGATAGTACAATCTTTGTCATTTGCGCCTCACAGCATCCTTTTATCTCAAAGAAGAAATCAAGCTTACCCACAATTGAAAAGAAAATTAAGCAGAATTTTTTATTTTATAAAATATTCCAATCGGCATTTCAAGAGTTCTCGGTAAACGCTTAGTACAAAAACTCTTTTCGTTTCATGCTGACATTTGAGACAGGCACCACACCTTTTTGCTCCCTCTCAATGAATGGTTTTTCAAACAAAATACCTCCATTACATATCTACACATGAAATGGTGGTAACTCGAACCAGGTCGTTCATTTCATAAATACCAGAACCACAACAACACATAATTGAAATACCAACACGTAGCAACAATGCCATAAAAACTAAATTGCCTTTGAATACGGAAAACAAAAGTTTTTAATTTCAGCTTAATAAAATGTAATTAAATTTCTACTCCAACAAGGATGCACAAACTTAGTCACAATGATTACAAAACACCATCTAACAGTGGCTTTGCTTGACTTTGATCAAGGCTGGGGTGTTTTTGAATTGAATTCATTTTTATTTAATAGGCAAAGTCTCGAAATTATGTACCATCCCATTTAAGCTCAAATGGGCAAAAATATAAAACCTACTACCATGCATGGCACACCTACACAGGTAAGATCGTCTCAACAGCTGATTAGATTTTTTTCATTTTAATTTTCGATAAACTGTCAAACTTGCCTGCAATCGGTTTGTTTACATTTTAACATGTGCTGCGTTGTTCTGATGTTTTAGAAAAGCAATTTCCAATATGGCAGCCTTGAATACAGGTGTTAATAGATCAGCTGATTTTTACTTTTGGCTCAAATTTTGACATTACACTCATTTCTCAGTACGATTTTGACGTTAAACTCACAGATTACAAAAACAAAATACATGGACAATTTTTGTGTGTCTGTATGTTTGTCGAGCTGCTACGACCTGTTATAGTTGGATCATGGTTTAGACGGTTAAGTACCATTGAAAGAAAGAAGAAATGTACCATTTTCATAGATCTTGCCACTGACACTGTTTGGACAAGGTTGCCCCCTATTTGAACATTGGTAAAATTAAATAAGAGTACCTGGGCGTCCGAGCCTTGCTCGGCACTTTCTAGGTTGCCATGCAATTTACAGCTGTATTCTGTAAGTCTGTCTCATCTCAAGTCACTAAATTTGAGATTTTTCATTAGAGACAATTTTTGTGACTTCAGATGATTTCGGTATTCTGTAAGAGAAAGTCACAAAAAGTTCACCAATGATATGTGGTGAAAACACACTTGCATACATCTCAAGTACAGCAATTGACAGTGGATGTATAGATATCGCGATAGCCCAGGTAGTAATCGTCTCGAGTACAAAGTGAGCGAAGCAGTTTCGAGCCCAGGATCGCGGACAATTTATTATTTATATTTTTTATTTTATTTTTTGTTAGTTAAATATTATTTTTTTATATATATAAATGTTTCTACATTTAAAGTTTTTTATTTTTTTTATTTCTTTAATTTTTAACCCAATATTTTACTGATTGTGACCTGCCTAGAACCAGCTAACAAATTAGTGACTATTTTTTGAGACTAGAGATGTGAGACAGCTTACTGAATACCAAATTGTATCAAAATTGAAATTGACCACAAAATGTCTCTATTAGTGACTAGATACTAGTTACAGAATTCACCTATTAGTTTGCTTTAGACACTCATCAGTAAAGATATTCCGGTTTTTTGTATTTATAATTTTTCTTACCAGCGCTTTTTGAAAATATATTTTAAAAACATATCGAACACTAACCACAAACCGATCTTTCGTGATAATAGAAATATGTTTAATATTTTTTCTTATTGGTAACAAAGTTTGAATACACATAATTAGTCCCTCGTAGTTGCTCAAAAAAGTTTTCGCCATATTTTCGACAAGTCTTTCCAAGATTTCTTGCTGAATTGTATGTTTAGGGGCTGTCGGTTGTTATCAAATAATCGAGAAAGAATAGGTTAGTGCTCTATATATCGTACAGAAATTTTTGATTTCTTTTTCAATTCGCAAGATAGATTATGCCTATGAACCTTTTAAATTTAATACATATGAAATCTAAGCCAACACTTATTTCCATAACATGTCCCGAGTACGTTTCTGATTCTCTTTCGGAAGCATTACTTTTAACATCTTTGGTCGCTTAACGATTGAAAACGCCACATATAACAAACCATGCATGAACACCGATGAATTTAGCCCCATTCCCACAAACTCAAAAGTTTTTCTCTGAGCTTTGTTCACAGTCATGACAAATTGTGGCCATATTGAAAATTGATGCCGTTACATGGTACACCCTAGCGGCCCCTTGGACGAGTGTGATTCTCGATATATGTACTTCTTTGCCGGATTTAAATTATGCGACACTCCAATTTATAAACTTTTCAAATAACAATACTATTTTACTGTTTAACGTACACCAGTTAAATGTCAAAATTTGATTTTCCCAATTTGAACCGCTGATTGAACTTTTCACCTCAGGAAGGATTGTTGATATCTCAATACCATTGCATGGAAACGGTTGCTGCGAGGCAACTGAGGTTGCTTCAATGAACTTCCCATGGCGACATCTATCGTTTAGCACGCGAAAGGCCCATGTGGCAACAAAAAGTTGCAACCCTACTTATAAATTTTTTTTTAATACGCAGGAAAATACCTTTCGTTTGATACCTATATTGTCATATTTCATTTCATTTAAATAAAAAATCCAGATAGGTGATAACCCCGTAAAAACATTCTATGTAGCAACACCTAGGTAAAAATTCTTAGAATGTGGTACACTAGATACATACCAAATTTCATCCAAATCGGTTAAGCCGCTTTCGAGATAGTCTGGATATACAAATATACAAGAATAGCTCGTTTAAAATTATAAGAATATGTCAATATTGATATCAAACGAAAGACATATCACATGATATTTCAACAAAAATATTTTTAATCAGGGCTAATATCTAGGGTTGCCAAACCAATCTTATTATCTTGAATACGACTTGAGCCATTCGGATAAACTTTGAAAAATAAGGTACTTAGATTTTAACTAGGAAATTCTGAATCCGTTATAAAAATTTTGGAGATATATTTCGAAGAATAGAATATGCTACAAGCTCGTCTATCAAACGTTTTACTTTCGACTAGAAAGTAGGTGTTCCATCCTCCAGTGCTGTCCTACGATATCGAAATTTTGACGTTACAGTCTAGTGAAAGTTAATATGAAGAATACTTAAAAAATACTTTTCAGAACTTGGTCCCGCTAGCCTTGAAAATTGAAAGAAAAGTCTATCTTCGGTGGTAAATCGCCACAATTTTTATTAAGCTGCGGTATGTTGTATTGAATTCTCTGGCTAATAAGGCATTGTCCAGCATTTCCACGATCGCTTCTTTAATGACAGACATTTCCAGTATAACATGCTACAATAGCCATCCTGCTCTTAAAGTTGGTGTTAGTAGGGCCCTCTTTAAAATGAAAACCTTTTCGAAAATGAGATTACCTGCAGGTGGCATAACCTTTCTATCGTTTAAAGCCCGACGTCGTGTGCTTTCGATTTTACGTTTCCCGATGCAAAGGAGCTGAGTAACTTAACCACTGCCCGAAGCCAGTCTGAATTCTGTAACAAGTTAACATATGACTTGTCCTGACTTGTTAATAAGCTGCGCAGACAAGTAACAGACAGATACTGGATTCTTGAATAGGCTGCTCCTTGAGCGGAATCTTCGACCTAACTAAGTAGCTCATATTTCTCAATCTCTTCGTACCACCGTTGAGAATAACATGGTGTTTAGGTATACTCGACAAAATCCCTGCTAGACGGAATCCACCTCCTCAATATATCATATTAGGTTCTAGCTCTCGTATTGTACGACAGATTGAAACCTGCCATCAGCGAACTGATTGCATCCTATCAAAGCGGCTTCAGTTCTTCACGATATTTGAGAGTCTCCAATTCCAGCATTGTTTGTTGAGTCTAGGATGGGGCAACGGTACCCATATTTTCCCCTCTTCCCTACACACTCAACAACCCAAAAATCTAACACCAACAATATGAAAGGCAACAGAGAAATAGAGAATAATAACCAAAAACATTAAAATGAAACGAAATTTATAATTTTTGGCACAACTTGCCGTTTTATGTACCAGAAGAAGAAGCACGGAAAGTGTATGAAAAGATATTAATTCGCTTGGAATCAAAGCACAAGTCGAATGAGCAAACTCACTGAGGCGCCTCTTAAATTGTGTAGTCAAAATTAGAAATGAACTAAAGGATGGAAGGACGAAAAGTGGGCAGGCATTATGAACCGCTTAAAATGCGACGAATAAAATCTTTTGCTCTGCATGACAGCTCCAAGGCGTGGTCGTATCGTCAGTCAAGCTGCTACATTGCTCCATTACAATATATATTTTCAATTAAATTTCAACTATATTTGTTGTATGTATGTTTTTTGTTGTAAAAGAGGCCAGGCAGCCAGACAGAGCAACATGCGGCCAAGGATATTAAAGTATCCTGGTGAGATTATAGCCTAAAGTTGTTGTCGTTGTCTCTATGTGTTATTTACAAAGATGCATACATACATACATACATACGTATATCCATTCAGTATAATTGTAATGAGCATAGACAGACGTTGTACATTTAGACTCGTTTGGGTGGACGTAATGCTTACAGTTGAAGGGAATTATCTAAAAGTACGTGCGCTAGCCGAAAGATCATAACTTTATCCGCGCCAACTGCTGATACCCATTAGCTGCTTAGTCCAAAGAACAGAGTAGACAGAGCACGAAACTATTAGAGACAGACCAAATACACCGAGTCGGTTTGGTGATTCGAGTTCAGTCGAAGCATTTGTGTAGGTTATACAAGTACCACCCACTTCGGCTGCTTTTGTAGAAAAGCCTAAAAACCATCCTCTTGTCTAAGGTGGTTCAGGCTAGTACAACTCCACCTTCCCTCTGCACCTACTATGTAGCGTGTGCTTTCGAGACTTCCCTTATTCTCATTGTAGGCGACTACGCCCAAAGCAACCATCGTCTCTGCAGCAATACTCAGCCGTGAAAGCATCAGCTGTCAGTATCATAATAAGCTAACCTGTTACTGCACCGCTCTCACCGACTCTAGCCGCTCCTGACTACGAAGACTTTCCTCTACCCCCACTCTGCCTCTTATCTCCGCTTTCCCCTACTAATATCGTCACGTGGTTAGTTGCTGATTATCCATGACCCCTTTGTAGAAGGAGATATCATTCGCTCCTAACAACTCCTGCGCATATTTATCTCTCACTTTCAGCTCCTTACCTATTAACACCTCAGGATTTGTGTGTAGTCGATCTTAACGTATACATAACGTGTTCTTAGTCAGTGGGATTTGTGGAATCTCTGCTTTATCTTGGACAGACTGAACGCTACCTCAGGCTATAGCAATTCCTTACTAACATATTTTCTTTAAAGACTTGGACGTTAAATGCTAATAAATCACATTTAGAGCTGTCATTTTAATTCTCACATCATCAACGTCGGCCAGTAATATTAAGATGGATTGTATGAGGTTGCCGAATTAAATGCGGTGGCAAACTGATTCTTTCGAATAAAAAAGCGCCTCATCCAAAGGCGTGAAATCGGTCTTACATCTGGATGTCGCAAAAATACCATTTACACACCCGCTTCAAGAACCGAAAAGACGAAAAGGCTATTCACAAGACCATCGAATTCTCATACCATACGCGTATACTTTTGACCTATTTTAAAGCTCGTATTTACATCCATCCACAAATCCCTCATTTGAGTGAATTTCGGCGCACAATTTTTTATCTTCGGTCAAACACTCGACGTGGTTTCTTTTTTACAGTTATTGTTGTTGGTATATTTGTTGTATGTACTGCAGCTAGGTTAATGCATGTTTAGCTCTTAGTTGTATTTAAGCATGCCATGTACCGAGGAGTCGATTTCAGTGCAAAAATGAATTGAAATCTTGTCTGTACGGCATTGAGCTGGCGAACTATTTGGGGCTTCTGTTCAAGCAACTGAATGAAGCTAAATGTAATAGCTTGTGATTGGGCGTAAGAGCAGTGAATAACACACATTTCGGCCTTTATTAGGGACACATCTTCAGTTGGAATTATTGACAGCATTCAAAGAAGCTTTAAAGTTTTAATTTCTTAAGGTTTAAAGGTTTTTGAAGTACTGCTGGTGTAACAGTCCTTTTACGGATATGAATCTAGCCTGTTTGGGTGTAAGCAAGACTCTTACAGGAGCGATTTGATTTAACCATGTCGAACCCTCCAAATCATCTAATCTAACTTATCTTTTCTTGAAGTTATTTCAAGTTTGTAGTGCCAACTATCATGCACCGAAAGCTCGCAGACTAAAAGTTAGAGGTAGTCTGTAGATCCTTGAACTTGTGTCGCCCTTTGTTGCACCGCTCATGGTATGATGATCTGTGACGTTAGATTCCAGTACAAAGGATTATCAACTGATATCTCCTGATCTACATGCAAGCATAGATCCAAACCGATCACCTCGCAATCCCCCGCAGGCAAACCTCCAGAAACCTGGAAGTGCACACTATCCTAGGTCACAGCATCGTTTAGGAACAACTTCTTGTAGCCAAGGGTACGTGCAAGGGTCTTGGAATTATGGATATGAATAAAGAGAGCAGGTACTGATTCGCAAATATTAATACTCTTTATTCCCTCCTCTAAACTCAATCTATGACTAACGAATTTCTTTACAAAGAGAGCTTGATAGTTATATTAACCTGCCGAACTATCTTTAGCCGAAATTAAGACAGAACTAATAATGACTTTTTCATAACGCGCTAGTCAGCACCATACCATAGTTTAATTAAAGGATTAGCTTACTTCTAGTTCATTCAAAACATCCTCGTTTTTACTGCCGACCACGTTCATCAAACTCCGAAATTGGATCCACCCGCCCTTTTTTTAGCGTCATGAAGGGATGTTTAAAATGCAAGTCTAGCCGCCAGAAATTCGTATGGCAATTTCGTAGTAGTTGCATTTAATTTTCTTTTTGTTTCCTAATATTCCATGGCATCTGAAGTAAATAATTGTTCATTGAACACATATGATCGCTTTCGAAAGCATAATTTGTAAAAACATATTTTAAACACTTACTATTGCATGTAAATTACTCATTTTCTGAAATATGGTAAATCATAAAATGTGCAAAATTAGAGCGGAGTTCGATCAGCTATTTCGATAAACATATGACAGCAAGGTGAGTTGTCATACGTTTTCGATAACTTAAATAAAGTTGCAAAGTTGCCAGAGAAAAGTTTAGTTCACTTAATTCAATGAACCAGTTCAATTAAAAGGCTTCACAAATCAGCAGAGGAATATTGAATATCGCCGAAGCTTAATCTCGAGCGCCAAAAATCTTTAAATGCATTTTAGCAACATTTGGCAACTTTTGCGATTCCAGTGAATGACAATCTCCTAAAATCTCTTTATGTTGGTTCATTTTTTTTAGCATATTTTAGGCCAATGCTACACGTGCAATACTTATTGACAATATTTTTGGATCACGATATTTATTGCACGTGTAGCGTCAAATATTGATGGATCGCGAAAAATATCCCAAGATGTTTAGAAATTCAGAAATCCGCGATCCAGATGAAAATACTGTCAATAAAAATTTAATAAATTTTCTACTATACGTCAATGCGGCTTGGTTTTGTGGTAGAACTCACACAAATTTATTTATTCTGTTTATTTTATATATTTATATTTATAATTTATGCTTCATATAGCTAAACACGCCCGTTTTGAATTTTCTTGCTCCATTCTTTACGAACCGCTTAGCATGAAAATTACGAAAGTACTGACGATAAGTATTGAACGTGTAGCGTCAGTTTGCGATCCATCAATCCATCAGTATTTATCGTGATACAAATATCGTGATATTTACTGACTCAAATAAACCAGATAAAGTAATCAGCTGTTTTTGGTAACTAATTTAGGTAAAAGTTCGGTTCTAGAATTTAAGTAATTCCGTAAAATCTCTACTTTTCAAGTTCTAAAGATAGCTGATTTTGGCAACAAAAAAAAACCCGTTGCTAAAATGCATAATAAATAAAAACATAGTGTAATTTTATTGTATTAGTAGGTCTTATAAGTACTCAGTGACATAAAATATATGTAATTTATGGGAAAAATGGAAATTTTAATTTTTTACCCAACAAGCAATTATCCATTATGTTGCAAATTTACTTCGTCACTAACTCATTTCGTTAGAAGAAAGGTACTAACGTTCCTTGGGTAGAAAAACTCTCGGGCAATCTGCCAACTTCCAAGGGACGACATAGCTGAGATCATCAGCTTTGAGAAGAGATTCAAAATAAAACTGGGAGACAAAGTCACCTAGGATGCATTTAAAGTTAAATGACTCCATCAGAATAGGGTACTAGTGCGTTATACGAGTGACTCCAAAACCCCAGAAAGGATTGGAGTGATAATATTTGACGCCAACACCAATTTGTCCATACCGTCTTTATAAGAGACTAGAGGGCCGGCAAACTTTGTCCGGCCAAGAAATTTACCTGCACAGATCTAGAAAGATTGCCTATTCCTATCAATATCTCTATCCATATCTATATCCCAATACTTATCCTTATACAACTTTCATATTTATTCACCTTTTCTCTGCACTTCCACAAATAATTCAAAACCAAAATTAGCCAAATCGGCCCAGCCGTTCTCGAGTTTTAGCAAGACTAACTATAGACAAGAGGTAAATCAGCAATGCAGTTACTTTAACACGTTTTCTGCCGCCATATAAAACAAAAGGTTCACTCAAGTGCCAACATAGTTTTTTTATTTAAAAGTGATCCTTATCTAATAGTTATATAGTTTGTGTGTTGTGTTCGAATTTTTTGTTGTATTTTCTGTGTTTTAAGGGTGTGACCACCGGTGGGTCACATGGCACCTGACACAACCACTTATATATGTAGTGCCGTGTGACCCACCGGTGGTCACATTACTCATTTACATATATTTATTATTTTTAGTCAGTAAAACGAAATGTCGCATTACTTAGTAAAGTCAATTGATTTTATGGTAAGCGGAATCGAGAGGAGGAGGAAGCGATTTTATTGATTTTGAGCCGTCTGATGTTTATGAATATGTCACATCAGACACAGATTCCAGCTATCCCGACGAGTTGGAGCTAGATTCTTCATATCTACAGATGAACGATCCGAGCCTCCATCCATCCACTTCTGAGAAGCGCACCTTCACTAGCTTCAACAAAGCTGACTGGGTTGGTTTTCTTGGTTTCACTGAGAGCACCTTCGCTGCTCTTCCCATCCCGTCTGATGTACGAGAAGGGGAAAAAGCCTTTCGCATGGTCATAGCTTCAGCCTCCAATCAATACATTCCGTCAGGCAGAATTAAGGAGATACGTCCGTACTTCCCCGCAGAGGCAGCGGCCCTGGCTAATGAACGTGACCACGTGCGACGCTTGAACCCTACGGATCCCCAAATTCAAGATCTCAATGCGGAGATCAGACGGCTAGTCGATCAACACAAACGCGCCAAATGGGAGGAGCACCTAAGGTCCTGCAACCTCTCTGCTGGTGTTGGCAAACTATGGTCCACTGTCAAATCCTTGTCTAATCCGACCAAACCTAACGACAAAATATCCATCACCTTTGGTGATAAGGTACAGTCGAAACCAAAGAGATGCGCGAGCGCTTTCTGCCGGCAATTCGTACTGCATCCTCCGGTTGACAAGGAAATCAGGCGCGCCATCAGGGAAGCGCACAAACACAAAAACAACCAAGCGCCCATTGTCATCACCACCACAGAGGTTCGGGAGGCCATACGGAGGTCCAAAAATTCTAAATCCATTGGGCCAGACGGTATATCCATGCTGATGCTAAAACATCTCGGCGATGAGGGAGTAAGGTACCTGACAACCGTCTTCAATCTGTCCATGACCACCTTTGTCATTCCAGAAAGATGGAAACAGGCAAAGGTGGTGCCACTACTAAAGCCCGGCAAGCCGGCTAACGTGGGGAGTCATATCGACCGATATCACTCCTCTCGCCAGTAGTGAAGACCTTGGAGGCGGTCTTGCTCCCTTATTATACCGCTAACCTGCGACTAGCCGAACATCAGCATGGTTTCCGCAAAATGCATAGCACTACCACCGCGCTAAACGCCATCACCACACAGATAGGTGACGGTCTCAACCAATCTCGCCCAAATGACAGGACCGTGCTAGTTGCGCTTGATCTGTCGAAAGCTTTCGACACTGTTAATCACGCACAACTCATTAACGACCTGGAAGATTCAAACCTTCCCCCCTGTCTAAAGCGTTGGACCGCCAACTATCTGAGTGGCCGGCAGTCATCGGTTGAATTTAGAGGCGAAAGATCAAAACCACGTATAATTAAGCAGGGGGTGCCACAGGGTGGTGTCCTATCCCCGCTTCTGTTTAATTACTACATATCGAGGCTCCCTTCCCCACCAGAAGGCGTCTCGATCGTCTCCTACGCCGATGACTGCACGATCCTGGCGACTGGACCCTCCGTTGATGAGCTCTGCTCGAGACTAAATTCATACCTTCCAACCCTTTCCAGTTTCTTCGCTGCACGGAACCTGACACTGTCACCGACCAAATCCTCGGCCACCCTATTTACGACGTGGACAGCGCAGGCGAACATGGAATTAAACGTCTACGTCGACGGCATCAAGCTTCCGACTGTCACACACCCGAAAATCTTAGGGGTCACGTTTGATAACATGTTCAAATACGGTGCTCATGTAGCCGCGATTGCCACCAAAGTACAAAGCCGTAACAAAATCCTCAAGTCACTAGCTGGCAGTACTTGGGGGAAAGACAAAGAAACGTTACTGGCAACGTACAAGGCAATCGGCCAGCCGGTTCTGAGCTACGCGACGCCAATATGGTCGCCGGGGTTAGCAGACACACATTGGAGGAGGTTGCAGGCCTGCCAAAACACCGCACTCAGAACCGCCACGGGGTGCCTCCTTATGTCTCCTGAGCATCACCTTCATAATGAGGCAAAAATGCTCAATGTCAAAGAGCATTGCGAGATGTTGTCCAGACAATTCCTGTTCAACTGCCATAATCAGCAGCATCCGAACAGGAACCTGCTCAACGAAAATCCGCCTCCCAGGAGAATAAGGAGTCACCTCCGTAAGCACTATGATGAGATCCGGCATCACATCTCCTCGCCGTTTGATCCAGAGGTGCACCGGCGGGCCCTCAACCTCATCCACACGGAGTCGGTAAACTCCTTTGTCAGGTCTCATCCAGTGAATGTGGTCCTACAGGCACAAGCTCCACCTGTTGCCGCCGAGGAACGCGAACTGCCCAGGGAGACAAGAGTCACGCTGGCTCAACTTCGTTCTGGATATTGTAACAGACTAAACTCTTACTTATCCAGACTGAACCCCGACATGCCAAATGTCTGCCCGGCATGCGGCGTGTCTCCCCACGATACTAACCATCTGTTCCTCTGCTCAACCGAGCCCACTCTTCTAACTCCAATCTCACTCTGGTCCACCCCTGTTGAAGCCGCGAGGTTTCTTGGACTTCCGTTAGAAGAGCCTGATGACAATGTTGGTTGGGGGTGACACCCTGGACAGGTTAAGTAGTCGCTACAACAACAACAACAACAACAACAGCCTCCATCCATGGCAAACGCTTTGATTATGCGAAAACCTCTGTGGGGAAAGGTATGGAGGACCAACGACATCTAAGAAAACTCTGATGGAATATGAAGATCGAGACCATAAAAATCGCAAACTAAGAAAAGGTTGCTCGAAGTGTTATAAAGAACTCTCGAAAAAAGAAGGCCGAAGCAAAGCTATGAAAAGATCCAAAAAGGTTTAGACTTACTGTAACCTGTGCGAAGGAAATCCGGCTTTTTGCCTATCATGTTTGAACAAAAATCTTATTTGAACTGAAGGGAATTTATTTTAATTTAAAAGTGGAATATATTTTGAGTAACATATGCCTTTCATTTTTAAAAATGGTCAAAATAGGTAAGCTATAACTCAAAAAATGTGTATCGGAAGCCGACCCAAAATTTTTTTCTAGAAGAAATACGACTTTTATCTATGTGCTGGACTACATTTAGTAAAAAGCCGCTTACAAAAAATCAATTCAAAACCATAATGCGTGTGAGCCACCGGTGATGCACGTGGCCTCTCATGAATAAATTGTGTGACCCACCGGTGGGTCACGTGGCAGCGAACCTATTAAAGAGAACATCACCATACTTAGGAACATATGTTCTTGTGAGATGGAATGCTAACTAGTGCGTGTAGAATGCTACGAAAAATCTAATGATTCAGCTACACATAAAGAGATATGGTTAAGTCCACTAGGTTTTAAACGTTCTCAAGTAGCATTTAGGAAAGAAATACTTCTCATTTCAAAATTACTTGAAATTTAATAGAAAGCAAAGGTTTACTATATTAAAAAAAAAACCTGCTGTGTCTACTAATTACCATCAATTAAAATTCTGCAAACAGCACGTTGCATCGTTAATACTTGAAAAAAAAAATTCATAAAAAAAGCTACATAAAATAGGGCAGGGGAAGAGAACAAAGTCATTTCAAATCCATACAATGACATTAACACAGTCAACACAAAGCTGAATTTAAAATTTGAAGTCAAACACACGATTTTACTTATTCCAAGGTAGGTACGTACGTCGCATTCTTGTATGCATACTGAACGGATGTGAAAAATCCTCTAGAGAGCAGATGACACGTCCGTCCACATGAAAGCAATCAGACCCACATACACACGCACCCCGAACTCATTTGATTGTTGACGTCTGTAAGGTAAAAAGACACAAAAAAAAAATAAAATTTATGAAAACAGTCCATAGGGGAGATACGATGGCGAGGGTTGGAAGGCAAGTGTGTTAAATTATAATTATTTGTGCATGACAAGAGGGCATGAAACATTGAAACATGCCTAATGACACATTTGCCACACTAAGCGTACTTATGCAAGTGACAAGCACACATGCCTAAAACTGATGAACCCGACCCGTTGAACCGATTTCTTGAAATAAAGATAAGTGCTTCTTAAATAAAAAATAGATTCCAAAGCACCAGGTAAAGGGTTCTAGAAGAACGCTTTCTGAAAGAATTGAAATGAAATAAAAGTCAAAACATTTCAAAAAAAAAATTTTCCGTACAAATTAAAAACCTTTTAAAACTTTATTTACGGCACGACCTGAAACTCTGTCTCAACCTTTGCATCCTCGGAGGTTCGTATGTACATCGCCCTAATTTATCTGCAGTTTGTAGTTCAATGAAGGGATTAGTTCGCTTTCAGTTTCTTTAATCCATTGGTCTATTTGGTTAGGAATTTTGTTCGATCAGCTTAGAGTGCACCCAATTGAACTGGTTCAATTTGAAACTCACATGAATTAACTCTTTGCTTTAATCATCATATCTCTGTCAACAAAAATCAAAGTTACGGTAGAACGATATAAGGTGTGTTCATGTAAAAGTCCGGTAACAATTATCCAGCAACGAGATTTTCTCAAATTTTTAATGATTCTCTCACGATGATTCAAACTTTTACACAAACGCTAAATTTGCAAAAAGTGGCAAGCTTGAGCATCAGCTGATCTCCACAGTGCAGCAGACAAACAAAATTGCAACATTGTGAGAATAAAAATATTTTCTGCATTTTAGAGTGCTATATTTTAACTAAACTATGCACAAAAATTAGAAGCATAAGCAAATTAAAACATGCAATTGAACTGTTTTGTGGAATAAAACACAACCATGTGTCACAATCAGCTGATTTCTTTGATTGCAAATTCTTGCTGGTCGAAATTTATCCAGCAAGAATTCGTAACTTCTCCCAAAATCAAATGTCATTCTGCGCTCTCAATTTCCTCTCACCTTTTAGACATCACGAACGCGATATAGACACAAATCATGATAAGTCGTAGCAATTTGTAACAATTATTTGCATCACGAACGGACCTATTGATAAATCGCACAAATTTTCAAGGTTTTTACTCAAAAAATGGCGATGCTATGGACCAATCTGCAATGCCTGTTTTCTGCTTGCTTGAATTTGTAATAACAATCTAACTCAACATTGGTTGAATATGCAACCTAAATTAGCAAAAAGAAATTTGTTTTGTAGTACCAAAAAATTTTATTGTTTCACATATTTTAAAATAACACGCGTTGGTGACGGTGAGTACTGAAGAAGATTTACTGATGAGTTGTTTGAGATTTACGCAGACTTCGACATATGGACGAAAATGCTCCGGCCCAGAAGGTAAGCTTACTGACACCCGCTGGCTGGCTTACGATACTGTGTACTGACGCCAGTTGTCAGAGGGAAAAACGACTGGCGCTTTGTTGAAGGGCCAAACCCGTTTAGACTATTAAGCGCCATGTATGTGAGTAAGTAATTTTAAAATAAGCTGGACATACTGGCACAATAAATAAAATAAAAATGGATGGGCGATCTAGAACAGATATATCATCATAAAACTTCGAGGAGATTTTTGACCCAAACTTCTCTTCCAAATTGTGGTGGATGTTATGCATTTTTGCTTAAAAATTTACCTATATTTTTTTACCGACTCCGAACGGCATCTGCAAAGCACGTGAATTTTCGCTGAGAAACCTTGAATGGGGAAAACCATTTGGAGAGTTTGCTAATCCACTGCCGAGGGGCGACGTCGTTTCGAAAAAAACTTTTCCAAAGATTTTGATGTTACCTGTCCCGTTACTCGAACACTACCGCCACACCACGACGGCCGCCCAAATTAAAATAGTATATCATAATTTCGAGGTAAAAATTAGCTAAAACTAGTAAATAATAAACAATAAATTGCCTGTTTTGTTCTTTATCTCCTAAAATTATTTATTGCATTTCGAAAATCAAATACATAATAAACTAAAATACTACTTATTTACTTAAACTTAGTTTGATAGTTTTCAGTTCTCCGATTTTACGTAACGAATCGAACTTCCAAAAAATAATTTACACAAATTTTCAGTTGCCACACAGATGTTAAGTTCACTTTAGTAAACGAACTAGCGAACCAGTTCAATTAAAAGATTTGGTTCATTAGTTCGAAAACTACTCAGGCCTACTTCCAACCAAACTAGGCATGGGAAATTTTTGACTGTTTAGTTCTTGAATAGTAAAAGTGAAGAGCCGGGAGACATATATATAACCTCTGGACAATCGTCACCGTCTCGTGAGATCCAAATAAATGGCAACTGTTAAGGTGCTTCCTGAGCTATATTCAATCGATATTATTTTATCCCGATTTTGAGATAGGAATATTTTGTAAGCTGCTTATCAAAATACGCTTGCAATCAGAGACAACTGAACCGATTCCTTAAATACTTGAAACCGCGCATCACTAATGCTATGAGTACATATGTACCTTTAGTAAACAGAAGCAGCATGCATTAATGATCCAAAAGTAAACCCTCCTTTGCGGTAAAAGGAAACGGGCAGTAAAGATGAATATCTATACAATAAAAAAATATCAAAAATATTTAATTGAAAATTTTGTCAAATCCCAATAAAGCGGGCAGACATGTCCGAGTCTTGTCTGGCAATAAATTTTTATAAGACCTCATTCCTAAAAAATTCCCTCCATACGTAAGGAACTTGTTGAATTCCACGATGTCCACGTACAGCAGAGCGGTCTATCCAATTCCCGAAAAGCTTTGATCTCGAGGTTCAATACCACGATATATACCACATATGTATCACCTTCATACCACGAGTAATTGTAGACTGGTTGTAGTATACTCTAAACTACAGTAGAGATACTGTAGTATCTCTATCACCTGTGTATCATGGGTATAAGGAACGATAACCTTATTGCTGTTTGTTGTTAAACTATTTAATGACAGTGAATTCATGTTATTTTGCCTACCATTTTCAGCATAAATGGTTTAAATGAGTTTAAAAGAGCTACTGACCTCCTCCAAAATAAGTAAATGCTAAGTCCAACGAAACGTAAAACAAGCATTCTCTGGGTCGGTGAATGTAAACCGTAGTACATACAGCTGTGTTCAATATAATAGCTGTGAAATTAAAATGGATATCGTTCGACGAATTAAGAAGAAGCTGTGATTTCAATAAGTATACCTTTCATGAACATGAAATGGTATTATAACTTTGGTCCGATGTTTGTAAGTATGAGAAGAAGAAGATATAGAACCACCAATAAGTATACCGAAATGATCAGGGCGATGAGCTGAGTCGATTTAGCTATGTCCGTCTGTCTGTTTGTAAGCAAACTAGTCCCTCAGTTTTTGGGATATCTTGATGAAATTTGGTATGGAGCCGCCATTTTGCATGAGATTAATCATTTGTCGGAATCAGCAAGATCGGAGCAATACACCGCATAGCTCCCATACAATCGATAGTTTCGATAAATGGGGTTTGGGGCTATGTATCTTTAAATTATCAGTTTTGCAGAGTTTTTACTAATTGTGAGTAAGGATAGGACACTTAAAACCGTGATACGTATTCATGAAAGGTATGAAGTCTTCGGCACAGTTCCTTACTAGTTATTTCGTCAAATGATATCCAATTTAATTTCGCTACTATTATATTGAAGACAACTGTACATTCAAACTTGCTTATGGTTACAAATTTAAGAATGAAATTTAAGCTTTAATTCGGCACTAACAAAAGCGATCGTAACCAGAAGGATTATCAAATTATGGGAAAAATTTAAAAAAGGATGAAAAATAAGTCCTAAGTAATACGAGCCAATGTCTGTAATCGGCAAGCGATTACCTGAAGTGAATGTGTTTGTTCATGCACCCGGAGAATTTATATATACATGTAGTAGTGGTGTAACGGAGGTGAGTTTAACAGAACCGGATTCAGGTTATAATTTTTTCAATTTGAATTTATGAACTCGGAATTGATGAGTAACATCAAAATCTATTTGAAAAAGCTTTTGCAAAACACGGTCTCCCCTCGGCAGTGGTTGGCAGCACTCCAAACATAGTATGTGTCTACTAGTAGCGCAACTTGCTCCGAATCTGCACACACAGGGTGCGTTGTATGCAATAATAAAACAATCTAATTTAAATACTGCAATATTGAAAGTGAAGGCATAACCCTACTGGGGTATAAAGTAATTATAACACCTTATCAGTTTCTATAAAGTGTAAATTTCGGTTTAAATTCAAGTTTTTAGTTGTAATTCATACTTTAAAACCACTCTGAACGCGATTTCCTTCATTACATCTCTCGGAGTACCTTCATCCCCTACCTTCCACTCCGATTCGCAAAAGAAGATGCCACACTAGTAGGGGTAAACAATGACTCCAAATGTGTTTTTGACAAGAAAAAGCTTCTCAGCAAAAAAATGTATCTGCGCTCGAAGTAGGTATAAAAAAACATACAGTGCACTCGCGAAAACTCGAACTAATGAAAACCAGCCCTGTCCGAGTTATCGAAATGTTCGAGTTTTCGAACGTTATGTATCTTTAATATATTTGTATGTATTCGTTTTAACAGTTTTCATACCCTGTCCATTTTTATGGCATAGTTAATCAAAGAGATTCTCTGGTTTCATGTTTTGTAGTTCATTGCCAGTTTATTTAATAAAAAATGTTAGCAAATACAGGGTGTTTTTTTACAGGTTTGTTTTCTGAATAGAGATAAAACTGGCATTTTGTGGTCAAATCTGGCAACTCTAATGTCATTTATGTTTAGTTTGGTTTGCCATTTCATCATGAACAGGTTGACAAAAGAACAACGCTTGCAAATCGTGCAAATTTATTTCGAAAATAATGGTTCAGTTCGCGAAGTTTACCGTGAGCTCCGTCCATTTTATGGTCGACATAATCGTCCATCAGAGCAATTAATTCGGTTAACCATGGATCGTTTTCGCACTACGTTTACTCTATGTGATAATACGCATCCGCAGAGACGTCGAACAGTGCGCACCGAAGAAACAATTGCCGCTGTAGAGCAAAGTGTTGAAGAGGATCCGAATGAATCGATTCGCCACCGTGCACAGCAATTGGAGCTTTGTCCATCAACTTTATGGAAGATTTTGCGCAAAGATCTTGGCTTGCGACCTTACAAGATCCAGCTTGTGCAAGAATTAAAGCCGCGAGACCATGCAATGCGTCGTGATTTTGGTGTATGGGCCGAAAATGAGATTGATTTCGATGCTGATTTTCATCGCAAAATTTTGTTCAGTGATGAGGCTCATTTTTGGTTGAATGGCTACGTCAACAAGCAAAATTGCCGCATTTGGAGTGAAGAGAATCCACATGAGACCCTTGAAACGCCATTACATCCACAAAAACTGACTGTTTGGTGTGCTCTATGGGCTGGTGGAGTCATTGGGCCATACTTCTTCCGCAATAATGCTGGAGAGGCAGCTACCGTTAATGGAGACCGGTATAGAGCCATGATAACCGACTATTTTGTTCCCGAATTGGATGGCATGAATGTGGATGAGTTGTGGTTCCAACAAGACGGCGCTACATGCCACACAGCGCACGTCACAATCGATTTATTGAAGGAAACATTCGATGAGCGCATAATTTCGCGGAATGGACCTGTCAATTGGCCACCAAGGTCGTGTGATTTGACACCATTGGATTATTTTCTTTGGGGATATGTGAAGTCGCTCGTCTACACCAACAAACCAGAAACGTTAGGGGAATTGGAAGCCAACATTCGTGGCGTTATTGCCGACATACGGCCCCATATGCTCGAAAAAGTGGTTGAAAATTGGACCTGTAGAATTGGCTTTATTCGAGCCAGCCGCGGCGACCACATGCCCGAAGTCATATTTAAACATTAATGGCATAAAATTATCCTTCCAATAAAGCCAAATTGATGGACCTTAAAACGATTTTCTTGTGTTTTATTTCAATTCGAAGTTCTATACCCCTAAAAAAAACACCCTTTATGAATGTTGCTTACAAATTATTAGAAAAAAAAGCAGTGATCTTGGTTTGATGTTTCTTATTTTCTACGGCATTCAATACAGCCTTTTCGCGCAGTGATTGTAGCACATTAACTTTTCTCGGGTAAATTTTTTCAGCAGTTGGCCATGATATAGCTTTGTTGAGAATTGTTACGGCTTCGGATGAACTTATGCGTTCTTGTTCATTTCCACCTGTAGCTTCAAATTCATCATTCTTCTATAGCTTCAATATGATCCTCTTTAATCAAGTCGCCGTTATTCCAGTCTCTTATGTCAAATATCAATCAATTTAAAAGAAAAGTTCCATTATTAGCAAGAAACCTAGCCAGTGCGGCGCCTTAGAATGAAACAAAAGACAGCACATGCAAAACGACAGTTTCTCACATGTTTTTCCATGAAAAAAAGAAAATAATTGTTAGAGTTTTAGAGTAGCTACATTTTGTTCGAGTCTTAAAGTAGTCAATGGAAAAAAAAATTGAAGTTTCCGAATGTTCGAGTTATCGTGTGTTCGAGTTTTCGCGAGTGCACTGTATAGGAAAAAATTAAAAACAACACACCGCAGAGTCACCAAAGTACATCGCTCCAAATTATTAATATTATTGGCCCATAATCATAGTCGTTGCTTAACACACGGTTTAATTCAAATATTTACTTAATTTTAAAAGACATTTAAAATATTTGCCAATCATAGTCATATTAAACAAAGATTTTAGCTAAAATGAAATATAACAGGGCTCTTGTTTACAATCGATTATCCGACTAATCGATTAGTCGAATAGCAACTATTGAGCTGTTTGAAAATCGAATAGCAATTTTCGATTTCGACTAATTGACTAATCAAATACTGCCGGTTGATAAATAAAATTTTTAAAACAAAAATAAAAAATTCAACTTTTTCTATAGTTGCAACGCACGTATATGAAGGTGATGGAATTCAGTTCTATGTTAATTGAGCATCCATTGTCAATAAAAAACACAACTAGTCGAATGCAAACAACTAGTCGATTAGTGATAATCGATTGCTTTTCAAACAACTATTTCAAATCGATTAATAGACTATTCGATTAGTCGATTATCAAGAGCTCTATTAACAGGGTCTCCTTATGAAAAAAAATTAAGTTGGTTGGTGGTATGAAGAAATTTTTTATGTTTTGCAAGTTCACCCTGTGTCAGCTATTTAATTCACAAACCATAGCATATCTGTAGCAACAAGCAAAAAAAGCCAAACTCAAATTAGGTGTAAGCGATGTCACAAGCACAACCGTAGACACAAACCGTGATTTCAAAATGTTAAAATGACATTTTCGTCATTTTAAAATTAAAACACCGTCTTAGACATAAAATGTATTTTAAGTTGATTACGACAGACATGAAATGATATATATATAGAATCATGTTTAAGTTGTTAAACTCTATTTTAATTTGATTATGATTATGGGCCATTAAAAATGGAGATGCAAAATGTGTCATAGTCATTGCTGGCTGATAAACAAAGAATAGACCGACTTTACTTTTTGCCACACCATTCTTCCCACTTGAAAAAGAACCCGTGGTCGGACAGTGGACAGCATGCAAAGCAATTTACCGCAAGGAAAAGAGTGCCATCTTTTGTTCATTTATAATTTTTACTAATAAATATTAGCAATTTCTGTAATTGGTACTTAAGTTAATAGTTTGGAAAGATCAGTAAAATAAAAGTGTAAGAAGTAGTGCTGTCTCGCTCTGCGCAATATGAAAATAATTGAAGGTAAAGGGATGCACTTAATCATATTTTATTTAGGTAACATTTGCTGCTGTGGCTTAGACGTTTCGGGAAATTAGTCTGCAAAGTTCTCTATTAACAATAAAACTATTACAAAACGAATGAAAGGCGTAGTAAAGCGCGCAAAATCCTAGAAAAGTCTCTAGTGACGCGCTCAATAATCGATGATGCTACCATATCGATAGTTCGTGCTAAAAGTGGTGTTCCCACAGACGTCGTTTTTCGATACATCCTGGTTTCGAAACAAGGTGGCTACACTTCGAAATCAGCGTTGGAATCTAGTAGGTATTAGCGATGTGATTTGTAAATGTTTTCACTTAATATTTTGTGCTTTCCTTATCAAATGGCTGATTCTCTAACTCAGTTTGAAAAACGCTAGCGGGGTAGCGTAAGTTTAGTTTGAGGCAAACAAAGTGTCTTCACAGCTAATGCCGATAAAGCCCGAAAAATATTAATTATTTTTTTATCAGAAGAGTCTAAAAAAGTCACTAAGAGAGATGATTCCTCTTGCTTAGTTGATTTTCCGGCAGTTTGGGTCATGCCTAACCAAATGTGATAAAATCTAATGTTCGAAGCGCTGACGGATAATCATTTCAATATATATCAAACTGGCAGAGAGTAGAATTCACTGCTCGATTGCCTATGCATTTCAAGATGAGTAGCACTTTTCCGAAAAAAGTGAATTAGTTGGACTTCTTCCCTGATAACGCTCACTTTATCACAGTCATAGGGAATCTATTTTGATCTAAAAATCCTTTAGCTTTTCATATTATTCAGCATCCCTCGCGCACATGTAGTTGGTTATGTGCCTAACTTGCTTTTGAAATCCGAAGGCATTTCATTTATTGGGTGCATAGTTGCCTAGTATTTTTGATACATTTTTCGATTTTTTAAGATCATTTTCTTTTCCTTGAAATTATTGATCTTATCTAGCTGTTATTCTGATTAAACTTTGCGTCCTTCAAAGCCATATTTCTGCCCCAGTAATATCTGGAAAACGCGTACGTTGAAAGACATTCGGCTCAAAAGTTCGGGTACACGGTTCAAAACATCACTAACATAAGCGACATACTCGCCTTATTATATACTAAAGACGTTAATTGATAGGTCCTTCGTAAGTTGAAACTTTGATTGAATGTTGTACCAGCTTTTGGTTTTAGTAATCAAATATGTATGAGTTGCGTACAAAACCATAAATGGGAACTTAAAGCTCACACAAACACTCATACCTAAGGGCATTTGCAAACAATTCTGAGAGTATGCAATTAATAAAAAAACTTGGACGTATAGATTAAAAATTTTGAAATTTGAGAAGCTCTTTAAATTTATTCCAGCACTTATAAAGTGGCGATTCTCTTCATTGGTACTATAAGTGTAGTCTAACACAACCCAACAGCGACAAATTAGCAGTACTTTGATGAAAGACTGTGTTAAAATCGTACTTCTCCTATGACTTCTCAGCATGGTTAAATACTAAAGATAACTATGATGAAAACGAGAGAAAAGAGTCGGCAAAAGGCATCTAACAATACTTGGGAGTCATCTTTGATAAAAAGTTACTATGGAGGAAAAAAATTTATGCTATGTCAACATGGGACACCAAGTCCATAATGGTGTGCAAACGTCTTCTGCGGAAATCATGGGGATGACGCACATATTCCGATGGATGAACACCATATTAGTAAAGCCAATTACAACCTAATTTTTGGTAGCGTTTAGGGTGCGTCTGTATCAAAGGAGCCTTGCGGAGTAGATTTGGGGAACATGTTAAGCATGGAATGGTACACGAATAGAGTATATGCACGGCTCCAATGGACGTGAATATTCCAATATGAACAAACAAAGAGCCAACGCGTTTTGTCCCTTCATAATAACATCGAAGAGAATGAAATATCTCATGACAGAGTCAGGGGTACAGTAATTCGCTCAACTTAGTCATCATGGCTACTGCCGCATGCAGATTAAACAGTGGGGTATATCAGCTATGCCGGCGGAACTGCCGGCCTGGAATAATTGTAATAGAGTTTTGTCATCCCTATTTACTTTATCGAAATTCACTGCCCCCATGATCTATTACTTTTTCCCCGTCGGAATAGCTGAAAGACCAAAATGTTGTACTGGCAGTGGTCATACCAAATCGCTCCCGCCACAGTCGGGTATGTATCACAAGGGGATATTCGTTAAAGGACTGTCACTTTTGACAATCCTCCCCAAAACCTTCGGGAAGTTTTTTGTCATTAAAACAACAATATAGATATTGATTTTGAGTAGCACTGCGACCAACAGGTCTATAGAGCCCTCTTCTCTTCACAATATCAGATTTAAGCCGACTTCCTTCGGTAAGGTGGTTATTTCAGTTGGCTTGATGGCTTGTATGTGCTCATGCTCTGGCCGTGGTGATTCCAAGAATTTTGCCCTTTCCCTGGCAATTATGTCGCATGCCAAAATTATGTGCTCTACAGAGTCTGCTGTTATGTGGCAAAATCGGCATGTGCCATCCGTCCCTTATATCCCGTTTGTTTAGATAGCTGCTGCGTGAACATTCTTAAAATAACTCTGTAGGGAGAGATATTACATCCCTCAAGAGCAATTTTGATTGCGGCGGGCCCTGCACGTTGTGATAATAGTCCTCCCTTTTATCTTCTTCCTTCCTCAAGCATTCCTTTATTGTCTGAGTTCCCACTTGCAGTATCTCTCTAGGCTATCTGCCCGCTCGTTTCCTCCAACTCCTGTGTAACCTAGAGTCCACACTAGAAACACGGTAATGTAGGTTAACCCTTTCTACACACTCGCTGATAAGCAGTCATTTTATGTTTGAGTGCTGCTTCAATGTCGCTAAGTATAGCTCATTGCTTTATCCACGATACAGATTCAGCTCGGCACAGTGGTATATATCATATGCTTCCGTTTAAAAACTGCTCGAGTATTTTCCCAGAGGCGCTGAGATCTCAACTCTTGAGCCGAATATTCCGGCACCAAATTCCTCTGTGGTTTTCGCGCAAACTGTGTATCATACGATTTTGTGGGAGCGATGTATGGGGTCTATTCTGGACTGTTTCCAAGTTAACTTGTCTCCCAATTCTACACTAAATCTTTGTTCGAAGATAATCTGCTTGAGAATGTTGTCAATTTGTAACTGGGGTTTCGGGATAGTTTCCCTGTTGCTGTTGTTGTTTGACGACATAACTTTGCCTTTGCCTGAACCTTCCTTGGCGATGTTATAAAAGTTTTCTCCTGGCCGACTGATCTATTGCCACGTGTAGGGAGGGTAGATCCATTGCCCCTAAAATGCCGGCACACGCCAGCCGCTGGATCCTGGTTTATGATTGTCGTACTGTTAAAGGTGGTGTTCTTGAAGCCCACACCACCGAGCCATAGGTATTGATAGGTTCGACTATCATGTTTTGCCCGCTATGTGTTGCCACACCATGATGGACTTTGTGGTGCTACTTGACGTGATCGGTAAATGTTGTTTCCATTGAAGCTTGTTGTGAATAGTAAGGACAAGGATTACCTTTTGCTACCACAACAACAACAGCAGCATTACCTTTCGACGATAACAATTGCTATACTTACGAACACATTAGCTTGATCAAACTGATTCTAGCAACAGACGCTCTCTCGTGTAGACGATGTGTAATAAAAAATGCTGTCATATGTCAAATTCAGTTTACAACTTCTGGCAACACCAGCCTGTGTATCGATTTCCTAAATCTTATATGGACAACAGCTGTTTATCTGTCAACCGTCAGCTTTTCATCTTTGGTCAGCTTGTAATAAAATTATTTTGTTGAGCGCTGACTCACATAAATAATTACTGCATTTTATTACAATTGAAATTAATTAAAATGCATGGGAGGCTTAAAGTGCGCACCACGGAAGAAGAGCGCGAGCGCAAGAAAAAGGAACAAACGCTAAAAGTCAAAGCTTACCGAGCTGCGATGGCAAAAATCCAAGACAAGCGAAACCGGCAAGAACTGGATGATGAAATGCTGCAACTCACCTCACATATCTTGCTAAGAAATCCGGATGTAACGACGCTTTGGAATATAAGACGTGAATGTGTTGAATACAAAACCAAAATAACAACACAAATGGAGGCAGTCGAAGAGCAACAATCTATTTATGATACCGAATTAAATTTTAGCGAACAATGTTTGCTGGTCAATCCTAAATCATATAACAGTTGGCATCATCGTTGTTGGACATTGGAGCATAGCCCAAATGCGAATTGGGAACGCGAAGTTCAATTATGTAGTAAATATTTAAAAATGGATGAAAGAAATTTTCACACCTGGGATTATCGGCGGTATGTAGCCTCGAAAGCGAATGTATCTAAACAGCATGAATTGGATTTTTGTACGGAAAAAATAAAAGCAAATTTTTCCAACTACTCATCATGGCATCATCGCAGCTTACTTTTGCCAATCTTGTATCCATACGATGGCAATGCGCAGCCGAAACGCGCAATGCATGAATACAAATTAAAAGAAGAATTGGAAATGGTGCTCACAGCTGCCTTTACAGATCCCAATGATAGCAGTGCATGGTTTTACCAACGTTGGTTGTTGGGTTATTCGCGACAGGAATTAGATATTTGTGCTTTTCGCTATGAAAACAAACGTGCAGTATTAGCATTTACAAACCCCATAATATTAAGTGAAGCAGATGTAGCAATAGCTGATACTGAAGGTAACAAAAAAGTCCAATTCGGCAATTGGCAATCTGCAAATAACACATTGGCAGACACAACATGGATTGGTTCTTCACTCGATTACCATGCAAATAGTTTACCAGATTTGCTGACTTTAGATATTAACATTCCACAAATCAATGTAAAACAGCTAACATTAAACCACTACAACCACGCAAATAACAAAAGTTACTATTACTTTAAATCACCAAATCAATCTTTTGCTTATACTGGTAACGTTTTGGCCGAATTGCAATCGCAATTAGAATCCTGCCGAAGCTTATTGGAATATGAGCCGGATAGCAAATGGACATTGTTAACATCAGCACTCCTAATGCGCGCCATTGATCGTAAATTATATCATAGTGAATCGCTAAAATTGGTCGAAAAATTGCAAAATGTTGATGAACTTCGTAAAAATTACTACAGTGATATGGCATCTAAATGGATTTTGGAGAAATGCCTTTTAGATTGGGCTGATTCGGATAGCATACCAAAAGAGCTGGACCTACGTGATGCCGTGCAATTGAATGCCATTTTCTATCCTCAGTATTTGAGTATCGCAGATAAAATTTTGCTACCGGAAAATTTAAGCAAATGCATTGAGATTAAGCAATTACAGGGGTTTGAAACTCTTAAACTATGATTTGTAGATACAACATGCTGTGTTGCCGACATCATTTCATTGTACAATGTAAGTGTTTTGTCGTACAATTACACCAACACTTGTGCATATCAATTTTTTTTTTATTTCAGTTAATCATCCTCATCAATCATTCAATCTTCAGACTTCTAACAATTCATAAGAAACCCCTGTGAGTGAATGCTGACATTTAATCGCTTAATCAACATATCCGATTCCATTTACTTGTATGAAAGAATTAAAGTTATTGTGTTGCATCAGTAGACCGTTCGTTATACCAGTCGGTAGTGAAAGTTTTGATTTGCATCACAGAATTCACTCAGTTTTCGCTAACTGAAGAAAATGGTAATTAATAAGTATACAAAAAATAAATAAATAAAAACTTAGATTTAATGCGATACCTTTCTTTCTGCCCTCATCGCCCTATTTTCATTAGAAAGATATACAACTTCATTTTAATCTAATTCTCATCGGATCTAAATTACTAGACGTGTATGACCGTCGTTCAAGATGAATGATACCGTCATATTTTTTATAGTAAACATCTGGTCAATACTGTGAATATAAAAGCTAATGAATTATGGCCATTTCAAATATACGGTTTTAAGTGGAAAAAGAGTTAAAATGCATATAGATAAATACATTAGTAACAGGTCAGAAGCATCTCATTCGTGGATCAAAAATAGTTTATACTAGCTTATACCCGTCGGTTTCACCCCACATTTCTATAAAAAAAATTTCAGCTGTATGGGAGGTGCCACGCCCCCGTTTTTGTTATACCCAGTTTTTTTTGGAGGTGGTAGGGATTAACCTCATATAAACCCTTACCAAATTTCAGTGGTCTAACGTAAATACTTCCAGAGATATGGACTATGAAAAATGTCAGCTGTATGGGAGGTGCCACGCCCCCTTTTTCGTTTTTCCCAGTTTCTTGAAGGTGCTAGGGATTAACCTCACATAACCCCTTCCCAAAATTCATTGGTCTAGCCTAAATACTTCCAGAGATATGGACTATAAAAAATTCCAGTTGTATGGGAGGTGCCACGCCCCCTATATATATCAAAATATTTTTTAGCCCATGACCATCCCGGTAAGGTATCCAGTTCGTGTTTCTAATTTGGTTACGATCGGTTTATTCGTTTAGGACGCAAGTCGATCTATAGATACATATATACATACATAATTTGAATTTTATATATGAGTCATTCCATGTCAAACCGTACGATTTTTGCTAAAAATTGACTTTGATGTTTCCGATGTCTTTCAAAATTTGAGAACGAAGTCTTCATTAAAAAATATTTTACACGTGTTTCGGGAAAAAAATTAAAATTTTTTTTTTTTTAAGTTATTTGCATTTGAAAATCGTCAAAATCGTGAAAAATCTTCCAACATGACAACATTTAAACTAATGTTTTTATAAAACTAGTGAATGGATTTTGAAGTTCAATACCTTATTTTAAAGGTATTTGAACCTTCTCTTTAAAAAAAATATTATTTTTTATAAATAAATTTTTTTTTATTATTAAAATTTGGTTTTTTTACTTAATTTCTGTTTTCCACAATCTTCGAACAAATCGAAAAATCTGAAACAAATATTTTCTTAAAGGTTAATATATTCTTAACATTCCCTCAAAATTTCAGAGTGGAGGTCGAATGGATTCTATTTTTTTACGATTTTTTTCCATTGCAGCACAACAAAAAAATTACATTTTGTATATAAACATTTTATTTTCAAGCATGTTAACGAAAATATCAACGCATGGATGTATGTGTGTATGTATTCAAAAACACACAAAATTTCATACTTAAGTAAATATTTAATCAAAATTCCTACTTAGTTTTCACTGTACAATTGGTCCATAGTGAGATTTAGTGAATCATGTTGTGTACTAAAAATTAAAAGTCGACCATGGTCATGATTTTGCGTTTTGAAATGTTATTGTTCTGAGAAACGTCGCAAATAACAGTCCTTGGTAATTGATCTATGAATTAAAGCAAACACAGAAGATTATTTGTAGACTTTTAACAGCTTTTAAATAACAGTTTTTATTATATTTAATATATAAGAATTAATAGGTTTGTTTAAGTTTAAATATTAGCTTAAATAATTAAAATACAATGAGAAAAAAATCACAAAAATTATGCCATAAAAAAGTATCTTTAAGGTTTTTGGGTTAAGCAAGCCTGATTTTTTTATAAAAATATTGAAATTAAGCAAGCGGAAAACAGAAATTAAGTAAAAAAACCAAATTTTAATAATAAAAAAAAATTTATTTATAAAAAATAATATTTTTTTTAAAAAGAAGGTTTAAATACCTTTAAAATAAGGTATTGAACTTCAAAATCCATTCATTAGTTTTATAAAAACATTAGTTTAAATGTTGTCATGTCGGAAGATTTTTCACGATTTTGACGATTTTCAAATGCACATAACTCTTTGAAAGAAAAAATTTAATTTTTTTACCGAAACACGTGTAAAATATTTTTTTATGTTTAATACGTCTGGCAAATTTAAAGAAAATCGGAAGAGGTGGTGTAAAAAAGGTGTTCGGTCTGACATGGAATGACTCATATATAGATAATGTATACAAAGCCAATTAACAAACCTTGCCACCTGCGCACAAGTTCAATGTTGATTGCTTTTTACACTTCTCGAAGCCAAGTAGCTCTAATTCCTTAGACTTAGAAATTATGTCCCGTATTACTTCATCCTATTTTGATCGACAATGGCAAAAAAAGTTCCCGCAGAGCATTGAATCTTCTGGGAATCCCTATTAGATTCAGTGATATGATGCAATTTCCGAATTTCAAAGTTTGTACTTCATTAATGAATTCGTATTCCTCAGGCATTATGAATTTATGATAAAAAGTTCGTACACATCTCGTGTTACAATCCATTTCATATTCCTAAAAAACTTGCCAATATTCCTGTGTTTAAGACGTCTATTGTATACGGATACTATCAACACCTTAAATTTTTTGAAAACGATCGCGTCTCTTGCATTAGAACTCAGCTAACCTAATGCATGCCAGTGAGTGTCGAACAAGATTAGATAATCGAGTACTAAGCGATTAGCGCTCATCGAGCAATTGCGAGTGTCAAACCGATCGCTTACGGAGCGACTGTGAAAACTTAATCGATCATCTTTCTGCTACCACTTTGCAGTGGTTTCTGACACGCTCACCTCACAAGATTCAAAATACATGAAAGTTATAACTTTCATACAAGTTGTAAGAGTCGTTAATGTATGAGAATTTTCAATTTCCAAAAAGTTGAGATTATACTAAAGTCATGATAGTTTGAAGGTATCAAACTAGAAAATATTGAAAATTTGGTAAATTTATGAGTGCAAACTTTCATATCAGTACTAACAAGTTTTATACAATTGCAAAATTTCGTAAATGTATGAAAGTTTTAAATTTCCAAAAAGTTGAGACTATACTAAATTCATGAATTTTTAAAAGTTTGAAACAAGTAAATAGGGAAATTTAGTAAATCTCTGAAACTTTGTAATTTTCATATAAGTACAAACTTTCATATAAGTACTAACAAGTTTCATACAAGTGCAAATCTTTCAAAAGACAAGAAAGTTCCAATGATCACCTAACATAATTCAAAATATATGGGAAATCAAAAATCATTATTTTATGTTTCTTTTTTGTTGTCTCAATTTGAGTAGTAGCTTATATTTATTACTAAACATTTTTATTTAAAATAAAATTTGCCATTATCCAAGAAAATATCTTCATTAAAGACACAAACACCTTTTTACACATCCAACAATGGTTTTTAGTTAAGCCTTCCATTTTGTAAGCAATTCAGCAGCTTTTTCTAAATTTTCTTGTTTTTTAATAAAACAATAACGTACAAAATTCTCGCCTAGATTTTTATGGGCGTCTCCATAAAACGCACTTGGCGGTATGCCTTGTAAGCCCATATTTTTTGTCATCCACTTGGTAAATCTATAATCACCATATTGATCTTTCTCCGAACTTAAGTCAATTTTACTGCCTAAAATTAGAGGAGTTAGTATACATATTGCTTATTATCACTTATCTTATTCCTCATATACCTAACGCACTCCAATCGGCCAACATGAAATATCCACCTTCTGGTATGGTGGGCTTTAAACCAGCATCCTTCAAAAAATTGGCCATGAAATCTCGTTTAACTTTCAACTCCTTTGGCAAACTAGTGAAATAGCATTCGGGTGAATCTAAACGTTTCAATTCCAATTCAAAACCACGTGCAACAGCCTCTTGTATAGGTGTTGGACATGTATAAACTGAATTTTGATGTACCATTTGCAAATTAGTAATAAGGGCAGATGGTCCATACGCCCAACCGATTTTCCAACCTGTTACCGAAAAAGTTTTGCCTGCCGAGCCTACGGTAATAGTACGCTCCCACATATCCGGAAGCGTACAAATCCGAATATGTTCTGCATCATCATATACCATCCATTCATACACCTCATCTGAGAGACATAAAACATTCCACTTACGACAAAGTGCAGCAATTCGTTCTAATTCCGCCCGTTTGAAAACTTTGCCTATAGGATTGTGGGGTGTGTTTAGTATAATCATTTTAGTTTTGCTATTGAAGAGTTGCTCAAGTTCGGCATCATCCAGTACCCAATCGGCAGAGGTGATTGTAGTATTTGTGCTTTTCTAAGCCAGAGTGATAGGCAAAGCAAATTAATTTGATTATAATTTTGAGAAAAACTTTCAACTTCTGACTTACCGGCTTCAATGCTATAAATCGTGGTATACCCCCAGCCATTTTAACCATTGGCTCATAACAATCAAAGAATGGTTCAATAATAATTACTTCATCGCCAACATCAACATGACCCATTATGGATGAATAGAGTGACTCGTATGCGCCCGATGTGATGAGAATTTCACTAAGTGGGTTTATCTCACGCCCAACTAATTTGGAGTAAAGTTTACTTAAAGCTTGTACGAGTGGTACATGACCCTGTAAATGAGAAATGCCGTTTAAGTACACCAGAAACAACAATAAACAATAAAAGCCAAAGTAATTTTTTTTCTTAATTTTCGTGTCGTGTGCTAATCCCCCTGCGGGTTAGGGAGTTCGAATATGACTTGCTTGTACCGGGGCGTACCGGAGTCATATCTGCCAAATTGACTATCAATATCACATAACTACCATTTCATTACTGGATGTGCGGACTGAGCAGTGGTGCTGCAATAACAATAACTCAATGCTGGCCATAACAGACTGTAGTCCTTTCTTGATTTCGACTCATTGATTTGACCTATAATTTATATTAGTACTTGGTGTAAACTATTCCTTTCTTAAGTTTTTGAGACACGCAAAAATATATAAGGACTAAGTTAATATAACTACCATTTCATTACTGGATGTGCGGACTGAGCGATGGTGCTGCAATAACAATAACTCAATGCTGGCCATAACAGACTTTAGTCCTTTCTTGATTTCGACTCATTGATTTGACCTATAATTTATATTAGTACTTGGTGTAAACTATTCCTTTCTTAAGGACTAAGTTAATATAAAGCATGTAACACATAGGGTATGATCACGGCGACTGCTCTCTCTATAATACAGCTGTGACTTTGATTAAAGTTTTCGGCTAGCGCTAACCTACTCGTCGCATGAATTCACTTATCTAACTCGACAATGTTTGTCGAAGCCTGTTAAGAGACGGCGTTTGCGGGTTAGGGGTTTAGAATATGTCCGAGGTAGGCATACCGGTCGTAAGAGGCGACTAATATGCACAAAGGTAATAACGTGCAACTCGATAGTTGATCTACGCATATGATGCCTCTCACCTCTCATTACCCACCATGACATGACCTAGAAGGCTCCACTGGTCATACCAAATCGCTACCACGACAGTCGGGCAGTACCGCAAGGGAGTACCGGATTCATATCCGGCCAAGGACTGTCAGTTCGACAGCACTCCCCAAAACCTTCGGGGGGGTGACGAGGACTCGGCGTTTGACGAGGTCTAATAGCTAACCTAGGAGGCAGTGAAATGTATAAAAGCATAGTAAACGTATAAACTCTTCTTAAATTAACAAACTCTTACATAACCACGTGTGTATTGATGTAGCAAAGGATTGTCACTATGTGCAATGTCAGCTAAGGCATCTGTGACATAGGAAGGTGGCAGCTCATCGGGAAATCCTTGCCCTAAGTTCAGCGGTTTATATTGCATAGCTAATGTGATGTATTCATTCCTGTTAATAAAAAAAAGTTGTTAAACTTTATTACTACACTGGCGATTCCTTTATTTTAAGTTACCACACGCTCGGTTTGCTGCCCTGCAAACGTTTTGGTAATCCAAATTTGTCCATTGTTGTATTATATTGCGCGTTTGGTTGTAGATGATGTGCGACACTACCTACAATGGTCTGTCTACTTAAATGAAGTTGGCGCGTTTGTTGGCACAAGATACGCGTTGGCAAACTGAACATCTGAAATTGGATTAAGTGAAGTAGTTCTACAGATAGTTACAATTAGAATCAGACAATAAGCATCAGAGTAAATAGCGGGTGATATTTCAATGCAATTTCTTATCAGCAAACCACGCAGAGTTATTTGCTGATAAGCAACTATCTTAACTTCTTTTCGTTTATATGAGTTGTAGCTTTAGATATAGTACTTATTTTAATTTGATAAAAACGTACTGTAAGATATATTTACTACATACTGAAATCATTATTGACACCGATCTTAAGGATTTTAACAGCACTCAGTTTAAGGTTTGGGGTGAAGTGTTTCTTTATTTCTAAAAATTAAGTACAAATATATGCACATACAAATTATTAAACAAATGACAACACTTAAGCCTGAACTCCATGAGTAGCCGCTTGAGCTTTACAGGCGTTGTAGACTTTCAGCTCGTTTTTTAGCTATGTAAGTCACATAGGTATAAGTCTAAAACATCCAAGAGGCTTGTCATGGTGTTCAAGCTTTACACCCTTCCACTTCCTGCCTAACTGATCGGTGACTAAATTGAAAATAATTGCCGAAGCGGCTATTTGTACAAACGATTGCAAACGATCATATGATCTGATTCTATCGCTCACACCTGTAAGGCGGAAGAATGTAATGCAGCTTACAATAAGTTATAACTAACAAAAGAAACAATGACACTAAAGAAGACAATAGCGAATACGCAGGCAATCAATAGTTCAAATGTATGTACTTAGGTATGTTACAAAGTTCTAGTTGACGTAAACCACTTTAACATAGTATGTATGGGCAAACAATGAAAAATATCAAGCAACCACAAGGCTTAGTATGTGCATATACCCACTAACAATAGTAGATAACAAAACATATTTGGGTGTAGATTTGTATACATCTAAAGAAAGGACAAGGGTTCCAACAATTAAAAATAAATGCATCTGGCTTGAAATGGAAATTGTACCCCCTGTGGGTTAGGGGGCTGGAATACGGCCGAGGTAGGTATGACTGACCAAGTCGCTTGAACCCAATTAATATCTAACAAAGGATCGTCTACATCAGTGTAACCATGTTTGGCTCGTCACGTCCCATTCCATGAAGGGATGCGCAGACTCTTCAGGAGTACTGCTACAATAATAATAAATGGAAATTATGAAGATAGGTGTGCTAAAGTGTAGCGATTAATTCAGTGCGACTAAAATTGTTGCATAATTTAAATGTATAAACAACGAGAAATCTATACATATGTATTGATAAATGTGTCTGTTGCGTATGAAAGCATGATATGACCCGCAAATTATTTCAATGGAATAAAGTTGAGGTTCTATGGAGAGGTATCTTATCCTTATTCCTTTTATATTTCCACATATTGCAACTTCATTCACAACCTGCAGTAATTATCAAAGCGAAGTATTGCTACAGCAATATCGCGATATGCCTGTTGTTTTTGGGACCCTGGGTTCATGAGCCTTGCTTTTTGAAAAATACTAAAATTGAAGTTATTACTGTCATCTAAAGCAAGAGAGATAAAGCTGGGAGGACAGGCATCATATCCCAGATCTCTCATCGTGTGGCACTCACTCCCATTTGCGACACCTTAAATAAGGGGCGAGTTGGCGATGTTGACATTCCTTTGTTGGATATGGACCCGGTACGCTACGGTACTAGCGCCTTGCAATACTACATCAGACTGCGGGAACGATTTTATATGACCACAGCAGCCATCTAAGACATGCCACCAAAGGTTGGTTCGTTATCAATATCCAACTCCCTGAATTGAGATGAGCGTGTACTTCCGAGGGGGACTAAAGGCATAGCTTCGCTCTGGATATTGTAATAGGTTAAACTCTTACTTATCCAGACTAAACCCCACCATACCAAACACATGCTCTGCGTGTGGTATGTCCCCTTATGATTCCATACATCTCTTCTGTTCAATAGAACCTCCTTCGGTAACACCTACATCCCTCTGGTCCAACCCTGTGGAAATTGCGCGTTTCCTCGGACTTCCGTTAGAATAGCCTTAACACTATTTAGAGTGATCGCGCCCATTAGACAGGGCGAAGCACGGTTAAGAACACCAACAAGGTGTATGCGGCCTATGGAAATACAATAGAAACAGTATTTGTAGCCTGTTGCACATGCCGGTTTTATGTGAAAATTTTAAATAGCTCTACGGTCAATGTTTTGAAAAGCAAAAAAAATAGTTGCATCTGGTGTTCTGCACATAACACTAGTTTTGCCATGAACTTCTCACAGAAACAAAAAATCAAAAATGCGATTTCGGATTATTGATGTCGATGTCAGAACGCGTATTTTTTTATACTTCTCAAGACATTTTTGTACGTGTTTTAACAGTTGCCTCCTAAAGGAAAGAAATACCAATTTTTCCACTATCACACAAAATATCTGGTTCCCTCTTAGCCATCCGTCCACTTCAAAGACACTACCTCCTCTTAAGCTTGTGTACACCTTATTGCTTATATTTTAAAAAGAAAAAACTGCTTAACCTATAATTAATACAAAACTTTTCTTAATTGCGTTCGACTTTACATACAAGTATTAACAAAATATTGCAAAAAAAATTCAATTGGCAAATTTGTGCACACGTTGAAGTAGACAACAAATGACATTTTGGTTGACAACTGAAAAGGTGTGTTTCCCTCTTTCTTTGCTTTGGTTATTTTTGGCCCGGAAGCATTCCATCAGAAGGAAATTTTAGATGAAATCATCCTAAATCCATCTAAATAGAACTAGCTCTGAAACATACCTAACTGTTGGACATAATGGCGTTCCAATGGTAAGTGATCCAGTGGGTCAATTCTGGTGGACGTTATCGTGGAGTGAAAAAAATCTATTCACTTTAGTTATCACTTAACGTTTTCCTTTCTTCACTTCTTCTTCTTTAAATGGCCATCTAACCGCCTGGGCGATTTTGACCGTCCAACTTTCTTCACTTCACTGAGCTCTAAAATGCCATTCTGATATGTGCGATGAAAACAGAAGAACATTTTGAATTGCGTTGAAACAAGTTGTTCTTGCTTATTGTAGAATTGCAAGAATAAAAGTAATTTTTATCACTTAAAACGTTTAAAGTTGTAAAAAATCGGTTTTTTGAATTTTTTAGAAATTTTGACTTTAACACCAAATTTATATTGGCGTTCATGATTCAATTACGGAAAGGTTAGCTCTCTAGCTGACGTTTACTTTTGGCACTTCCATTTTCTGGGTTTCTTTTGCGAACGAAAAAAAATTAGGAGTATGTTTTCATTTGTCTACAGTCAAAATACGTACGTATCTTCGTTCTCTTGCCAGAATCATGAGTGCGCTAAAAAGAAAATGTTGGTAACACGAGATTAAAAGTTTGATTTCGGCTCATTCGGTTTACATGGTTAAAATATTATGGTTTCGGTGTAAGCATGATACCAGGGATTTTGGTCAAACTTTGAACTTTCAATGGCTAATACAGTAAACTTATCAACTATAACTCCGAATAATTGCACATTCGTGCTTCTGACTATAGGGCTAAGTTTTTTAATAATAATGACAAATTGGCAAGATGCATATTTGTTGGAAACTTTCAGGGCATAAAGACAAACGGGCATAGTCTACCAAGTAGATAGTAAAGTGATAAGTCTCAATAAGGTAGGATTGGCTCCTTATGACATGCACACTTAAAACAGAAGCCAGAACTGATTATCAAACCCAGAGAATAGTAGTAAAATTTTGTTAAAAATAACAGACTTCAAGTTACATAGGGAACAGCTTTGAAGTCACGGTTGACCTTAGCAAGTATATAAGTATGCAGGGACAACATTTTAAGACAAACGTTGTTACATACCGTGATGTCTCGAGTTTTAGACGTCCACGATTTCACTACCCCAACAAAAGTCGATCTAAATAATAATGTAAACTAATCCATTTTCTCAAACCAACTTATTTGAAATTTTGTATAATATTACATTTTTAACTACTATTTTAACATAATTTTGATAAAAGGCAGCCCAGAATGTAAATGACAATCTTTCAGGCAGCAATCCCCAATGTAGTGACGGAGATCTGACAGCGATTAGCGTCGATGGGCTGGGTAGGAGGTGACAGTTTGCTTCCTTCTATCTGGCCCATAATCACCACCCTTCAGTGAGCTTATTGTATCTTGGAGGGTTTTAAAGGAGCACTCCTTTTCAGACCACAGGTATATTAGTTTGTGTGTATCGGAGGCACACACAAACCCTAGGTATATTAAAAATGTTAGAAGAACAAACTGGGACTACTACAAGAAGCTTATAGGTAAAAATCTATCAAAAGGGGTGCGAGCTCCAACGAACAAAAATAAGCTGGACGTGCTCGTAAACAGTTTCGGTCTGCAGTGCAGGACTGCTTTAGATAGGGCTTGCCCGACTAGGAAGGTAGCAGAAACCCACAAGCCACCATGGTGGACGTATAATCTTGATAAGCTTAGGAAGTCTAGTAGCGCGGCCTTTAACAAAGCAAAGCATGATGGAAATTAATCATCATGGGCGGATTACAAGATAAAACTCAACAACATAACAAAAGAAAAGCGATCCTGCAGGGTGGATTTCTGCGGCGAGATTTAATCTACATCCGCCGCCTCCCGCTTAAGGAAGGTGCTATCGAAATCCCCAACTCAGCTAAGCTACGTTCAGAAACCGGATGGAAACTGTACGGACTCAAGCACGAAAACCATAAACTTGCGTATGGATACACGCTTCCCGACATACGCGAGCGTGTCTGCAAATATTATTAGTGGAGGGTTACCCTCGGATCAGCTAATAAACGAAATCATAGATGATAAAAAGCTAGACTGGGCTCTATCCACTTTTAAGCCCTATAAGTCGTCGGGCCCGGACGGAATATTCCCGGCTCAACTTCAACACACTGCCGATCTTATAAAGCCCTGGCTAAAGAAGATGTTTACAAGTTGCCTGAGGCTCAATTATATACCAGGAACATGGAGGGAGGTCAGTGTGGTCTTTATCCCTAAAGCAGGGAAATCCTCCCACCCAAAACCAAATGATTATGGGCCTATAAGCCCCTTTTCCCTGCTGGGGAAAATCCCCGCAAACTCATTGCAATTTAATGGAAGGGGCAATATCCGAATCCTCCCACCCAAAACCAAATGATTATGGGCCTAATAAGCCTATCTTCTTTCCAGAAGCCATCACCTTGGTGCTGACGGTTGATGCGTGCCTGGTGGAGTTTATTCACAATGCGCGTACAGATAGGTGGATTAAAACAGAGCTATGTGGTATCACGATTCAAAGACTCGTTAACAGAGGTACCCCGCAGGGAGGCCTTCTCTGCACTACTATGGGTGGGTACCGTCAACCAACTATTATGCCTCATGGAATCAGAAGGTCACCAAGTGATCGCTTATACTGATGACATCTGCGTTATTATGCGGGGAAAATCCCCGCAAACTCATTGCAATTTAATGGAAGGGGCAATATCCGAAATATCACACTGGACCAAAGCCTCAGGTTTGGAAATTAACCCGGATAAAACTGAGCTTATCCTCTTCTCGAGGAGGTACAAAATACCAAGTCTAACACCGCCAAGAATTGGGGGTACGTCTTTAGCATTTAGCGAGAAAGTCAAGTATTTAGGAGTCATTCTAGATAGGAAGCTGCTCTGTAGCGCGATTCACTAACTTTTAACGTTTCGGCAATCGAGATTTTTACCGTAAACGTATATTGCTTTCATTAACGATTGTGCGATTCACTATCTCAGATTTAACAAAATTTACGAAAACTTCAAAGAGGAATAGAACAAAAATAATTGTTCGCACCGATTTCTTGTGCAGATATTTCAGCAAAGGGAAGTAGGACAACTGCTAAAACATGCCCAAAAATATCGGAAGAGGTATCAATCAACGCGTTTTGACTTCGCTATCAACAATCCGAAAGCGGATTTTCAATTTTTTGTTTCAGTGAAAAGTTATTCGCAAAAAACCCAAAAATTACCCAGGTCCGATCCCAAATAAGGGGCTTCATCCAAGGTATGGTAATTCTATACGACAGCACGTAACTGCTAATATACGTCCAAAAATCTCGGGAAAGGTATCAAACGACGCGTTTTGATCTCTGTATCAATAATCCGAAAGCGGAAATTAAATCATTTCTTTCAGTGAAAAGTTATTAGCAAAAAACCCAAAAATGGCCTAGGTCCGATCCCAAATAGGGGGCTTGATCCAAGGTATTTATGTGCACAACACCTTCCGGTAATTATATACGACAGCACGTAACTGCTAATATACGTCCAAAAATATCGGGAAAGGTATCAAACGACGGGGTTTAACCTCCGTATCAAATATCCGAGAGATATTTACAATCAAAGTTGAAAAATTTCTGTCATTTTCATGTGGTTGTTGTAATCACAGATTAGGGTGCACTGAAAAGTGCAAAAAGTGTGTTCTGCGCAGAAATACTGTGGACCGCGTAGCCGGTGTTGGACCGGCTAAGGGTTATTTTTTTGAAGTGCGGCCGAAGGCCGCCTACGCAGAAAGGTGTTCTGCACATAAATACCTTGGATCAAGCCCCCTATTTGGGATCGGACCTAGGCCATTTTTTGGTTTTTTGCTAATAACTTTTCATTGAAAAAAATGATTTAATTTCCGCTTTCGGATTATTTATGCAGAGATCAAAACGCGTCGTTTGATACCTTTCCCGAGATTTTTGGACGTATATTAGCAGTTACGTGCTGTCGTATAGAATTACCCACCTTCCTGCGTAGGCGGCCTTCGGCCGCGCTTCAAAAAAATAACCCTTAGCCGGTCCAATACCGGCTGCGCGGTCCGGATTATTGATACGAAAGTTAAACCCGTCGTTTGATACTTTTCCCGATAATTTCGGACGTGTTTTAGCAGTTGTCTCCTAAAGGAAACAATTACCATTTATTGTGATTACAACAACTACATGCAAATGACAAAAAAATTCTCAACTTTGGTTGCAAATATCTCCTCACTGAAACCAAAACTAAAAAATGCGCTTCCGGATTATTGTTACCGAGGTCAAGACGCGTCTTCTGATACCTTTCCCGATAATTTCGGACGTGTTTTAGCAGTTGTCTCCTAAAGGAAACAATTACCATTTATTGTATTTTAGTAAACAAAACTTTAACAGCACAAAAAAAAATCTGTGATAAAATAACAATTTACCAATTGACAACGATAAATTATCGAATTTAAAGTAGACAAAAAGTTAGTGAATAGCATAGTTAGTTAAAATTGTTGTTAAGTTAATTTATCGTTGACAAATTGTGTTAAAAAAGTTAGTGAATCGCAAAACTGTTAAAATTCTTGTTAAGTTAATTTATCGTTGACAAATTGTGTTAAAAAAGCTAGTGAATCGCGCTACTGGAGTGACAACATAATGGAGCGAGCCAAGAAGGCCGCAGCAGCACTGTTAACCTGCAAGAGGACAGGTAGTATACTGGATATATACAGCCATTGTGCGTCCGATTCTTCTATATGGTGTATTGATCTAGTGGCATGCTCTAGCTAAAAATACCTACCTTAAAATGCTACAAAAAGTCTAAAGAAGTTCAGAGCTCTGTATAACCGGGGCCCTTTGTTCTACTCCGACCGAAGCAGTCAACACAATAATATACCTACCACCTCTTGACCTGGTGGCGAAGGAAGCATCTGTCATCGCTGCTCTACGCTTTAGAAACAGGTCTCTGGTCAAATGGAACTAGTGGGCATGCCACAGTCATGGGCACTGACTATTGTTCGTCAAAAAACGTGTTCGTTAAGAACTATGAAGTGGACATACCATTACGACAAGACTGGATTTTTAGGCAGCATACGCTCCCGGGTGGTCTCAATATATTCACCGATGGCTCTAAGCTTGATGGGAAGGTGGGAGCAAGCATATTTTTACCGGATCTGGGTCTGGAGGTCTCTTTCCGCCTTCCTGATCACTGTAGTGTGTACCAAGCGGAAATGCTTGCAATACACAGAGCTGTGAACTATCTGGTGTCTATACCTAATGATGGCAAACGGGTTTTTATTTTCTCAGACAGCCAGGCAGCACTAAAGGCCTTGGACTCTTTCATCGACAACACAAAGTCGGTCACTGAATGTCGCAGATCTCTTAACGAGATGGCACAGCACTTCAGTATCAGCCTTATATGAGTACCTGGACACAGGGATATTAAAGGCAACTGCAGATCAGACGAACTGGCCAGGAGAGGCACCACCGACCATATCCTTCCTGGAAATGATTCGGTAGGTGTACCCATGACCACTTTCAGGCTTCGTGTGAACACATACACTATAAGAAATGCAAATTGAAGATGGTCAGCCTTATCAACATGTAAGACACCCAGGCTAACCTGACCTTCATATGATAGGACGCTCTCACGGAGTCAGAATGGGGGTAACAACCTTCGATTATTGTCGCAGCTGCAGATGTACCGAAGAGAAGGAGAGCGTCCAGCACCTCCTTTGTCAGTGTGCAGCACTTAACAGACGGCGGTTGGCCATTCTGTATGACCTTTCTGAAGTGTCAAGATGTGAAGTCAATGCTTTAGCGAAATTTATTCCACGAAGTGGTTCGACCCTCCGCTTTAGCATGGAAGGGGTTTATTGGGACCTTAAAAGGTATCACAACGGGCCCTTTTGGTGGCCTAAGTGTCGAGCTGTTACCTTAGTGTCTCAGCTCAGCTCTTGCAACCTAACCTTAACCTAACCTAAGATGGCGGCAATTGTCAAAATATGTCACTAGAGAGCTAACCTTCTAGTGATTGAATCATGATTGGCGTTAACTTTTTTTACTTCACTTTAAATCGAAAATTCTGAGTAAAACAAGAATCAAAAATCACTGAAGTGAGAAGTAAATGCGTCAATTCACCACAGTTTTCTTCAGCGAACTCTTTTCACCGCATACCGCATTTTAGAGCTCAGTAGCCCGTTTCTGTAACTTTTCGTTACAATAACGAATGATTATGTATCTCGTGGTCTTTAACGATTTCGTTATGAAAAGCGTTTCTGGCCCTGTGCCAATCGGTTGAAAATTGTAAATTTTGACAGAGGGAAAGAAAGTTCTAACATTTATCGCGGTGAGTATGAACGTCCGAATTTACCCTAGCCCATGGGACTAGGTAAAATTTTGACAACTACGAATGCGTAGACATATATGCGTTCGGTATAATCAATCATATTATTATGAAATTATATTCCAACACGTTATTAAACGACAAAATATAATTTAACGCAAAAGATACAAAATATAATGGCAGAAAAAATACGTACATTTAAAATTTATTCACAGACTATTTGCTTTCGCACGTGATTTTTTCAGATGTCAAAATTTACAACTGTCAAAATTGACCATTTCATTTGGCACAGCATAGAAAATTTGTTCACATCATTTTTCCTCTGAGTAAGTAAAATGTTTCCGATGAGCACACGGTCTCTGTATCAAAAAAATTCACCTTGCGATATGTCCGTAGTGTGTTATGTAAAAATGAGAAAATGATAGGCCTAGGTGACAAATAGAACATTTGGAGTACTCCGTACAGTGGTCTCAATAGCGTAGTAGATAAGATATTGCTCTAACTAGCGGGAAAATCGGGTTCGAATCGTAGCAAAATTCTTATTTTTTCAACTTTTTCTTACGTTTTATTTTTGTTTTTATTTTTTTATAACAATTAATTTTTAATAAATATTAATAACATTAAAAATTTACACATAATTCAATTAGTTTGGATTTTACTCTTGTTATCACTGCCATTATAGGCATCGTTATTTTTATCGAAATCCATAACGAAATACATTTTTACCGCACTTAGGCCCGGTTTTTCAGTACACGTTCAACTCAATTTGTCAGTTAAACTAAGCTTAAACTAGTTAGCCAGTTTTTCAGTCAACTTTAAACGTAGTTTAAGCGGCCAATTTGCCAGGGTTAAACTCTAGTTAACCTGTCAGCTGTTTGCATATTTGATGGTTTTGGTTGTGAAAAAATAAACTGAACGCAATTAAAAAAGGACGATATTTTTATATTTAATTAAATACTGGATATATCACCTGACGAAAGTGATTATAGTGATGCAGAAATTAGCAAAATCATAACTATTACAATACTGAGGAGAGGCAATGGCGTTGAATATGTAAACAAATGTTATCTGTTGCCGTATCTAGATAAAAAAAACCAATGTTGCCGTATAAAAAGCAAATCCTAAAAGCGGCCTTAAACTCTCACTGAAAAACCGCTCTGCAGTTTAACTGGAGTTTAAATTTATGCCGAGTTTAAGCAAACTTAGTTTAAACTGAGCTTAACCAAGGACTGAAAAACCGGGCCTTATAGAAACACTATTCAGCGATAACTAAATAACAAGGTTGCACTTGTGAAGTGAAAAAAGAAAGCGAGAAAGTGATAACTAAAGTGAAAAGATTTTGGTAATTCTTTCCATCCAACGTCAACTGCTAAAACACTTCTAAAAATGCGTCTTTTGATATCCCTCCCGACTATGGGCATAGTATATCGTATGTCTATTAGTAACGCAACTTACTCCGAATCTGCACACACACACAAACCACACAGGGTGCGCTGTATTCAATAATAAAACAATCAAATATAAATACTGCAATATTGAACATGAAGACTTGAAACTCCCAAATTATTGAATATAAAGCAGTTATAACACGTTATCAGTTACTATGAAATGTATATTTCAGTTTAAATTGAAATTTTTAGTTGTAGTTTTTACCTTGAAACAACTCTGAACACGATTTCTTTCATTCCACTCTCTCGGAGTACCTTCATCCACTACCATCCACTCCGAATCGCAAAAGAAGATGCCAAACTAGTAGGGGTAAACAATGACTACGCCTTTGACTTGACAACGATCAACCAAATTTGTGGGACTATTTACCTCAATTAAAGGATAACAAAAAAAAAGAGTTATTGTAGAATATGTTATACTTTAGTGTTTCTGTTATATTTAATTTAATTTTGGAATAGTGATCAATAGAAAACGTGTCAGTGTGCATATTAGAGCATCTCGCCTTACAGGCAAAAAAAAATGTTTTTGAAAAAATTTTTTTTTCCTGGCAACCCTAGATGTCCCCCAATTGCATTTTTCTTCATATCTTCGGCATTTATTGTCGGATTTTAAAGTGCGGTACACCAATTTTTTTGTCTCAAGGAGTGGGGTTTTCCTAAAAAAAGCTCATTGATCTCAGGCGCTCCGTTGTGGTACCTACCCACCATATCTCAGTTGCTACCACCCTAATGTACCGATCTAATAACAGCAAATTGAAGACCGAAAAAAATCGTTAATCTTTTGCGAAAAAAGTACTTCAATTAATTCAGTGGAACTCGAAATAAAACAAATTTTGTTTTTAGTTGAAAGCCATACATTAGATGCCTTATTTTCTTTTTTACTTTTTCTTGTATGGCTTTAGACTAAAAATATGTTTTTCAAAAACACTTCATACATATAAGGGGAGGTACGGGCGATTTTTTTTTTGGTGACACGCTCTAGTGTATATATTATAAAAGCATTTCTTAACTGTTTTCAAAATGTTGGGGAGTAGCGAACAAAAAGAAAATTGACAACCCTATTTCCTTCCTACAATAAAAAAAAAAACATTTGGAAGAAAACTAATTTGCATTCCTTATTCATGATAACTACACAAGTTTCGTGACTTAATTTTTTCCACATCATATTCGAACGCTGCAAAGGAGTTTTTCTTTAGCTGCATGCTCAATGGTTGGCGAAGAGATAGACATTGGTTTGGAAAATGTCTATGGTGAATTACAAGTTAAAACAAATTACAAACTTACCTGCGAGCAGTTTTACTTTTTTTAAAGAATGGAACAACAGGGTGTTAAAGTTGTTCGTCAAGTTCAGACAAGTGATTAGAATTTGCAAGTTAAGTATCTGGCAGTCCTAATCGGGTGACACGGATTTACTTGCTTAATTTGCATTCATGGGGCGCGGTACCGACAAAACAACAACAATGAGGAATACGTATGTCTGTGATAATAAAAATAATGTTCATTTTTACATATCGCATTTTATTGTTTCCTATAAAAAAAATTATGTAAAATTCAGAACAGAAAATTTTTAGTTTGTAAGTATTAACAATTCCTTAAATTTCTAACAAAAACGCATAAAAAACTACTAAATTTTATGTTATCATATTACTAAAAGAACGATTAAAATATAATTTGTGTTAGTCAAAACTTGCATTCTACGAAAAGTAAATTAACTATTAACAGTGCGTTGATATATTTTCGTTTTAAGTAATTAATGTAAATTGCGTAATAAGATTTACAGTAAAAATATTATTTCTCTTTACTAGATGTGCGGGATTTAAAAAGGGACTTAAGTATGCTCGAATCATTTTGGTGGACTTTTTAAATTACTTTTTTGATATATTTCTTGAAAAGTGTTCGCTTAAAAAATATTTACTTACAATTCAAAAATATTATCAATTTCTATGCCATTTTTTAGTTTTGTGAATTGACATTTAATTATTGCAGTATGTAATCCTAATTACAATAAGTAACTACTCATAACCTAGTCGTGGATTCTGGCATGCGCTGGAGCTAGAACTCGGATCACCTGATGCGCCCTAAAGCATGTTTACATTTGCTGAATAAAGTTTCAAAGATACGAATACTTTTAGGCGCATGCTATATTCAGTGGATGAATTTTTTAGAGGATTCTCTAGCGATTTCCAAAATCGGGGTAAATATCTATATACTATATGGTTTTATATTTAAGTACATGTATGCTTTTTGCTTTAGATGCAACACATCGATACATGGCATGGTTTTTGTTAGTAAGTATATACTTATAAATATTTACCTATTCTAGTTTTTAATATTAAACAACTTTTTATTCATTTTATTTTATAAATAGTGGGGTCTATCAGCTATTCCGTCGGAACTCCCGCCGGAAAAAAATCTGCCGTCACACAGTTCCGAAAAATGTTATCAGCAACTACGAAATTTTCGTATTTAGTGCTGCCTACATACCAATTGACGTACATCGTTCGGTTAGCTACCAAATTAACCGTGGGCTAGTGCTAACAGGATTTTATGAAATCGGCTCTTAAAGGCAGATATTTAAATTGGTTTCTAGTTTTTGAATTTTATTTTTTATGTAAATAAATCTGAATGTCACTCAGACTTAGTGATGCCAAGTTACCAATATTCGAATTTTCGGGAGAATTTCGTGACTGGGCGGAATGGCCGCCTAATTTTTTGTGTCACAATCCTTTTTTTAACGTTATTTAAATAACAGATATTACTGATGTGTGATTTTAATTATTTGTAGGCTACCTACTCGAATTATTTATTGCAAGTGACAACTGTTGTCATCACAACACACTTTAGAAATTAACAGAACCTTGCACATATGGTATTAGTTAGATAGCATGTGATATAACTGGTAGGCCTACCAATAGAAGTTTCTATGAGTTTGTTACCGGTCGATTCTGAGCATAATTTTGATCAGATTGTTGACATAACTACCTCATTGCTTTGCCATAGACCATACAATTTTTTGGATAATGTGATTAGTAAAAGTCATACAAGAATTTCTGGTTTGGCGTTATCGTCAAGTGAAAAGAATAAATATAAGTCAATTCACCACGATTTTCGATTCTTTTTGTTTTACTTTAAATTTTAGATTTGAAGGGGAGTGAAAAAATTAACGCCAATATAAATTTGGTGTTAATGTCAAAATTTCAAACATCGGATTTTTTTTACAAATTTAAACATTTTGAGTGATAAAATTTTTTTTATTTTTAAAATTCTGTAATAAACTATCATTTGGCAAGATCAACTTACATATGTCGACGCGATTAAAAATGTTCTTCAGTAAATAATTTTCAGCGCATATATCAGATTCGCATTTTAGAGATCAGTGAAGTGAAGAGAGGAAAACGTCAAGTGATAACTAAAGTGAAAAGATTTATTTCACGATAACGCAAAACCAGAATTGACCCCCGGCTTAATATTTTTTATGTTACGTCTCCTTTTTTTTGGACAGCTAAAATAGTAAAAATCAATTATGATATGCTAAAATGTTGAGACTTTGCCAAGCTTTTAATATTTTATCAAACGTGCGAGAACATAACCACCCAGATAACCAAAAGTAGAAAAAAAAGAATCCATTCGGAGCCCAAAACGATCGAAGAACCGTTCTACGCGGGCGCCCTAAAAATAATTTAAAATCACTCCGAATCCGATGAATTTTGAGCGTTTTATGACTCTTTTTAAATGAACTTCGGCGTCTTTTTGGACTACTTTTTAAGCCTCTTATTGTTGCTTTTCTGAAGCTTTCTTCGAAACTTTTTTGGCACATTTTTTTTCTCTTTATTTTGCTGGTTTTTGGAACCTTCTTGGACTATTTTTTTAGCATTTTAGTTCTGCTTTTCTGAAGCTTTTTTTGAGTCTTTTATGACTCTCTTTAGACACATTTTTTTTTACTCCATTTTGAAAATTTTTGGAGTCATATTGGTGATTCGTTTCTTACTAATCAGAGAAAAAAAAAACAAATTTTAAGTAAAAATATTTTTATAAGTGCATCTAACAGTATACATTTTTCATTTGGAACTTATCACAATTCTTTATACAATCAAAAAATATATTACTTTGTTTAATTTTATATACACTTCCCTTGACTTTCAACCCAGAGACGGTAATCATTACGAGTTAAATAATAAAAATCAGTAGTTAATTATTATTTTTTAATCTATATTTTTCGGATTAGGAATTAATTATTATTTATGGAGTTCTATCTTTTTGGTTGGCAGTAATAATTAAATTTTGATTTTAATGATTTAAATCATAAATAATAATTTTATCGCTATTTAAATATTTCTAATCGCGGATAATTATTGTTGAATACACTGGATGTTATCCAATAAAAAATTATACTGGCAACGCTCTCAACAAAGCGCAACATCTGACAAAAAATCGTATTACGGACGATTACAAAGACGACCATCAGCCGAGGGAGATATAAAAACTCTTGACTGATTATATTGAATTGAATGATTACAATTATTACTATTTGACTTTCTTTTATTAAAATAAACGTGAAATTATATTGTTCACATAAACTAAAACGCGTGTAAATCCATTACAATTATCATGTTTGATTTCAATAGTTTTTACTCACGGATAATAATTACCACTTAATTTTTAGTATTTTCCCCTGCTATAATCATTATCTTTAATTTTGATAAATTTTTCCTCAATCATAATTATTATCTTCAAGTTTTAGCCGTTCCCATCACGCATAATAGTTTTCTTGTGATTTTAATTTTTTTACTCAGGAATAATGATTATAGCTTGTTTGTTATTTTTATTGCTCATGATAAATTATCGATTTTATATTATATTTGATTACTATGGATATAACTCTAAAAATAGAAATCATTGCAGAATGCCACAGTTTATACCATAGCAAATACGGTGGTATTTTTAAAATTGTTTTACAATGTTTAGAACATACTGATTTGTTTGGTCGAAATAATGATAAATAATCATTATTTTCCGTCCCTGCTTTCAACTTCAACTTTGAAAAAAAACGGACTCTTTACATTCTGTTAGGTAAAATAGAAAAATACGTCAGAAAATGCTCTAAAGCATTCATATAATTGAGCCTTGCAGTTTATTCGCTCTACAATATTCATTTCTTCTCCCAAGGCTCCGTGAATCTTCATAAAAAAGTGGGTTTTTTGATGTTTACTAAAAAGCTGAAATTACGTAATCTTTTTGGATCATTATTTCAGAGCGCTCCGAATTTGGTTAGCTGAGAAATATTGGCGTTTCATATTATATAGAGCATAAACAAGTGATTCTTAAGTAATTCGAATTTGTGCTTTTTTAACAGGGTTATAGTTTTTCCATATCCATGAAATTTATACAGTCCTGCTCCTATTCAACTAGTCCTACCAGAAAAATGCTCAGGTATACATAGCCTAGTTTTACACAGTGTTTCCCAAACTTTTTCAAATGGAAACTAAAATTCTACAAAAACAAAAATTATTTAATATATTTTAGATTTTTAACAAATGTTAATAAAATCCTACAAAATTAAAAATTATTTAATATATTTTTAGATTTTTAACAAATGTTAATAAAACCCTACAAAATTAAAAATTATTTAATATATTTTAGATTTTTAACAAATGTTAATAAAACCCTACAAAATTAAAAATTATTTAATATATTTTTAGATTTTAAATGCAACAGTTATCCCTTAGAAGCAGACAAACAGATTTTATATTTTTATGTTGTTTTCAGTTTTAGTTGTTGTTTTAACAGTTATTTTGACTTTCATAAACTTATTGTTTAATTCACAATATATTTCATTTAATTAAAATAAGTATTTTGTTTTGTTAATTAGAAATGCGTTTGTGATATGTTCATTTCTGCTATGAAAAATAATTAAAAAAATGTATGAATGCATTTTGAGCACATTCAACGATGGAAGTATTAATGTAGTTTATTTAATTAATGTTTATGTTATTATATTTATATACAATACGTATGTATGCGTGAATGTAGATATGTCACTAAGCTTAGATGATGGCTTACAACAATTCCTGTGATATTTTCTTCATAAACAATACATTACAACAAAATTCTTACATCTTACTAAATTAAATTTCACATTGTATTTGTCTTTTTATATTTGCTCTCTATGTTTCATTGTTTGTTTATATTTTCTTTTACATTTTTGTTGTCTCTAAATGGCACAAAATAAACTATAGCTTAGTAACAAATTTTACATTAATATTTCCACTTATGTTAGTTCTATAATGGCTCTCAAACTGTGAGTCGTTACAAGTTGCTGATTATAAAACACTTTCGTCTTATTTCCTTTAGCTCGCAAACTGTCGCGCAAGCACCGCTTTGAGCATGGCCGCGTTGCAACATTCGTACTTTCATGCGTTTACGTTGCATCTTAAGCACACTCTAAACGTAAACTTCGGGACAATCTTCGTCTTTGATTGAGGTATATTGCACCTTCTTCGTGACATTATCGAATACTGGCGTTATCATGTACTTAATACGTTCACGACTCACATATACCAACGCCACCACCAGACCCAATAATATCATACTCAAAACGATCAGCAGGAAGATCAATGTAACCGTATGTTGATTCATATGCGGCCTACCGACTGTAGCGCCACTAAACTCTCCCGTAGATATGTCGAAATCACTATCACTGTAGTGCGAATTCGCAGCTGTGGTGAACATCATTGTTGCTGCCGCCACCGCTGATGCACAACTATCCATATTTAATTCCATCACAGGTAACGGATCCATCTCGTTGTGATAGCACATGAGCGTATTTTTATTACGTACCGTTACATTCGTCGACAGCACCCATGTGTGAAATGAGCTGATCTTACAGTCACAAGTGAATGGATTGAGATTGAAATCGACTATGAGATTGGTGGTGCGATCGGTACGCGCTTCCAACTCGTTGAGCAACATCATATCATGCGTTTTTACGTATTCAAATTTATTACGTTCTAAATCGAGGAAACGTAAATTCTTTAGACAGCGCACCTCAAAGTTGATCTCTTTCAATAAATTATCACCCAAATGTAGATCACGTAAAACAGGCAGATCACAGAAGACATTACGATCTTTGAAGTGTGTAATCTCATTTTGCTCTAAATGCAATTTTTCCAACTTAACCAACTGACTATTTACGAATATGTCATGCAAATCTTCACTCAATTGCGGTGAACTATTATCGGCGAAGGCATCTGTGAGATGTAAACTTTGTAAATTTAAAAAGTTTGAAAATACTCTCGGATGATGATGGTTAACATCGTCCTCGTCTCGGGATATGCTCAAATTGTTGTGATTCAATATGAGACGTTCGACGTTTTGCACATGGTGATAGGATTTGCCACGTATATCGCGTATATGATTATTACTCATATCGACAATTTTTAGATTTTTATAATCGTTTATCGAACCGAATACATTCCATGGTAGCTCGGGTATTATGTTGCCGGTGAAGATTAAAATTTCTACTTCGCTTGGCATAAATTCGAGTACGCTTATATTTTGTATACCAGTATTTGTGCAATTCACTACATAGCTAATACTACCCTCGTAGAGTTCACGTCCACAAAGGCATGCCGGTGGGAAGTTGGGTCCACAACTCGATGAGCCTATAACTGCTGCTGTGGTGCAAAGGCAGGTGAGTGTGAGTAGCGCGCAAAATATTTGGCGCTGTGAATTGGTACTGGCTTCGGCGTACATTTTGTCTTGAATTGCTGTGTAGGTCGTTGGGATCTTCAGGCAGTTGTTTGTAGGGACTGTAAGGAGATAAAAAAAAAATAAAATATAAAATTATGAATACGGTTCTTTTGTAAGTTTAAACAAAAATTATAGCTAAGTAGATTTACAAAAAAATTTTGAGGAAATGAAAATCGTAATAACCTCGAACTTGATGAAAAGAGTAAAAAGTATGATTTTAGCAAACTAAGATTGCGTGTCTGGGCGGTCATAAGCGCTAAAATTTCTTAAAACTTTAGATAAACATCCAAAGCTATAACCATAGTCATAACCACACCATATACTCGATTATTTGTGCTTTGATCTACACAAGTTCCAAAAAGTGAATAGATAGGCCAACTCTAAAATCAAAAGATTACGGGAATGGTGAAAAATCAAAACAAACTGTTTGGCTATGATATGGTTATGACTACGACGTTGTGTTATGGCACCAATAACCGATTAGAATCAGGCCTGTTCTGCATCCGATAAAAATTACAGACTCGTGCTCTCTAAACCTATCGATTTTAACTTGTCGGAATTAATGTTCGAATCAGATTTTTTTACCGTGTTTTTTGTCCTGTATTCCTACTTATCAATCGTTTCAGTTTAAATAAATCCAGCGGAATTAGTACGACAAATGGATACAGACTGATCGACTTCGCCGGTGCCCGAAACATGGTCATAGCCAGCACTAGGTTTAAGCACAAGAAGATCCATCAGGTAACATGGCTGCCCCCCGATCGAAAAAAACGCAACCAGATCGACCACTTTGTGATAGACGGACGGCATGCTTCCATCGCTTTAGATGTTCGCACAATACGAGGACCTAACATCGACTCTAATTAATACCTAGTCGCAGCCAAGATTCGTACCCACCTCTGCACGACAAAACAGGCGCAACAAAAAACGCAGGGAAAACTGGACGTCGCAAAGCTGCAATCGCAATAGACCGCCAATTATTTCGCAGATCGCCTCTCACACCTGCTCTCCGAGAGCACAATTCAACCTAGTGGAATGCTTGAGCAGTGGGATCATATCTCAGGAGCACTCCGTACCGCAGCCGAAGAAGTAATTGGATTCCGGCGAACGCGAAGTAAAAACTGGTATGATGATGAAGAGTGCCTCGCTGCAACGAAAAGAAAAGACGAAGCCTACAAGACAGCGCTTAGGTCGAATGCAACGAGGAATGTGTGCGAACACTAACGCGAGTTGAAGAGAGAAGCAAGGCGGCTTTTTTGGCCGAAAAAAAGAGAGGCAGTAAAGCGTGAAATAAAGGAGCTTGAGATGCTGGCCAACGGGAATAAGGCCCGAAAATTCTTTCAAAAAATTCGGCGAATGACAGAAGGTTTTAAACCTGGGGCAAACTCCTGTAAGAATAAGAACGGCGACCTGGTGGCCGATGTTCAGAGAGCACTCAGAGTATGGAGGGATTACTTCTCTGCCTCTTCGAACCCGAGCTCACAATCGAAGATGATGGAATTGACGTTCCACAACCCGACTATAATGAGGTGCGAATAGCAATACCCCGAATAAAAAACAAAAAAGCAGCTGGCGCTGATGGTTTGCCTGCTGAGCTATTCAAACACAGAGGCGAGGAGCTGGTAAGGCGCATGCCTGAAAATTGGAATCTAAGTGCGCTCTGCCCAATCCACAAGAAGTGCGATCCTGCAAACTGCGCCAACTATCGCGAAATCAGCCTTTTGAATATCGCATTTATCCTATCAAGCGTATTGTGCGAAAGACTAAAGCCTGATATGAACAGACTGATTGGACCTTATCAGTGTGGCTTCGGACCAGGCAATTCCTGTTCAACTGCTATAAATCGCAGCATCCGAGCAGGGACCTGCTCAACGAAAATCCGCCTCCCAGGAGAATAAGGAGTCACCTCCGTATGCACTATGACGAGATCCGGCATCACATTTTCTCGCCGTTTGATCCAATGGTGCATGGGCAGGCCCTCAGCCTCATCCACACGGAGTCGGTAAACTCCTTTGTCAGGTCTCGTTCAGTGAATGCAGTCCTACAAGCACAAGCTCCACCTGTTGGCGACCAGGCACGCGAACTGCATAGAGAGACAAGAGTCACTCTGGCTCAACTTCGTTCTGGATATTGTAACAGACTAAACTCTTAGCTATCCAGACTGAACCCTGACATGCCAAATGTCTGCCCGGCATGCGGCGTGTCTCCCCACGATACAAACCATCTGTTCATCTGCTCAACCGAGCCTACTCTTCCAACACCAATTTCACTCTGGTCCACCCCTGTTGAAGCCGCGAGGTTTCTGGGACTTCCGTTAGAAGAGCCTGATGACAGTGTTGGATGAGGGGTGATACTTACGCAACAACAACAACAACCTGGTAAATTTTCCATCGACCAGATTTTTACAATACGCCAAATCTTGGAAAACCCCGTGAAAAAATAATGGGCACACATCATCTCTTTGTTGATTTTAAAGCCGCTTTCGATAGCACGAAAATGAGCTGCCTATATGCCGCTATTTCTGAATTTGGTTTCACCGCGAAACTTATACGGCTATGCAAAATGACCTGGAGCAACACCACCAGCTCTGTCAGAATTGGGAAGGATCTCTCCGAGCCGTTCGAAATTAAACGAGGTTTCAGACAGCGTGGCCCCTATCGTGCGATTTCTGCAAGCTGCAGAACTTAACCGCGCTGGAACAATATTTTATAAAAGCGTGCAACTGTTGGCATATGCTGACGATATTGATATCATTGGTCTTAACAACCGCGCCGTAACTTCTGCTTACTCCAAATTAGAAAAAGAAGCGGAGAAAAGGGGATTGGTGGTGAACGAAGGCAAAAAAACGTACCTTCTGTCATCATGCAAAGAGTCAGCGCATTCGCGCCTTGGCAACCAAGCCACTGTTGGCAGAAATAATTTCGAAATAGTAAAGGACTTCGTTTACCTGGGAACCAGCATTAACACCAACAATAATGTTAGCCTAGAAATCCGACGAAGCATTACTCTTGCAAACAAATGCTACTTCGGACTGAGTAGGCAATTGAAAAGTAAAGTCCTCTCTCGACGAACGAAAATAACACTCTACAAGTCACTCATCGCACCCGTCCTGATATATGGTGCAGAAGCGTGGACACTAACAACATCTGATGAGGCGGTTCTGGGAATATTCCAGTAAAAGGGCCTTCGAAAGATTTGTGGACCCCTACGCGTTGGCGACGGCGAGTACCGAAGAATATTTAATGATGAGCTGTATGAACTTTACGCAGACGCCGACATAGTTCAGTGAATTAAAACACAGCGGCTTCGTTGGCTAGGCCACGTAGTGCGAATGAGCGAAGATGCTCCAGCCCAGAAGGTATTCTTATCGGCACTCACCGGTGGAAGCAGAGGAAGAGGGAGACCACCACTCCGATGGAAGGACCAAGTGGAGACCGATTTGCGATCCCGCGATGTTTCCAATTGGCGCAACGAAGAAACGACTGGTGAGCTATGTTGGACGGTCGAAATCACCCAGGCGGTTAGATGACCATTTGAAGAAGAAGAAGAAAAAGAAGAATGAATTAGTACGTTTTTTTGAATTTTTTGATTTTCGAAGAAAATAAAATTAGAAAACGAAAACATAAAGCATGGTTGTAAATACATATATTTTTTTATGTGTAAACATCTTTGGGCTCGGTAGGGGCTGTCCAGAAAAGTTACCTATGGCTGCCCGTAAACTTTCCTCTAGCTGCTTGTAATCGTGCTTCTGTACGTGGCTTGTGTATAGAACTGTTGACTGACTGATTTGCTGACATGTAAGTGGCGTGTGTGAATATAAGCGCTTTGCTGATTGTTATTATTCGGCAATCGTGCCGGAACACGACGAATTCTATCAATCGCCAAAAGACGAAAGCAACTGCGTTTATCATCAATATACACTGTGTTTACAAAATAAATAATAAGTGGTTATTAATGTTCAATTTATTTCAGCTCAGAATACACAAGACGGTAGTTAATTGGTTTTGTTTCTGTAATCTTTTTGGTTATACTTATGCAAAAAAATAACTAATATCATATAAAATAAAATAAAATAAATAGAAAAATATAAAAATAAAACGAAATAACATAAATAAAAAAATAAAATAATATATAATAAAATTAAATAGATAAGAATAAAATTAAATAAATAAGAATAAAATAAAAGAAAAGAAAAGAAAAGAAAAGAAAAGAAAAGAAAAGAAAAGAAAAGAAAAGAAAAGAAAAGAAAAGAAAAGAAAAGAAAAGAAAAGAAAAGAAAAGAAAAGAAAAGAAAAGAAAAGAAAAGAAAAGAAAAGAAAAGAAAAGAAAAGAAAAGAAAAGAAAAGAAAAGAAAAGAAAAGAAAAGAAAATAAAAGAAGAGAAAATAAAATAAAATTAAAAAAAATAAAATGAAATAAAATAAAATTAAATTCATTAAAAGGAACTATGATAATGGGACGAAAAGGAAAGGATAGGAAAGGAAAGGAAACAGGAAAAAGACAAAAAATTTATATTGGAACGAATTTTCGTCATCCCTTGTCAATTTTGGTTTTGTAACAAACCGGTTTCGGCGAACCGCCATCTTCAGTGCTTGATTTCGTTCTGATCTGTGTCTATCCGTTGTCATGTATTTATAGTCTATGGGTTGTTTTTAACCTCATTGCAGGTACCGTTCGGATGCGTTCGTAAGACACGACTCATATACACGAATACTAACACTACCTGATACAGCATCCAGACTATAAATACATGACAAAGGATAGACACAGATCAGAACGAAATCAAGCACTGAAGATGGCGGTTCGCTGAAACCGGTTTGTTACAAAACCAAAATTGACAAGGGATGACGAAAATTCGTTCCAATATAAATCCAGTATCCACCCAGTCGGAAAAACACAAAACCAAATCAACACAAAAAATTTACTTAAAAAAGACTGTTGAAAGAAGAGAAAAGCAAATAAAATAAAAATATAAACATGTTTACACAAATTCCACGAGTACTTGGTACTCAAGGCTTTTTTTATGAATTCTATGCGAGTATAAAGGTGAGAATACAAGAACGTAGCACAAAATGCAACAATCATGAAATTCGTGGAAATACATCCAGATATTGCCGAAGACCATACAAAGGGAGACAGGGTGACAGTGGAACAGAAATGGTAGGAATTGTGTAATGATTTGAACAGACAAGGCCCAAGTAAGGACATTAACGGCTGGAAAAAGGTGAAATTTAGATAATTTTCAAAAGCATTGCGGTATAGAAGTCGGAAAAATCTTTAAGGGCGAAAGAAGTCTTTACATAACCGTAGAGAATCATATGCATCTGGTGACAGGGCATTCAATAGATATGCCCTCACACAAAAAGAAGAAACGCTGACAAGAGTAACTGCCATTGACCAGCGGTAGAAGGTATACCCATTTCCACGGTATTTGGGTTGGATGAGACGGTTGACCTCCAGGTGGAAGTGCTAGACCTCAAACAGGATGAACTGATGCCTTCAATATCAGCGTCCACTAAACGATCCAATAAAGTTTTAAGTTAGGCCTCAATACCAAAGAAAAAAGCTACGTCGTTGCAGGTAAAATTTAAATGAGATTAGTTAGTGGGTCAATATAACCAGACCTTTTAAATAGTGACTACTAATCGTAATGATTACCGGTTTGATTAATTATTTTCTTGATAATTCATTTTATCATTGATTACCATTACTTACAATTTTTAGTGATTATTTTGCAATTAATTAAAAAATTAAACAAAAAAGTCATACTCTTTTGAGATTATTAAAAAAATCAAAAAAAAAAAAAAGTTGTTTTGATTATTTTTCATTTTTCTTAATATTGTTGTAGAAGAAGATAAATATACACGTAAGCAATACTGAAAAAATCAAAAATAATCAAAAAAAAAACCAAAATTAATCAAAAGTAATCAAAACAAATTTTTTTGATCTTTATAAACGTAAAAAATCATGATTATTTTTTGATTTCTTCCAATAGTAATCAAATAATAATGGCCTTTTCTTGAAAAACAATTAAAATAATCATTACCAATTAAAAAAGCTGTCTAATTAATTGACTACTAATTACTAATCAAATTTAACAGGTCATATAACACATTAATTGGACTGTTTGAAAGAATCAGTTGAAATGCAAAAGTATTTAAACGAGAAATATGTGAAACGTTGATTGAAATGCAGGATGACACAAAACGTGATAATGAGAAAAATGCAAATTTTTTCAATATTAAAAATAGTTTCTTTGTGATCTTTAGCACATTTTTTTTTGTTAAATTTTTCAATAATAGTAAATTTTTTCACAAATTTTAAAAATTGCAATCAAAAAATGAACACAGCAAAAAACTACTGAATGTTGACAGTTCGAAAATGATTTGTCTTAGGTTTGAACTAATTGATTTCTATAGGATTATATACTACCATTTAAAGGATTGAGAACTACCATTCGTTTTTATATATTTGGTTAGAGCATTTTTTGTGTAACCAACAAAATAAAATTTTACAGGAGCAATATTTTAGTTTACAAATATGAAGAATTTTAAGGCAAAATATTACTTATATCATAATTAACTTTGCTTTATTTTTGTAATAGTACATATTACAGTTGTGATATTTCGGGAGATGGTTTAAAATAAACAGAACTATCGATATCTATTAAAAAACAGATTTTCAAAATTTTTTTGGTTACGCTAAAATTGGGGTTAGGACAAGATATGGATATGGCTATGCCAAGCAACTCGTGCTTCTTCCCTTAAATTAAAAGTCGCGAAAGTAAAAGATGGAACACCTGGCTTGCGATGGCTTTAGCCCAATAAGCGGTGTTTAAGCTAAATCATGGGATTGAGAGCAACAGTGAAAATCGAAGAGACTATCGCGTAGTAAGAATACCTGGATACTACTTTCGGTAGTTCTTATGAAAGAAGAATCAGACTGCACCCTGTGGATTGAGAGGATGTTTGAATATTGACCCAAAGGTTAGGAGAGTCAAACAAATAGCAACCGGGCTAGTCGGAAAAGTCTCATAGCATACCGAATCCATATCCGACAAAAGACTAGATTTTCAATAAAGCTAAAATGTTTTTAGCAGCCAACCCAACTTCATAGTTTAAGACAATCGTATTTGGGGTAATTTCAAAGGTTATTCAAATATGAGAAGCTTACCGTCTTTGAAAGCTTTGTACATATTTCACTTTAAGCTTATCTAAACCCCGTTATCTATGCAAAGCATAACTTAACACGTCACTTTTATTTATCTAAGAACAGAGTGAAAGACATTCCGATAAGCAAATAAGGAGAACAAAGAATGCAAAGTCAAATAAATTTATGGATCTTCATACGGAGCGGACTACGCAAAAGATGTACCCATTCATCCACATAAATATTGCAGGTCCATCCGTATTTACACGCATTCAACCATAGACCAAACATGTTGAGGATGAAAGGCCACAAAAATGGGTGAAAAGAGGTGGAAGTTTGTGGTGCACGTTCAATGCTAAATACGACCCTGCAGGAAATAAAAGCAGTATTCAACAAAAATCAAATGTTTATATAGTCTGGCTTCACAAAAAAACATATTTTAGGCCAATGCAGTTAAAGAGAGTGAGCCTCATAGAAGGCTGAAGAAGAAGAAACATGCCGTCGACAAGCTCAGAAAGGATATAAATGCCACACATGTTTCTAAAGCAGCGAATAAAGAAGGCCACGAAGCCACTGGTAATATACTGGCACATTGTGGGCAGTGGACGGGTCAATTGGTTTACGTATCGATCACAGTTGGAAGGAAGGTTTGGAGGTTGAGTTTTCTGTTAAGTGCTTTATGTAAGCAATAAGTTCGATGTAGTCACTTCTTAGCATTTTATCTTTTGGCAGATCTGGGCAAAAAAGCGACGAAGTAAAACAGCTGTTCGAAAGGTAAAAAAAGATTCCTGGCCGGTTTAGGTTCGTCAATCGAATCAACCGAAACATAATCGAGAATTGAAAAAAGTAATGTCTGTGACATTAACTCCATTGACATTATGACACGTTACTGGCCTGTTCATATCGGTGACACGCCGCTAAACCTTCGGGGAATTACAAACAACAACACAAACAACTAAGAATCTCAAACTCATAAGCAGTTCAGATTTTCTTACAAGGTTAACTTTGTTCTTGTTGCTCTTATTTCTACCTAATCGTTTGAATAATAGTAGGTACTGTTCTTCTTCTTTTTTATCCTCCTTCATTTTCTTTACAACATTTTTCACGACTCAAAAATTTATGAGTAACAGTATGAAGATTTACGATTATAAGGCTTTATTTTTGATAAACCTATACTTATGCATATCAATACATATGTATATGTGTGTGTGTGTGTACAAAACAAGTGCACAAGTGGGTGGCCCAAATCATGAAAACTTACTAGCGTGAATTGGCTGGGCGACTTTTGAAGAGTAAATACACCAATGCGCCACAGCTGACGACCTTCGCCGGTGAATATACATATATACATTTGTGTGTGTGTGTACATGTATATCTTTCGTGTGCAGGTGCTTGTGCGTTGTTGTTGCAACTGGCAGTTGAAGTGCACAAGTTTTTTGTTTAAAAACACACATGAGAAACAAAAGTCTGCCCACGTTGCTCGGGGGAAGTTCATAGGTCAGCTGTGTATGGTGCCCTGTGGTGAACCGAAAAGGTGGTCAAAATACATACTACACCTTTTCAAGTTTATATTGAGAAAAACTAAGTTGATAATGGGAAAATATTAAATCATAATAAGAAATATACGTCGTTTTTATTTATAAAATTTTTTTTTTACAAATTTACTCAATTATTATCCGAGTAATTTGTTAATGTTCTCGTTATCAAGTTTGAATTTCTCATTATCAATTTATTTTTTCTCAATATAAACTTACACTTTCTCATTATAAACTTGAAAAGGTGTAGTTTTTAACTAGCCAAAGAAAGACAAAATATGAATCAATAAAAATTTAAATTAAAGTAGAACTTATTTTAAAAATGTAATGTTTTCAACACTAGAGCTCAAACTTGAGATCTCTCGCAAGGAAAGGCAACGAAAAATACACAAACACAAAAGTGACTACGAAGACACTGCTGCTTCGAGGTAGGTGTGCCTGTCGTAAGGAACGACTAATATCCTCATCGATTTCTGTTCCGGGGTCAATGAAATCGTTCCCATGGCAGTCAACCTAATACCACAAGGTGTCAGTATAGGAGCGAAGCACATTTATATCCGACAAAGGACTGCCAACATCAGTATAACCCTGCTGGGTCCATCACTTCCTTCACCACTTGAGCTCACGGCGTCAGACGAGGGCACATTATTTAACACGTTTAAAGTTAGTCTACTTTATATATTGTGCAACGAAATCTTACTTACGATTATATGAAATACATTTGGCTTTCTGAAATACATTTGGCTTTCTGAAATGCATTTGGGAAATCTAAAAAAACATATAGTGGCGGACATAAGTGTACATAGAGTCGTTTCCTGCGATTTTCACAAATTTTGGCCTTAATAAAATTATTTTAACAAGGCTTGAGTAAAAACATGTGTCAAGGTCTAAAACAACAACTATAAATTTTGTTTTGAAAATGTACACAAAATTAGTGAAAATTCATAGAAGTTTTATTAAAATTGAAAATTTTTTTTCCAGAATTTTCAGAATTTTTTGGAGTATGCAGTTTTGTAGCTCATTAAATTTTAGTACCATAAGGTTTTAATCTTAAGTTCGTGACACATTTCCCTGATTTTTGACTATTTTCCTCCATACAAGTTTATGAACGCAATTTTTTTTTTGTATAAAAGAAAATACTTTAGCTCGACGTACACTTACGAGGTGTGTTCAAAAAGTATCGCGAATTTTGAATTTCCGCTGGTTACGTATATTCGAATTTCGAATTTTTTGTGGCGTTATGTTGGTACTCATGTCTCTCACTTATGCCGACAAGCTCGGCCATTTTGAATGTTCAGTTAATTGTTGACAGCTGCTTTGCTTGCACTTGTTTTGGATCGTCTTCGATTTTTACCTATTCAAAAAAATGGATCAAAGAACCTGTATCAAATTATGTGTGAAAAACGAAATTAAGTGCGCGGATGCATTCCGAATGTTGACTGTGGCATACGGAGAAGCTACCTTGGACCGAAGCAACGTTTATCGGTGGTACAAAATGTTCTCAGAAGGCCGAGAAGATGTGCAAAGAAGAACAAAAATTGGCTTTTGCACCACGATAACGCCCCTGCTCACGCATCGTTGCTTGTGCGCGACTTTTTGGCCAAAAACAACACACTAATGATGCCCCAGCCACCGTATTCCCCAGATCTGGCCCCCTGTGACTTTTTCTTGTTCCCTAAACTGAAGAGGCCCATGAAAGGACGACGTTACGCTTCTCTTGACGAGATAAAGGCGGCATCGAAGGAGGAGCTGAACAAGATACAAAAAAATGATTTTTTGAAGTGCTTCGAAGATTGGAAAAACCGTTGGCACAAGTGTATAATATCTCATGGGGATTACTTTGAAGGGGACAAAATAGATATTCATGAATAAATAAATAATTTTTGAAAAAACACAAAATTCGTGATACTTTTTGAACACACCTCGTATGCCCTTTTCTAAAATTAGAGCACGGCGGCTGCCGTGGTGTGAAGGTAGTGTTGCCGGCCTACCACACCGAAGGTCCATGGTTCGAGCCCTGGTACAGGTAACATCAAAAGTGATTTGAAAAAAGTTTTTCAAAACGGGGTCGCCCCTCGGCAGTGGTTTGGCAAACTCTCCGAGTGTATTTCTGCCATGACAGGCCTCTCAGCAAAAATTCGTCTCCTTTGTAGATGCCGTTCGGAGTCGGCAAAAAACTGTAGGTCCCACCAATTTGTAGGGAAAATTCAAATCGGCACACCACAAATTGGAAGAGAAGCTTGGCGCAAAAATCTCTTAGGAGGTTTATGATGATATACCTGTTGTATATCGCGCCATAGAGAGAGAGAGAAAATTAAATTGAGGTTTTTTGAAACACATTTTCTCTTCGCCGAAATATACGGAGATGGGTAGATTCAATTCCATTACAATTACATTCTTTAGTAATTGGGAAAAGTAATCAATTCCTTGGCCTCACACAAAGGGAATTGATTACATTTCAATTCTTAAAAAAAAAAATACGAAAAGTAATTTCCTTCTCAGTACTTTGCAAAGAAATTAGAAATGTAATTGAAATTTTTGCAATTACAATACAAGGAAAACAAAAAGTACTATCCAATTTCTCATTACATTCGTCATTGGGACGGTTTAACGCTGGTTCTCCATGGGACTATTTCATTGACACTCTTCGCAATAAATCAAATAAAACTTCTTCAGTTTTTCAATTACTTTTGCAATTAATGTCAGGAATGAGAAATTACTTTTTAGATTCCCTGTAATAAAATTGGAAAAATTTCAATTACATTTTCAATGCCTTTTCAAAGTACTGGAGAAGAAATTACATTTGATAGAAGTAGTTTTTTCAATTACAACAAAAGAATTCCGTGTACAGGAGGTTCAAAGCGAAGATATAACCTTTGGTATTTTTTTTGGAAAAATTAAAATGTAATCAACTACTTATGTATGAGGCAAAATAATTGCTTAGTTTTCCAAATAATGGTTATTCGGAATTGAGGGTAACTTGATTCCCAAAGTAAATATTACTACCCAGCTCTGGAAATACAGTTGGAAAAGGTGTGGTTTTGGATGAGTTAAAACAAGTTAGTTTTACTGCAGGGATATTTACAGGTAAATACAAACATACACAAACACATATACACTAATTTATTGTGCGCTTACAAGGATATATGAGCACAATAGTGAAATGTGGCAAATATAGCTTTATATATATTTGAATGCATGTGTATGGGAGTTTAGTAAAAGTTTGTTTAGTTTAAGCAGTCTCACATGCACACAAATACTGACATATGTCTGCATGTGCTTAGGTAACAGTTCTACTAAGTTACCTAAATATGCTGCAAAAGTGCGAGCATTAAAGTTATTTCGTACAACAAGTGTTTTGCAACACTTTGGAGTGTCTTCAAACCCATACATACAGACACACTGTTCCATACATATAAGCATATACACCTAGTGAATGATATTGTTTAGTAACTGGTGCATGCGCAAACCCGCACACAAAGTTGAAAAGTTGCAAATTAAAGTTTTAAATAATTGGCTAAAATTTTGATTAAAATCAGCCTGTGCTCCCCGAGGTATGCTTGTTTATTGGATCCAGACTTGTTAAATTTGATTAGTAATTAGAGAACAATTAATTAAACGGTTTTTTTTTAATTCGTAATGATTATTTTAATTGGTTTTCAAGAAAAGGCAATTCGTAATTGATTACGATTAGAAAAAAAAAAAAAAAAATCCAAAATAATAAAAAAAAAGCAAAAAAGTTGTTTGGATAACTTTTGATTTTTTAAATTTTTTTTCAGTATTGTTGATGAGTATATTTATGTGCTTCTACAACAATACTGAAAAAATCAAAAAAAAAACTAAAAAAAAAAAAATTATTATCAGAAATAATCAAAAGTAATCAAAACAACTTTTTTTGATTTTTGTAATAATGGCAAAAACTCAAAACTTATTTTCATTATTTTTTTATTTAGTTGGACAATAATAATTGAAAACTAAAAGTAATTGTAATCAATCATTAAATGGATTCTCAAGAAAATAATTAATCCAACCAGTAATCATTAAGATTAGTAATCGCATTTGTTTCGTGTTAAAATTGGAGTCAAGTTGTCCGTGGAGATTGGCGCTTGTTTGGTTTTTGGTATTTCTAATAAAATTAATGGAGTACTTTGCTTTCTACTGAGGAGTCTGACGCGAAACGAATTTATAGTTGAGATGGTCAGCGCTTAGTAACATAGGATTTTCACCGTTGCATATCAAACGATTTCAATCGAGGCATCTGCAATTCTCGCCTGCTGTATTTGATCTGATCCAAACTTGAATACTATAAGCACTGATGTGGTTGCCAAAGCGCACGTGCGTCGATTCTTTATTTGATGACAGCAAATGCTTCGCCCTCTCCTCCTTCACAGCAATGGCCACTTTGACTTAGCCAATAGATGCTGTGTATCGATTTTCTTATTTTGGATCTTCTCCAGTATTTCGCGTACCGTGAAGGTCTGGTCGTAGTCAGATTTGATGAAAATTGCTCTAGCATAGAGGTTGAAAAGTGAGGTCGAAAATTGCTCACGGAAGTCATGTGCGAGAACCGAGCTGAGAAATTATCAGCTTTCCTGTGCATACGATAATGATGAAATTCGTAATGTATATCCGATTCTAGCTTTCGGTGTCCTAAATAGGCCTTTTTTGTATATGATTGAATAAAAATGTTTGGTAAAAGTTTCATTCGAGATTAGAAAGTACTGATAACAGAAAGGCAGTATGATTTAGGCGAGGTTTTCTAGTAATTCAAACGAGCAACAGCTTGATTTGTTTTAAAAATAAAGATTGGATATCAAGAATGGGAGTTTAAAGTTCGTTTAGTTATCGTCATGCAAAATATTTCCAGGTGGATCAAGAAAAATATACAATTTATAATTCGACTTGAACGTATCGTCTTCTAATTCTAAATCACGTGAGCCTTTGCATGTCATTTATAGGTGAATTCTGCAACTAGTATCTAGTCACTAATAGAGACATTTTGCGGTCAATTTCAATTTTGATACAATTTGGTATTCAGTAAGCTGTCTCACATCTCTAGTCTCAAAAAAATAGTCACTAATTGTCAGCGGTTCTAGGCAGACCACAAACAGTAAAATGCTGCGTTAAAAATTGAAGAAATTAAAAAAATAATAAATTTTAAATGTAAAAACATTTATATATTTAAAAAAATAATATTTAACTAACAAAAAATATAATAAAAATAATAAATTTTTCGCGATTCTGGGCTCGAACCTGCGTCGCTCACTCCGTATTCGAGAAGCTTACCACCTGGGCTATTGCGGTATCTATACATTTATTGTCAATTGCTGTACTTGAGATGTATGCAAGTGTGTTTTCACCACATATCATTGGTGAACTTTTTGTGATTTTCTCTTACAGAATACCGAATTCATCTGAAGTCACAAAAATTTTCTCTAATGAAAAATCTCAAATTTAGTGACTTGAGATGAGACAGACTTACAGAATACAGCTAATAAGCTCTTTAACCAGAGAGAAAAGTGGAACAGGGTAACACAGGTGAAAAAGTTGAAGTCACATCTGTAGCCCGATTCTGTAACTTTTAACAACTCGCCGAGCGTTAAGCTTATCGCCAAATTTCGGCGTTTGTTCTTAACGAAAGTGCGATTCTGTAACTCTCCTTTAACGCCGCTAAACAGCTGACTCTTGATGTTGATAAAATATGGCAATACTTCTCTTTTCGCCGTATTTTGCACTAAATAACATGCAAAAAACTCTAAACTAATTTTTTTACTTTTTCCAATAGCTAAAACACTTGCAAATATATTAACGCTATTGTTAACACCTCGAAAATAATTCGCGACAGCTAACCACACAAAAAGTGTTGGCAAACATTCGTGCACCTGTAATTTTGTCACAGTGGATGGAAGGTCACAGTAATTCAGAGCGGCAGCTTCAAATTAAATGCCGTGACTGTGACAGCATCTGCTCCGTAGCTCTCATAGGAGCAAATGGTTACTGACATATGAATCTATGATTTGAGCTGCGACTAAGTATCAGTAGATGGCGCAGTCACAATTTAAGATCGATTGTGAATATATATGAAATGTTACTGGTAGACACAAATACAGGGTGGCGCGAAAGTAATCCTCCTATCAGAAAATGCTATAAATTTTGCGATTGGCCCCTAAAGTCGGTTCTGTTTTGACATATTTGTAGTAAACACATGCGAAATATACGTTAATAAACAATGTTACGCTACACTGCTCCAGAACGCGGAATATTGCTGACTATTTATTTGACCAATAATCGGTCGGGGCCAAACGGTTACTGTGAATGGTGAGCGCTACAGAGCAATGATCAACGAGTTCTTTTTGCCGCAACTTGATGAATTGGGATTGGAAAACATGTGGTTCCAACAAGACGGGGCAACAGCACACACTGCACGTGCCACAACCGATATGCTGAACATCGGAAGCTTACTTTTGCGCCACCTGTTACGTGAATTTAAAAAAGTTTAGCTGCATACAGCCCTAAGGTTATGAATTAATTTTGAATGGAGTTTTTTCGCAAACAAATTACCTTGTAAATTTTAATAAGAAATTATTAATAATGTGTTGACTTCGTGAAAAAAATGAGTCGTGAGTGATTAAGCACTCTAACTGCGGGAAAAACTCATTTTTCTAGTCGTAGGGTAATTCGGAAACATTTTCCGAATTAATTTTGTTTATTTACTAAAAAAATTACTAAAACTTTCATCTATTTGTGACCACTTGGAGACAATGGGGCATAATCATAGTCAAAGGATGATTTAAATTTAGTTGTAGCTATTTGACCCAATTAGATATGGGATATCTGTCGAAAAATCTTTATCTAAATCAACTTTGATTATGAAAATGCAATATTACAGACTACAAACGAAGATTTATAACCAAAACAAACGATAATAACAATCATACCCCCTGCGGGTTAGGGGTTTAGAATATGCTCGAGGTAGGCATACCGGTCGTAAGAGGCGACTAATATGCATAAAGGTAATGACGTGCAACTCGATAGTTGATCTACGCATATGATGCCTCTCACTTCTCATTACCCACCATGACATGACCTAGAAGGTTCCACTGGTCATACCAAATCGCTACCACGACAGTCGGGCAGTACCGCAAGGCAGTACTGGAGCGTATTAGATTCATATCCGGCCAAGGACTTTCAGTTCGGCAGCACTCCCCAAAACCTTCGGGGAGTGTTTTTGTCGTTACCACAACAACAACAACAACATAATAACAATCATTGCTGGTGGCTCTTCTTCCCAAGAGGCAGTCACAATCATGGATCAAAAGAGCTGTGGCTAAGAAGTCACAGTCACAAATCACACTGTTCTGCAAAAATCACGGGATCTGCCAACTTTATTCTATAAGTAGAGATGTATTTTCGTTATGGATTTGGATAAAAATAACGGAGCCTACAATGGCAGTGATAACAAATGTAAAATCCAAAATAATTGCAATACGTGCAAACTTTTAATGTTATTGATATTTATTAAAAATTAATTATTATAAAAAAATAAAAACAAAAATAAAATGTAAAAAAAAGTTGAAAAAAAAAAATTCTAATTACCACGGTTCGAACTCGAAATCTTCTGCTGGTTAGGTCAACATCCTATCAAGTAAGCTATTGAAACCAATACGCGGTGCACGTCAAATGTTTTATTTGGCACCTAGGCCTTGTGCCCTATAATTTTAATACTCCACGAACATATCGCAAGGTGAATTTTTAGCATACAAAAAACCTTTTCATAACGAAATCCATGCGATACAAAATCATTCGTTATTATAACGAAAAGTTACAGAAACGGGATACAGAGCTTGATGATCTCGTGTGTTTCAATGCTGAATGACGAGAAAGAGGTCTGTATAGTTTCAAACTCATCAAAGTATATTAAAAAAGGCCTAAAAGGATATTTTTAAATAAAAGTCTTGTCCTAATATTTCTTAACCCTTCACTCTGAAGGATAAGTGATTTATAGCAATAAGCGCCAAGAAAAAATTGGTTTGTGTTTTTACTCACTTCTAGAATTTTACTTTAGTACTTTAAGTTCATAATTTCAGTAGTTTATTGGATTGCGGATTATTGCTGCGGTCATAGTAAACGTATTACGGCTCATATAAACATACTTAGTGAGCTTTAAATTTTGAGTAGCCACAATTAATTTGCACAAATCTGTAACAAACGAATATGTTTAAATGTAAATACATTTTATACTTAGTTGTGGTTATGCTTGGTAATGCCATTCACTGATCAATATAGATATCTGCTTTTATATAACAAAATTATAAGCATTAGAAAAGTAATCGATTGAGTTATGCTGTTCCGCTCGTCGTTCCGTTGGTAAAGGGTGTTTTTTTTAGGGGTATAAAAGTTCGAATTGAAATAAAACACAAGAAAATCGTTTTAAGGTCCATCAATTTGGCTTTATTGGAAGGATAATTTTATGCCATTAATGTTTAAATATGATTTCGGACATGTGGCCGCCGCGGCTGGCTCGAATAAAGCCAATTCTACAGGTCCAATTTTCAACCACTTTTTCGAGCATATGGGGCCGTATGTCGGCAATAACGCCACGAATGTTGGCTTCCAATTCCCCTAACGTTTCTGGTTTGTTGGTGTAGACGAGCGACTTCACATATCCCCAAAGAAAATAATCCAATGGTGTCAAATCACACGACCTTGGTGGCCAATTGACAGGTCCATTCCGCGAAATTATGCGCTCATCGAATGTTTCCTTCAATAAATCGATTGTGACGTGCGCTGTGTGGCATGTAGCGCCATCTTGTTGGAACCACAACTCATCCACATTCATGCCATCCAATTCGGGAACAAAATAGTCGGTTATCATGGCTCTATACCGGTCTCCATTAACGGTAGCTGCCTCTCCAGCATTATTGCGGAAGAAGTATGGCCCAATGACCACCAGCCCATAGAGCACACCAAACAGTCAGTTTTTGTGGATGTAATGGCGTTTCAAGGGTCTCATGTGGATTCTCTTCACTCCAAATGCGGCAATTTTGCTTGTTGACGTAGCCATTCAACCAAAAATGAGCCTCATCACTGAACAAAATTTTGCGATGAAAATCAGCATCGAAATCAATCTCATTTTCGGCCCATACACCAAAATCACGACGCATTGCATGGTCTCGCGGCTTTAATTCTTGCACAAGCTGGATCTTGTAAGGTCGCAAGCCAAGATCTTTGCGCAAAATCTTCCATAAAGTTGATGGACAAAGCTCCAATTGCTGTGCACGGTGGCGAATCGATTCATTCGGGGCCTCTTCAACACTTTGCTCTACAGCGGCAATTGTTTCTTCGGTGCGCACTGTTCGACGTCTCTGCGGATGCGTATTATCACATAGAGTAAACGTAGTGCGAAAACGATCCATGGTTAACCGAATTAATTGCTCTGATGGACGATTATGTCGACCATAAAATGGACGGAGCTCACGGTAAACTTCGCGAACTGAACCATTATTTTCGAAATAAATTTGCACGATTTGCAAGCGTTGTTCTTTTGTCAACCTGTTCATGATGAAATGGCAAACCAAACTGAACATAAATGACATTAGAGTTGCCAGATTTGACCACAAAATGCCAGTTTTATCTCTATTCGAAAAACAAACCTGTAAAAAAAACACCCTTTATATGTAACTTAACTAAGTTTGATATTTAGCTTTAGATGCACCTGGAACAGATTCGTATTTTGAGAATTTAGGTATGCGTCCTAGAGCCTGAAAATGTATTACTGAACAATTGGTTTTTTTTTGTTAGCAGATAAATCGATTTGTGAAAGAACGATTTTCAATGAAAATTATCGATTTTAGTTCATACATCGATTTTCTACAAAAAGTCCCTATTCGATGTTTTCGTAAAATTATATTATGAATATTTAATTCAAACGAAAATCATTTAAAATCATAAACACCAAAAGAAAATGGACGATTATGCGATTTTATTAATTAGGATTAAAATTATATAGTATTGAATGCTTTGTAAATACAGCCTGCACATTTCAAAAGTATTCATGACTATAAATTTGAGCAAGGCAAAGAATAATAATTTTTATTAAAATAATTTTTTTTATATATTTTTAATAATTTGATTAACTATTAAAAGTCCCTTGTTAAATAGAAAAGGAAAATGTACATATAGCCAACCGCTATCATCAGAGAAAGTTCGGCACCACTGATAATCATTAGGCTATCAAAGCGGTTGGCTTTTTGTCAGCTAAACCCCTATTTCAATTCGTTCTCACCACCCTATTCCGCAAGCGCCGACATCTGTTGCCATTTTATTGCAAAATGGTGGCTATTTTTGACAGTTCTGATGTGTAAACAGCAAAAATAAAACATAAATAAATAACTAAATAAAAAAAAATTGTGAACGCATAACAAAAACAAGTAAGGAAGTCCAAGTTCGGGTGGAACCGAACATTAAATACCCAGCTGTGTAAAAGTGGTCGTGGTAAATTGTTGTAGAGTTATGACCTATAGAGTTTTTAAACTTTTTCTACTACCATGTTGGCAATACCATTCTGATTAGCTAAATTTCAATCCTTTACATAAAAATGAATGTGTGTCTGGCGTCCGAAGTACTCAACAGATCTTTATGAACAGTAAATTCTTGGATTCACTGGTTACAGCATAAGCTATAGATAATTTTGGAAAACGTAGATAGTATATCTCGTATCAAGTTCTGACATTTTGACATTTTGTTCCTTCATATGTGGGCGGTGCCACGGACATTTTCCAAACTTAAAAAAAATCATTAGTAAGATCATCAGGTTATTGAAACTACGAAATTCTAGCATTCTATCTGCATCATTGAAGGAGATCGGGAATGCACCAGTTTCCTACCTCTCTTTTAGAAAACTTTGGTCCAAAAGTGGGAGTGGTCGATTTTGCTTAGTTTCCGTGGGCGTACTCTACATGTCTATAGTATACCTCTTATCAAGTTTCGTAATTCTATCTTATACCGTTTTGAAGTTATTAACAGTCGAATTTGAAATTTGCTAGACTTATAAGTGGACGGTGCCACACCCACTTTCCAAAACTTTGCAAACATCGTATAAAAAATAAGAAAATTAACGTAACTGGCAAAATAATATCATTTCAGCTGTATCAGTCAATGAGATATGGGCAGTTCAGTTTTTCTACCTCTTTTTCAGATAAATTTTATGAAAAAGTAGGCGTGTTCGAAAAGAGATTTGGCTTATTTTCTATGGGTATATGTACCACAACTATAGTATACCTCCTACCAAATTGCGTTATTCTAGCATAAACGGTTCTGTAGTTAACAGTCGAAATTTGAATATTTGTTCACTCATATGTGGGCGGTGCCACACCCCTTTTACAAAAATTTGGTCAAATTGTCAATAAGACGACCAACTTAATAAATCTACTAAGTTTCATTAGTGTAGCTGCTTTTATTATTAATTCATCTCATTATAAACGTTTTTCGAAATTTTCGATATCAAAAAAAGGAGCGTGGTTATTGTTCGATTTCGCTCATTTTAAATAGCAACCTACCTTGGCCGGAAAGCAACCAGCGTGCCAAATTTAATTCAAATAAAAAACTCAAATTTTTACTCAAGTTATCGTGTCCATGGACGGACGGACGGACGGGCGTACATGTCTGAATGGATTCCTCTGTTCACTTTGATATATGGAACTCTATATCTATCTCCATTACTTTGTACCGTTACAAACCACCGTTATATGACCATAACTATAATACACTGTGTACTAGTACACGCTGGGTATAATAAATCACTCGCTCCTGAATAGGAATTGTTATTATTACAAATGATCAGTGTAAATGTTTAACTTTTGACTAAATTAAAAATGAAATTAATTGATGAATATTAAAATAAATAAAATGGAAATCTAGTTGCAATATAATTTTTGTTCCAAATAAGAAACTTTTTATTTCATTTATCAACATTCCCGATAAAATTAGATGGGTGCTTTCTCTCAAGGAAAAGTTCACACTACCAAATACGGAAATCGTCTTGGCCTTAAACAAAAAAATATTATAATTTTCCATACATTATCATTGTTCTAAACATTAATGGCTTAATTAATAAGAGATTTCCTTTTCCAAAAGTATTATTCTCCATTTAGAAAAATCGATTTAAAATGTTAGATTTTTATAATCGATTTATTAAAAATCGATGTTTATCATTAACAAAATCGATCAAAAAAGTCGTCAATAAAAAAAAGTAAAAATGATTATTTACGCACAACCTTAAGCAAAATCGAACAATTAAAACGAGATTGCTTTTCATGGAATACCACAATATCTAAATTTAAAATTCAACTTTGTAAAGTTGTATACAAGTTTAAAAGAAAGTATTATTTGGCTCTTAACTGAGTAAAATTAATAGAAAATATTGAAGTTCAAATGATAATATATGTGGCGATAAGCGAGTAAATGTATGGAATTGAGATATAGTTTTTTGTCCATGAAATCCACATTTTTCGAGCAAAGGCCTTGCAAATTTGTGTGATCAGAGATTTGTGTATGGGGAACACAATGCCGGCAATATACAATTTTTATTCTATCTTGAGTTTGGTTTTTCCCCCTTATTGCGACAGATATATAAATGATTAAAACATATAAATTTCGGGTGCATTACGATACAGTTATGAGACGCACTTTAGCTATATATTGTTCTGTTACAGGCGTACTTAAACTTCCCTACTTCGTCTACGTGAGTATGGCAAACACTGCTGTTTTACGTATGTTGATTAGGGATGCATCGAAAGCTTCGGTTCCGATTCCAGAAGGATGCAATTTTTGATTGCTTAAACTAATTATTCCAATTTCTGTTTCGATTGTTGTAAATCGGTGTAATCACAAAAGTCTTGATAAAGAATAATATACATGGCATAGTAAAACAGGTAATAGTACGGCGGCCATATTGGAGATTGCTTCTCTGAAACGTCAGAACAGCACAGCACATGTTAAAATGTAAACAAACCGATTGCAAGCAAGTTTGACAGTTTAGAGAAAATTAAAATGAAAAAAATCGAATCAGCTGTTGAGATGATATTACCTTTATAGGTATTCCATGATAATATATAATTTTTTTGTTTATCTCATTAAGTCTACTGATATTTAAATCTCAGAGACTGCGAACAGCTAAAAAAGCCTAAACCTCTATTAAAATCGTAGGAGCGGCTATATAAATTAATTATTTACCTACATGTACATGTCCGAACCCTGTTCCGACCCTGATGAAAACCACAATCATGGTCTCTATATTCAAAGTTTGCTTGGTCATAGATTGGCCCCTTTATTTTCAAAAGTGTGCTTCTGCTTCCTTCGTTGTCCGTGAACAGAAATCGGAGGTCATCGGAAAGAAACACTTATGTATTCACTTTTGTTATTAATTTGACAATCTGCTGACGAGTGGATTGTGGGAGTGAAGAGTTGTGAGTCACGACTATGTAGTGATGCCAGATGAACTCCGGGTAAAGTTCCGGTAAAACCAGTAGAGTATGTAATCATGTAGCTACAAACATGTGTCTTTAGAAAAAGTTTCCAATTTGGGTCATATTTTAACCACAAAACTTTATTAACTTAAAACTCTGCTAAACTAAAATTGTTGTTGTTGTAAATAATATGTTTTGACATATTACTTTATGATTTTATGATGCACTCACTTACACTCTAACATATTTACACACACCCAAACAATTTGACTCACTTTCAAACAGAAATTTCCTACCGTCTGTGCCAACTGAATCTCAAATTATTGTACGCTTTTAAGTTGATCATAAACTTAAATACTTTCAACAAGGGCCAACAAATAAAAGCGGCACAAAAACGATTCCGAATCAGAAAACCCTAGAAAAGTGACGCTTTGTGTAACAATTGCATTGTAATCGCTTTCGAAGTTTGCAGTTTATTTTTAATGCCGTGAATTAATAGTTTGTTTGCAGGCGAGAACGTTGAGGCGGAGCGCCAGAGAGAACGGGAAATGGCGAAGAATTACTACTGTAAGTGGAAATTGACACGAGTTGAATATTCTTTCACCTTTTGGCTTTTTGAGCCGCTTTCAACTTGCAAGAAATAGAGAGAGAGGAAAATGAAGGGAGCGAATTGCAGCATAGCGCTAATAAAAGTTCAAGAGGAAGTTATTGAACTCCTGGGTGTCTCGAACTAATTGGGTTCATTAAAAGCAAGCGAGCAGTATATTCTATGGTTCATCTACGGGCACGACGGCTTTCATATTTCACTCTCAATTTCTTGTTTCTACTTCCTTTATTTGGACATGTTGACTTTAAAAGTTTTTTTGGAGAACCGATAAGCAAAGTCAGAGGACCCGCAGGTTTAACGGGGTATCACATTCCCATTGGACTAGTACCAGAGGGTCTAATTACTGAAGAGTATCGGATCCATATCTGGACTATCAGCATCAGTTCACCCTCGGTATTTCCGTTTGTAACAACAACAACAAGAGCACAAAAATTCTAATGTTGCGTGATGTTACGTCCGTCTTAATTCTAAAAGAGTGTTCACGCAAATCGATCTTTTTCCGTAAAACAGATTTCAGCCTACAGTTTACTGAATTGAAGTTTGTTCTAATTTAAGTTCCGGTTTGGGTTCCAGATTTATCTTCGGGTTCTGTTATTTAGTCTTAATATTTTTTCTTTTATTTTATTTTGTTTAATTTAATTAAATTTGAATTATTTTTTTTAAATATTTTTTATTTAATTCTATTTTATTTTATTTTTCTTTATTTAATTTTTATTTAATTTTATTTTATTTTTCTTTATTTAAAAAAAAAAATAAATAATTGGCACCTGATGAGATTAAGGACAAGCTTCTCTACCAATTTGTGGTGTGCTACTTCTAATTTTTCCTACAAATTGGCGGGACCTACAATTTTTTGCCGATTCCGAACGACATCTGAATTTTTTGCTGAAAAGCCTTCCATGGCAGAAATGCACCAAACCACTGCCGAGAGGCGACCCCGCTTTGAAAAAACTTTTTCAAACCACTTTATTTTTTTTAAATTTAATTTAATTTTATTTACTTTTTCCAATTTTGTTTTCTTGATTTTATTTAATTTAATTTAATTTAATTTAACTTTTTTTATTTTCTTTATTAAGTTTAATTTAATTTAATTTAAATTAGTTTAATTTAATTTAATGTAATTTAATTTAAGTTAATTTATTTAATTTAATTTAATTTAACTTAATTTAATTTAATTTGGTTTATTTAATTTAACTTAATTTAAGTTTATTTTATTGAATTTTTTATATTTCATCTAATTTTATTTTATTTTAATTTAATTTAATTTAATTTAATTCATTTTATTTTATTATAATTCATTTTATTTCGTTTTATTTTATTTTATTTTGTTTTATTTTATTTTATTTTATTTTATTTTATTTTATTTTATTTTATTTTATTTCACTTTATTTTATTTTATTTTATTTTATTTTATATTATATTTAATTTTTTAAAATTATTTTTTTTCAATTTTATTTTATTTTATTTTTTTCTTTTCTTTTCTTTTCTTTTCTTTTCTTTTCTTTTCTTTTCTTTTCTTTTCTTTTCTTTTCTTTTCTTTTCTTTTCTTTTCTTTTCTTTTCTTTTCTTTTCTTTTCTTTTCTCTTCTTTTCTTTACTTTTCTTTTCTTTTCTTTTCTTTTCTTTTCTTTTCTTTTCTTTTCTTTTCTTTTCTTTTCTTTTCTTTTCTTTTCTTTTCTTTTCTTTTCTTTTCTTTTCTTTTCTTTTCTTTTCTTTTCTTTTCTTTTCTTTTCTTTTCTTTTCTTTTCTTTTCTTTTCTTTTCTTTTCTTTTCTTTTCTTTTCTTTTCTTTTCTTTTCTTTTCTTCTTTCAGCACAATGAAAACATTTCGGCTCACTGTGCCAAAGGGCAGCTGAGTTACGCCTAACTTGCCATTGCCGTGGAGGTTGCGGCCGAAACGGTATGGAAATGGTGGTGAATGAAGGCAGGAGAGGGGCTTCCTACTTCACCAAAAAAAAAAAATGCACCTGGCAGGTTACCCACCCTGCAGGGAAACACAGGAAAAATCTGGTTTACAATGAGTATTAACTGACTTAAAACAAATTTTCTGACTTCAATCAAATAAAAGCGGTTCCCTAAATTTAACTGGGGCGAGATGCAATATTTCTAGCTATATATTTCATAGGAATCTGTGAATAAAATAATATTGACACATAACGACAAAGTGACCTAAATCTAGGATTTTATTTAGTTTTGGAAATATTTTACTCAGAGAAAAAATGAGGTGAACACATTTTCTATGGTGTGAACATATTTTCCACTTTGCTGTGCAAAATGTAAAGCAAAATTTTGAAAATTGAAAAAATTTACATATGGGCACAAACACCTGCGTAAATAATGTGAAATGTGCGAGTAAATTTAAAAAAAGTTATGTCTCTTCTCTGCCTATACATTCGGAGTTGTCAAAATTTACCGTTGCCCCATTATACAAGGAACATTTTGACGTTTATGTTCACCCCCTGTAAATTTTTATTTGCTTTGTCAGAATTTACATTTTTCAATAATTTGGCACAGGACCTTACAGATTTTTTGGTTTTCAGCCATTTTATGAGTATGTCGATTTTACAGATTTATTTAAAACAATGTTCCAGTTTTTGTTTCAAGTTTCAAATTTCGATCAAATTGAGTTTTTGTCTCGCTCTTTAAAATCATAATTTCGAGTTCGCTTTCGGTTGTTTCATTTCGGCCTCAGTTTATACGCCTAGACACAAGCTATAGACTCGATAACTGTAACTAAAGCGTAACCTATTTTGTATAAAGAAAAAAGGAAAGATATGTTCTGATCAACCAGAACCATATTTGTAGTTTTCCTAAGCTACTTACATATACTATATATATTCGAGATTGAACGATTTGCTCACCTATCGGAGTAAGCTGGAGGCTCAGTTGTATGCCCTATAGTTGAGCAATTATAGTTTGTATATTTTAAATTGAATTTTATCGATTTCTATCGATTATTTCTACATGTGCCTTAACCGATCCTATCGGTTTTTAACGATTTATAGGAGTTCTACGGCGTATTAATGTTGGCGGATTAATGTTCGTTTTGTAGTGCTGCCAAGTGTTACGTATATTGAATATTTGATATGTGTTCTAGATTATTTCACTATTTGTTTCAAACTATATATTAGATTCAATACTTTTAAAAATTTTTGTCGTTGATTAATTTTAGTTGCATCTAAAAGATTCTCACTCAAAAATCAGTTTGTCAAAACTGTAATACTGCTTTTGAATAAAAATTAAGGTTAAGTGCAACACTCGGCCACAGCGGCATTGCCCATTCACTGAAATTCTCGCAAATATTTAAAATTCACATAAACTCATTGGAATACACAGAGGACAGCACGTAAAATGGGGAAATGCAAAAACGGACCAAAAACCAGAAAGAAAACAGTTTAAAAATCAACAACTATGTGGTGCTTTTACCAGCTGACATACTGACAAACATACATCGATACCTACAGTTGTGTTTAATATAATAGTAGTGAAATTAAATTTGATGTCGTACGAAGAAAGAAGAAGAAGCTGTGATTATAATAATTTTCATTTAAAATATAGCGCATTCCATAACAGAAACCACATCAAAAGAAATTTTAAAGTTTACACAAAGCTCAGGAAAGTTAATTAAACTTTTAAAAATTTACATCAAAATTTCAATATTTTTGGGCAGAGTCTTTAGAAGACTTTTGAGTACGCAGTTTTATAGCTCATTCAATTTTAGCATAATAACGTGCAAGTTAGAAGTACCTCAAAATTTCTCCTGAATTTTTTGAATTTTTTTTTGGCAAGGATGTTGGGTATTTTTTTCTATACAAAATTTATTTTTCTAAATGCGTTGCATGGAAGACGAAAAAAATTCTGAAAACTCGGGGAAATTTTTGTGCTAGTTCTTACTTGCACAATGTTATACGAAAATTAATTGGGCTGCAAAACTGCGTACTCAAAAGTTTTCAAGAAATTCTGCCAACAAATTTTAAGATTTTGATGGCCAATTTTTAAAGTTTATTTAACTTTCCTGAACTTTGTGTAAACTCAAAAATTTTTTTTATAACTTGTCTTTTAGGGAATTTGCTATATTTTAAATGAAAATTATTAAAATCACATGCTCTTCTTATTTCGACCAACGGTATTAATTTGAATGTTACTGCTATTATATTGAACACAGCTGTACATAAAAGCTAAATAAAAACTATGGTAAAAGTATATAAAATTTAATGGTCAGCAGAAAAGTCAAATTCTGTGTGAGTGACAACTGATTGAAAGTGCTTAAAACATACATATAATTTAGAGTTTTTAAGTTAAAAAAAGAAAGTACAAAGTCCAAAAAAATTTTATTTGAGGTTTTTAGTACGCTCTCTAGTGGTTTTGTTGGCTTGTGTACGTATGTATATGTTCGTAGTATCATAAATTCATATGGTCGAGTGTTGGTTATGCAGTTGACAATCATAGTTTGAAGTGCTATTAATTTATAATCTAATTGAAGAAAAATAAAATAGTAGTTATAATAACAATATTAAATGGGAAACCAAAAATGTTTTCATTCAAGCACACATTCATACATACAAAGCATCGCCACGAAATACGTTGTAAGTAGCAAAATCATAAATTTTCAGGAAATCAATGAAACATTGGCCAAAATGTTAACAAGTACTCAACATCGCTAACTCAATAACACTCTCACTACTAACTAGTACAACAAAGACAGCGATGGTTACAGGCATGCTTGTATGCAGGAGGAAGCGAGATCGCAGTAGTGTTACAAACAGAAGCTGGCGTTACATAAACACCGACCCTTCGGAAGCACGATGAGCAAACAACTTAGAAATTTTAAGGTGAGTAAGGTCGCTCACTGTCGAACTATAAAAGGAAGTAAGCAGTAAAGAACGTGTAGTTTATTTTCAAGTGTTGTACAGTGAATTTACTCTTGAGTTACCTAACTCGTGAATTTGTATTGCTATTATTATCTCTACATATAATAAAATTTTAAAAGGTGTCTGTACATTGCAGATATTTAAGAAAAATCGATAGCAGCGATCATTATTAAGCCAATAGAAGCCAAATCAACTGTTTTTAGAATTTTCGTCTATCTGTCTGTATTTTTGGATGCGCATCACTCAAAAACTGCTGAATGAAATTAAATGGAAGTTTTACCGTTGTATTACTAGGCATTCAACTTAAAATTTAAGATATCATTTGTTCCGATAGCTCGGTAGCTGGGTATCAAACGAAAGGTAATAATGAGTACTGCAATAAGCGATGTAATGGAGTTCCATATAATATCTGGTATGGGATATAACGATTACAGCTGGACTCAGTCCATTATTAGTTTTGAGATGCAGCGAAGCAAACAGGATAGGCTCGTTTTTATTTGATTTTGCAGCCATTGAAACCAGGAAGAATAATCGAAGAATCATCGAATGCGAAGCAATATAATCTTTCACGAACTATTCCACCAGACGTTTAAAGGTCTGTCATTTATCATTATTGGATGACGCTTAACCGCACAAGGCAGTTAACCTTTTCTAGGGACAACTGACGCCAATTGGAAACACCAAGGGTGCCAAGTCATTCTCAAAATTCCAGTATCGATAAGAAAACCTTCTGGATCGAAACTTCTACCTCTTCGAGCTTCGATCCAATGGTTTACATGTGTCAGGAGATAATACTTTAGTGTGACGGTGTAGGCTGCTGGTCAGTTTTGCTTGTGCCCATCGAGCCGTACTACTAAGATTACAGTTATGTGGAGGCGCCGTATGAGCAGTATTAATAAGTCAGCGGGTGTATGAAGATATTGATTGTGATGGGTGTTTACCTATATTGCTTGATCCGCGGGACAATCTTTGACGTGACCAAAATGGTTCCACAGAAGTACTAAAGAGACTGGTGCCTTTTACATGTGACACGTTGACATGAGTGTATCGGTTTTGAATGAATATTTTTCTCAGTAGATGTAGCAGTTACGATCTTTTGTCCGTAGTTAGGTTCAACAAATCTAGTCTCCCAAAAGATTCAAGAAAGCGATAATAACGTAGCGTGACGGATTCGGACTTCCTTTATCCATAAGGCTTCTAAACCCTTGGAACAGTTTTATTGTGGATACAAATCACTATAGCACAAACCACGCCCTTCTAAACCACATTTTTCATGCGCCGCCAAACAAACTGCCTACTTCAATTAATGCAAAACAAACCTACACGAGCTCGAAACAAATATCGAACACGTAGTCAACGTATAAGCGATTGCACTGACACTAAAGTCTCACCTTAATAAATATTTAATTTTGCTGTCAAAGTAGCAAAAGAAACTTGGAAAGCAATCATTTAAGCTCGCCCAGCTCACTCTCCCCACACTGTTGCCACACAGATCCTTATTAACTATGTACTTTAGCTTCACCTTGATTCTTTGTGGCCGCCGTACTGTGAAAATGAAAATTGTAAAACCAACGCAACCAAATAACGGTACAAAACTTCGGTCATTTGCGTGAAAACATATCTCATCACTGGTTGTAAGGTGACCGCCTGCTCTCCACGGCCGACAGAGACTCTGCGACGATGCGCACAAACGACGGATGAGATGGGCGCAAAGTTTGCAACAGACCGTGAATAGCCGTGTAGTGTTGTTGTGTTGCTTGGTTTTTTTGTGGCAGAAGTACACGTCTTTAGAATTATTGGCTAAAGTTTTTCGATTTGGTTGCTGCCACATTTTTTCCTGCTTAACTGGTTTTGTTGTGAATTATTTCGTTTTGTTTCTTTAGTTTCTGCTTTGTACTCTGGTCCTTTTTTGTGGTTGAAATAAATCTCAGCAAAATTTTCTTAGTTATGCAAAATTTGTTTGTGCTTGTGGGTGGATCAAAAACTATTTATGTATATTAATATGCTGGGGTGAAGGAGGCGGAGACTTCGAATTTCAAACCATAAAATTATTAAAAATAAAAAAAAAATAAGAAAAAAAAGGCGTGAGTACCAAGTACTCGTGAAGTTTGATATGTAAATATGTGTTTATTTTTATTATATTTACTTTTGTCTTCTTTCAACAGTCTATTTAAAATTTTTTTTTTTTTTGTATTAGATATTCTTATTTCTTTTTCGTGCTTCCTTTTTGTCTTAAACGGACAAAGCTCCAGAAGATTTGACCGTTCAAGTATTTGTCGAGAAAGAAAAAACACAAAAATTTGGGTAAGTGTACATGTAATTGTAATTTAAATATAATTTATTGTGTTGTATGAGCTCTAAGTGTACTTATATATGTACAAATGTTTGTATTAACAGGTTACCTTTTTTTATTATCTGGAACACGGCGGCGGCTTGGACTTCTGTTGGCGGTGAAAACTCTATCAAAGTGAAGAAGTAAGAACTTGAACTTGAACCGTTGAACTGTTTTGTTATCCGCGCGATGTTTTAGCATAGTTAACATAAACAGTTCGACGGAGTCTGTTAACTAAAGGGTGTTTTTTTTAGGGGTATAGAACTTCGAATTGAAATAAAACACAAAAAAATCGTTTTAAGGTCCATCAATTTGACTTTATTGGAAGGATAATTTTATGCCATTAATGCTTAAATATGGTTTCGGGCATGTGGCCGCCGCGGCTGGCTCGAATAAAACCAATTCTACAGGTCCAATTTTCAACCACTTTTTCGAGCATATGGGGCCGTATGTCGGCAATAACGCCACGAATGTTGGCTTCCAATTCCCCTAACGTTTCTGGTTTGTTGGTGTAGACGAGCGACTTCACATATCCCCAAAGAAAATAATCCAATGGTGTCAAATCACACGACCTTGGTGGCCAATTGACGGGTCCATTCCGCGAAATTATGCGCTCATCGAATGTTTCCTTCAATAAATCGATTGTGACGTGCGCTGTGTGGCATGTAGCGCCGTCTTGTTGGAACCACAACTCATCCACATTCATGCCATCCAATTCGGGAACAAAATAGTCGGTTATCATGGCTCTATACCGGTCTCCATTAACGGTAGCTGCCTCTCCAGCATTATTGCGGAAGAAGTATGGCCCAATGACTCCACCAGCCCATAGAGCACACCAAACAGTCAGTTTTTGTGGATGTAATGGCGTTTCAAGGGTCTCATGTGGATTCTCTTCACTCCAAATGCGGCAATTTTGCTTGTTGACGTAGCCATTCAACCAAAAATGAGCCTCATCACTGAACAAAATTTTGCGATGAAAATCAGCATCTAAATCAATCTCATTTTCGGCCCATACACCAAAATCACGACGCATTGCATGGTCTCGCGGCTTTAATTCTTGCACAAGCTGGATCTTGTAAGGTCGCAAGCCAAGATCTTTGCGCAAAATCTTCCATAAAGTTGATGGGCAAAGCTCCAATTGCTGTGCACGGTGGCGAATCGATTCATTCGGGTCCTCTTCAACACTTTGCTCTACAGCGGCAATTGTTTCTTCGGTGCGCACTGTTCGACGTCTCTGCGCATGCGTATTATCACAAAGAGTAAACGTAGTGCGAAAACGATCCATGGTTAACCGAATTAATTGCTCTGATGGACGATTATGTCGACCATAAAATGGACGGAGCTCACGGTAAACTTCGCGAACTGAACCATTATTTTCGAAATAAATTTGCACGATTTGCAAGCGTTGTTTTTTTGTCAACCTGTTCATGATGAAATGGCAAACCAAACTGAACATAAATGACATTAGAGTTTCCAGATTTGACCACAAAATGCCAGTTTTATCTCTATTCGAAAAACAAACCTGTAAAAAAAACACCCTGTATATTGCATACAAGAATTACTAGGGCTACCTTAAATGTTTTAAGTTTTGGGCTGTCGGCCTAAACACTTTCCTTTACTTTGCTTTCTGTTCCTCTCCTTTCCTTTCCTTTAGTTTCCTTTCCTTCCCGTTATCATAGTTCCTTTTAGTTAATTTAATTTTATTCTATTTTATTTTATTTCCTCTCAATGTAATAAATTTTATTTTAGTTGGTTTTATTTGAATTTTATTTTATTTCATTTCATCTTATTAAACATAACTTTTTTTGTTTTATTTTATTTTTTTACCTAATGTTTAATTATTATATTTAATTTAACTTAGTTTTGTTTTATTTTATTTAATTTCTTTTTATTTTGTTATATTTTTATTAAGTTTATTTTTATTTAATGTTATTTTATTTTTATTTTATGTTATATTAGTTAATTTTTGTGCATTTCATTCCATAAGTACAACCACAAAGATAACACAACCAAAACAAATTAACTACCGTATTGAGTATTCTGAGCTAAAATAACAAGCAGCGACGCGTAAATTTTCTGGACAGCTCCTACCGAGCCCAAAGATGTTTACACATCAAAAATGCCTAAGTAACTAACCAGACCTTTACCTACAAAAGAGAGAGAGCTCTCTGACTGGTTTATGGTTAAGTTTGTGACAGCCTGCCATTTACAACAACAATCTAGCTGATTGGTATAAGGGACTTCAAATGTCAAACTCAGTGCTACGACATACAAAAAGACGTTGTAAGTAGCGAAGAAAGTTGTTAGTCAGGATGAAAACTGCTGCCAGAACTAGATAAGTTTCTCCAAATAATGAGAACAGACAAATAGAGAAAAGCTCAGTTAGGAACATAAACAAAATCAGAACACTTAATAAGTATTAGCAGGTTAAGATAAATATGTGTAACGGGAAGGAGAAGGGGAAAAGTAATTAAAACTAAAAAAAAATGGGGGAGAATAAATATAATTATGACGATGTCCATGATGACGATGGTAATAATGACAATCTCATAACCTTAAACGAGCTTTTCTGTATAGGCACAACTATATCGGAAATGACTCAAACAAATTTGAATGAAATAAGGATACTAAAAATTATCCAACACGAGGTACTGAATATGAAGTGACTTTATGATTCCTCCACGCAGCGCACACGGTTGGGGCTATACAAAATATTCAACCTCGTCAACGACAATGCTTCACTCAGCATGAAGGGATGGATCTTAGTAAACCACAGTAGTTCCGATGATCGTCTAGTGTCGAAATCTGCACAGAAGGATCTTGGGGAAATTCAAATTAAGGAATCTTGTGCATTTTCGAGAACTGGCGCCGTTTTACTTGGGATGACAGACAGTCCACAAGATTCAGACCACCTAGTCATAGTACCCAGGTATTCTCGTCGCATCGCAGAACGTACCCTCACAAACTTTCCACTGAAAATGATTACTCCGTATTACAATCTAAGACCTTCTGCTTAGGTGTTGCCACTGCGGAAGTGATGTGAAATTTTATAAGAATTAAGTGAAGGCTAACATATAGGGTTAACACCTAATTCTATTACATTCATATTTAGGCCAGCTGCCCTATTAAAGTATTGTCACCCGTCTAATTGGAAAAAAAATATTAGTAATATGGGTTTGGAACGTAATAACCCATTTATACTGATCTAAAATGCGTGGTTTCAGGCCAGTAATCGCCTACGTGATATTATGAACTCTTGACAAAAAATACATTTTTTTTCAGTTGATAATTCTTTGAAAGTTAAAAAATCGGATGTATTTTCTCACTTTCAAGAAGAGAAGTCTACGTATTCTCTAAGTCGAGTAGCATTGATTAAAAAATATAAAATTTTATCAAATTCGTATTTAACTTTTTGGTATTACCTTTTAGTAATGGGGAGGTTGAAAGAATTTTTAGTACCATGAACATTTTAAAAACTAATTTAAGGAGCAGATTAAAAATTAAAATGCTTAACTTGCTGCTTAATATTAGATGTTCGTTCAAACGCTTATCCAAATGTTGCACTTATTATGAAATTAACGATGATCTCATCTTTATGATAAATACCCAAACTTTGTACGCAGACTCAAGCTCTTCTGATTCATCAGACGAAGAAAATATTATATAATAAATTAGTTTGTAGTGATTTTTCTATAGTATGTATTTCTTTGAAAAAATTCTTAGTCAAGGAAAATGTGCCTGATATTTGTTGTAACAAGAATAGTTCCTTTAAGTGATGTCTACAACTTGATATACAAATAGTTTAAACTAAAATAAAAAATTTGAAATGGGCTCCGTAAAAAAATTTCTGACTTTTTTTTAAGCTTTTTTTCTTCTTAATTTTAGTCTTTTTTAACCTTCTTTTTTTTTGCCGATTTAGCCTCTTTTTTTCAATCACCTGGTCACACTGGTTATGATGTATCAATCCAACAAGTTTGACACGTTCGAAACAAACTTGTATGAATTCATCGCATTTACTGTGTAATTTGTTTTGAATGCGTGATTTTGTGAATGCGATTTGTATGGGGAAATGAGCCGCATTTCGATCTTTTCTATGAAAATCACGCATTTCATTCAGTGTAAATGTAGTACAAGGTATTTTATCATGCCCCAAGAATACTTCTACGTAATGTAATCACTTAGGGTTGCCACGTAATCCTATTATATTTAGTCATTAGTATACACTTTATCTCCAAAACGAATGTAGATTTGCATGAAATTTCGCATTTAGGTTATCTGCTATAAACTAAGATCTCTTATTTAAAGTATTGTCACTTAAAATGTTTTTAGAGGGTTGCCACTTACCTAGAATTAAACGAAAATATATTGTGGTTTGCCAATACTATGAAATCGCAAGGTATTTGACGTGGCATGCCACCCAACCTACTTGCAGAAAGAGTTTTCACCCAGGGCAGCCACCTTATTTCATTATTTTAGTTTTTTGCAAAGTTCAAGTTTATTTTAGCATGAATTCGCTGATGAATAGAAAATTTGAATTTTAACCGCTTAAAAGGGTTTGGTAGCCCAACAAAGCCAGAGAGTAATTTCTTCATATTGCTAACTGCACTTCTTCCTCTGCTTGTAGCGGTGTCTGTCCATAAGATATCCTTCTGTTGCGGACCACCTTTTTTCATTGGTGCAAAATGGCTTACCCAACCTGGCCGTTGGATTTTAATTCGTTGAATGTCTACGGGATTTGAACCTGGGACATTCAGTTTGATATACCTATTACACCAAGGCAGCCAACCAAAGTCTTTTACTATTTCAAAACCATCGCTACCCAAAAGGACGTGGTTGCCAAGACAAAAATACTTTTTGGCGATTTTCTTTTCTTAAATTTTTTCGTTCCACTCTTGCCGCATACAATTTACGGTTACAAATTTCTTACGTTATCCACTTTGCCGTAAGCAATTCATGACACCTGGGATCTTTTCACCATTTCGGTAGCATTAAAAGCCATTTTGGTATGAGAGCGCTTGAATGAAAAAGTGAAGCGACTATACAAAAAAAAAAAAAACTAACAAAGCAATGTAATTTAGATTACAGCAACAAAACGAATTCCAGTATTCAAGTAGAAAGTAAAGGAACACAAAATAGTTACGAAGCAAATCTGACAAGAAATTGGCTGACTGATCACAAACAAAATGATTGTACTTTGGCTTGATTGGCACTTTTTTTCGTTCTTGAGAGCCCAATTGATGTAAAGCGAATTGAAATTGCAGCACTGAAATAAGCATAAATGACTAAAATAGTAGGTAGGCGGCTTGTAAGATTGCGGAGTTGGAGCTGGAATGAGGGTAATGCAACCTTGCAGTGTTTCTTTGCTTATTCAAGCTGTCGTTTGCTGAATGCTGCACTTTGTGTCGTGCTAATTTTATTGTTAAAAGTAGTTTGGAGAACAATTTGCTCACTTTTTACTTTTGTTCCATGCTTTTTTCGACATCTTGCGACTATTTATACCCAGTAGTGCTAGATCGTATTCTTTGCTTCAGTTGCGATGACGCTTGGAATAATCTAGAGACAAATTCATGGAAAGGTGGGACTAGATTGAGATGAGTCCGGAACTTGTAAATGCAGCGGAATGTGTAAGCCCCTCGCCCTGCAGGATTACTGTACTGCACGAGTTTTGAGGGATAAGAACGAACTGGGGGATGTGTTGGACTCGACTGAATATGGTTAGACGGTTAAGTACCAATTAAAACAACACGTAAAAGCAGGGTTCGGGTAGGTAGAAGTGGGCACACTTAAATTGGAGAAATCGTTACTGTACCAAAGAGGGATAGATAATCTTCCTTCCTCGATTTATTGATGATTATAAGGGTCCCCCTCGAAAATTGCACTTTGTTTGTTGCACATTTTTTTTTCATTTTGCTATTGTGTAACTTGGTAGTTTACTACGTTTGGTTCACTCAATTTCAATCTGTAGGCTCCTTGTTTTATTTTTTACATTTGAATTGTGTTTGCAACTGATCGCTCAGTGGTTAAAATCAAACCACAAAAAATTAATGCATTTGATGTTAATTTTCTTCAGTATATTCCTCCTTTATTCACTTCCCTTATTTCCCTTTCCTTTTCTTTTGAATGTTTTTCCCTCCTTTCTTTCGTGTTCCTTTAGTGCAGTACATTTTACTTTCCTTCACATTCTTTGCCTAGTTTTTCCTTAATTTTGTTGTTCTTTTTCTTTAATATACTTTCCTCTTTCTTTCTTTTTCTTTCTGTGCCTTTTCATTTAAATTTGTATCCTTTTTATTTTGTTGTTTTCTACTTCATCGTTTCCTTTCATATCCCTAATTTAAATTTTATGCTGCATCTCTTTACTTTCCTCTCCTTTAGTTTCCGTTCCTTTCCTATAATTTATTGAACTCACCCTTCATTTGCTGCTGTTTTCTTTAATTTTCTTTCCTATTCTTTCTTTACTATATAATAATACAACTTGGTTTTTATTATTCAAAAATATTTTATTTTATTTTGTTTTATTTTATTTTATTTTTTTCTATTTTATTCTATTTCATTTTATTGTATTTGATTTTATTTCATTTTCCTTTATTTTATTTTATTTTATTTCATTTAATTTAATTTAATTTAATTTTATTTTACTTTATTTTATTTTATTTTATTTTTTTTAATTTTTTTTAATTTTATTTAATTTTGTTTTATATTATTTTACTTTGTTTTATTTTATTTTATCTATTTTATTTTATTTTATTTTATTTTATTTTATTTTATTTTGTTTTATTTTGTTTTAATTTATTGTATATTATTTCATTTCATTTTATTTTATTTTATTTTATCTTAGTTTATTTTATTTTATTTCACTTTATTTCATTTTATTTTTTTTAATTTAATTTAATTTACTTAATTTTATTTTTATTTCACTTTATTCTATTTTATTTTATTTTATTTCATTTAATTTAATTTAATTTAATTTTATTTTATTTTACTTTATTTTATTTTATTTTTTTTAATTTTATTTAATTTTGTTTTATATTATTTTACTTTGTTTTATTTTATTTTATCTATTTTATTTTATTTTATTTTATTTTATTTTATTTTATTTTATTTTATTTTATTTTATCTTAGTTTATTTTATTTTATTTCACTTTATTTCATTATATTTTTTTTAATTTAATTTAATTTTACTTTATTTTATTTTTATTTCACTTTATTCTATTTTATTTTATTTTATTTTTATTTTTTTTTTTTTTACTTTATTTTTGTTTTATTTTATTTTATTTTATTTAATTTCATTTTATTTTATTTAATTAAATTTAATTAAATTTCATTAAATTAAATTCTATTTTATTTAAATTTTATTTTATTTCATTTTACTTCGTTTTATTTTATTTTATTTATTTTATTTTATTTTATTTTGTTTTATTTTATTTTATTTTATTTTATTTTAATTTTATTTTATTGTATTTCATTTTATTTTATTTTATTTTATTTTATTTTATTTTATTTTACTTTATTTTATTTTATATTATTTTTTTATTTTATTTTATTTTAGTTTTATTTTTTTTACTTTTTATTTTGTTTTATTTTATTTTATTTTATTTTATTTCATTAAATTAAATTTTATTTTATTTTATTTTATTTGATTTTACTTTGTTTTATTTTATTTTATTTTATTTATTTTATTGTATTTAATTTTGTTTTATTTTATTTTATTTAATTTTATCTTATTTTATTTTATTTTACTTTATTTTATTTTAATTTTTTAAATTTAATTTAATTTTATTTTACTTTGTTTTGTTTTATTTTATTTTATTTTATTTTATTTTATTTTGTTTTAATTTATTTTATTTTATTTCATTTTATTTTATTTATTTTATTTGATTTTATCTTATTTTATTTTATTTTACTTTATTTTATTTTATTTTACTTTATTTTATTTTTTTATTTTGTTTTATTTGACTTTATTTTGTTTTATTTGACTTTATTTTATTTTTATTTTATTTTTAATTTTATTTTATTTTAGTTCGTCTTATCTTATTAAGTAAAATTTTTTTAATTTTATTTTATATTATTTGATTATATTATATTATATTATATTGTTTTTTTATTTCATTAAATTTTATTTTAGTTTGTCTTATTTTATTTGAATTTATTTCATTATATACAAAAACAAAGCTATTTCCCTTGTTGAGCATTGTCAGCTCCAATAAATAATTGTAAACATTGTTTGTATCATCAGCGCAGTTTACATATTTCCTCATGTTTTATATTGTGACGATTTCGATGATTCCTCGATTAATAATCCCGCACATATAGTACTGTAACAAATAGCTAGTTTTATTTACAAGTATAAACACAATATAAATTTCCGAGTTTGGTAACGCCACAGTAGTTCACTGTACAACACTTGAAAACAAACTGATAATCTTTCCTTGCTTGGTCACTGCCTTATATAGTCAGGCAGGGTGCTACCCTACGCACCCAGAAGTTTCTTGGTTGTTCCCTCTTCGTATTCTCGAAGGGTCGGTGGTTGTTATTGACATCGCCTCTTTGCATCGTATTCGCAAACACTCGCGCGATCTCTCTTCCTCTTGCTTGGTAAATGCTTGCATGCATAAGCGTAGCCATCGTTATCTCTGTTGTGTTTAACTAGTTGTGGGAATGTTATTAAGATAAGGATGGCACATGCTTGAGAATATTCGCCACAATATTACTGATTTAATGTTCCGACAAAGCAACTCTGCTTGCTCTCAGTGATAGTCGCTAACACGGTGCCTCTCAACGATTAATACAATAACATCAACTCAAGCAAGCATGCATGACAAGTCTACTCACACAACAACCGCTCCTTAGTGTGAATTCATGTTTGGCTTTTGCAGTGGTGTCACTTTAAAACTGATTTTTCCTTATCATAATTAATTGTTTGGAAATTGTTGTGTTTGAAATTCTTAATATAAAAATAAATTTATAATGAAAAATCATATTTTTGCGAAAAAAGCATTGCAAGCTCCATATCTTAGTTCTTAGAAAGCACTTTTTTCCATTACAATTTTGTTGTTTGTTAATTTATTTCTATATTTTCAATAATTTTTTACCTTTTAGTTAGGTTTATCGTTTTTTTAGTTTTTTAACCAATATTTACTGAAAAAGTAGAAATACAATCCACCCAATTATATAATATTTAAACCGAACTTAAAGCCATCTTAGTTCTTCGCTTTTGAGTCCTTTTTACACAAATTCTAACAACATTTTTTCAAACTTTCGATTTCCCTTTGTACTTCAATCTTTTTGTTGTTTTGTGTTCAAATTCAAATATAAAAGCTGCTACAATTGCTTGAGAACATGGCAAAAGTGTGCTGTTGTGATAGTAACGGTATCAGCTGTCATTGCCAGCAATAAGAAATCATCTTGCTATGCTCTTTCTTATGCAGGTGAGTGCAAGTATGAGTACTTGTTGCATTTGTTGTTGCAGTTTTTGCATCTATTGAAATTTTGCCTTTGTCGTAGCACTTCGTAAGGTGCACAAAGGGCAGATTGTGTTGGCGGCGAAAGAATGCAAATAAGTGTAAAATGGGAATGCGGTAAAAATATTCCTAGATTGGAGTTGATCTGTGTGTGTGTGTGTGTATGTGCGTATTTCGCAATTGTATGATTGCATTTGCTTCTATGCATAGTTAGATGACTAAACAAAGCCTTAAGAATACCATAGTAATTCAAAAGCTATTGCTTCTAGTACTCACAATGGTAATTCTTAGGCAAGGGCAATAGAACGTAACAAACAACAACAACTATGAAAATCAACAACAATAATAGTACCTACACAAATTCGTATTATATCTGCAAATGCATGAATGCCAAAAGCAAATAGCATCACAGGTCTGAAGGCGACAAGCAGCAACAAGCGCATTGAGTCAGCAAAACAACCAAAGAGGTTAGTTCAACAAAGGCGCCAACATAAAGGCATAATACGAATAGCAAGTAAAGGTGATAAGGAACATGGTATTTCGTGTGGTGAAAGGTGAAGATGTGCAGCTGCTGAGGTGTTATTGAGCATGTATTTTAAGGCTTGGCAGCACTGGCGATACTGGATAAAATTCTCCGTGTCTCCATACTTGTTTACACCATTCCATACATCTAGAGTACCAGTGAGAGACATCGAACTGATACGTTATCAACATTGAATTTCTATGGCAACAGCTAACTCCCTAGAGCTATAATCGTGAACCATGGGCGCTCTAGCATTCTTGGCGGCATCGATTTCATCTCGGATAGGACAGGCAATAGTGCGCTGTCTCTTGCTAGTTTCAATACCGTCATTTCCTCCTGGACGGAATTGGGCGAGGGCCCCATTCGGGTTAGTTAATGAGTGAGTTGTTTCACGGATGGATCCAAGTTGGAAGGGTAGATTGGAAGGCGAGTTTTCTGTCTGGAGCTACATGTAAAGGTCAAGCTCAAGCTGTCTGATTATAGTAGTGCCTTTCGAGCGGAAATTGCACTAGTCAAGGATGCTGAGCATGGGATGCTATCCAGCCAAGCGGTCATTAAAGCTCTGAGCTCAACCGTGGTTCAGTCGAGCGTGGTCCGTACATAAAATCGTATGATACAGTTTTTAGTTTATGTATTATTAACAAACAATCTTTTTCGAATTCAGAAATTTATATAGGGTGATGTTAACCTACCACTACCCATTTGCTTCAGGGAGAGCAATGTTAAAACATCACGATATCAAGAACAGCCACCAGCGCCAATTCTTAGATTTCAACCTGATGTACAATAAGCTGACAATCACTCAGGAAGCATTTTACTTTACCTACTCTCTCAAAAATGAGTCGAGTATTCTCAGCGCAGAATGGTCCTATAGGTACTGGATTTTAAGTTTTGGTCAACACTTAAGACTAAACTTGACTACTCACCTGGGCCATACATTTTTTATATATAACGAACTTCGTCAGCTTCTTTCCGCTATTTTCTATGACAGTGTCCTAGTTTGATCAAATCAGATTTATAATGCTTACTCAAGTACTCAATTTTGTATATGTCTCCGTTTTCGCCAACTCACCTATATCACCTCCATCAGTAATCTCACTCTCATGTTAACTTCTTCTTCTTCTCTTTCTTTTCCATTACTAGTTTTTTCCTTACCCTCTTTCATCCCCTGTCCCTTTCCCTTTTTCTTTTTCCTATTCTCCAAATTCTCCAATTTATTCTTCTGATTAGATTGATCTCAGAGTCTTTTCTCTGTGTCTACTTGCGCTCATATCCACTGAACCTTGTAGTTGTGCGTACCGGGTTACGAATAACGAGTATACCGTGAGTAAAGAGGTTTGCCCATCACAAATTCGGTTCAAAAGAACAAATTAACTACCCTTTTCACTTTCAATTGCTTTTTTATCACCCAATAGCGCAATCAGATAAATTAAATAATTTTTCAAAAGCACTTTTCGTACCTATTTTTTCCAAGAGATTTAAATCAGCAGTCTCTCGATTGTCAACAAACGAATAGTGATCCGCGGTTCTGTGTATTCATGGAATCGGTTTTATGGAATCGGTTTCATTGGGAACTGGCTATTTGGAGTGGTTCCGGTTATGGCGGAGAACTGATAATAGGACATATCCCTACAGGTTACTTGGCAAACCCAATGAAAAATATTTTTATTAATTAAAAAATATGTAAAATGTCTTTTGCTTGTTACATATATAGCCATATTTCCACTAATAATTTTAAATAGGTGCCTGTCATGAAAATAAAGGTCGTCCTGTCAAACCTCTCTAAGAGACCTTAGAATTTAATACATGATAATATGTCCAAAATTTGTACGAATCGGGTGACCCATTTTCGAAATAGTGGGGGTTTAACAAATATATAAATATATTGTTTAAATTGGGTGGTAACTCTACTTAAATATAAATTGATTAAAAACAGTGAAAAGCATATTTCGTGTGATATCCATATTGGCTTATTTCATTTAAGTTTTAATTAATTACAGATAAGGGGCAACCATGAAACAAACTTCCGGTGACGGCAAAAGTGTTAAGGGACTTCTGTAGTCATCATACCCACTTACGAAGTCGATACATATTTATATTTAGATCCGATTATTTGGATCCGGTTATTTTCATTTATGCATCACTACTAAAAGTATATTTAATATTTATTTTCTTTGCTTTCTCTTTGTTATCGTGCATCAACGCGTATGAAATGTGTTTTTAACAATCGCTGATTCATGAACGAAATTCACACACTCCTTTTTGAACCTTTGTCACCGCAATTCTACCCATTTGAACCCACAAAGCACCGAATGCTCTCACATTGTCGGCTGCAGCAAAAAAGGGTGGAAAAAGAGGTGAAGGAAAAAATAAAATCATTGAAGTTATGAAATTGAAATTCAGTTAAAAGATTATGAACAAAGAAACTCAGTTGTCTGACTGTATGGTTCGCTAGTTGCGGGCTAAGAGCTTTGATGGACATATAAACATACTTATCAAGCAATGGTAGTGAGTGCTATGCGGTGCTCTTTCATGTATGACAAAAACTTGCAGGAGCTATAGACGGCACCACTTATAGAGAGTAGAGATGTTGCCGGAGTTTTGGCGAATGCGAATATTGTGCGAAACCGAATGGGAAAACAAAACTTTTATTTGGAATAAATTTTTTTGGTAGAAAGAGAAGAATTTCTGGTAAATAAACATAAATGTGTTTGTCCTTAATAGATGGTAAATGTGTAGCATAACGGCGTATAAAGTTTTTACTCGATCATACATAGCTCCGTCGTCGGCTATTCCACATTCGCTCCATCGCTAGCAGAGAATATAAAATGTATGAATGTAAGTCAAAGTATGGTGTTGAACTAAAACGAATCGTTGTCCCACTTTTAGGACGAATCTAAAAAATACCTATGAACTTTATGCGCTGATTGCTGACATTTTAAGTTACAATAGGGCAGACAAATACATGCATTTGGGTTAATATCATATGGTAGGAGATGGCGTGAGACAAAGTGTTCTCATGGAAGCAAAGTAAATATAGCAACATGCTAAAGTCAACAAACGAATATAAAAATACATACAAATGCACAACTAGACATGCCCACACAAATTTTTAGGAAATTAACTTCCACCAAAAAAATTTTTGAAATCACATTTTCCCGAGTAATCAAGCTTTAAATATTGATATTGTTTTTCATTTTATATTTTTAATTTGGGAATTTGTCGAAAACGCAAAAATCACTACATTTAAAAGCTCGCAGTAAAAAAATAAGATATAATAAATTAAAAAAAATAAAATAAAATAAATTTAATAAAATAAAACAAAACAAAAAAATAAAATAAAATAATGTGACATAAAATGAAATATATTAATATACAACAAAAAAAAATTAAAAAAGATAAAATAGAATAAAATAAAATAAAATAAATAAAATAAAATAGAATAATATAAAATAAAATAAAACAAAATAAAATAAAACAAAATAAAACATAATAAAACTAAATAAAAAGTAAATAAAATAAAATACAATAAAAGAAAATAAAATAAAAGAAAATGCAACACGATTTAATAAAATAAAAAAAAATAAAAAAAATATAGATATAATAAAAAAATTATACAAAATAAAATAAAATAAGTAAAATAAAATAAAATAAAGTAACATAACTAAACTAAACTAAAATAAAATGAAATAAATTAAAAATAAAAGAAAATAAAATGAAATAAAATAAATAAACGAAAACGCGGCTTTACTGTGCTCTTGTCACACTCACAAAATAAAGGAATCGGCGTTAGTAGTTCAGCAGCAAAATTGAGCTCATCCTAAAAAATCGAAAGTAGCAGTGATAGGCCTTCAAAAACTAATACTTAGACCTGACATTTTTGCAGTATTATTTTTGCAGTACTAAAAAGAAAATCCAATTTAAAAACTCTTTTTTTTCGCAAAGTTTAAAATGTACTCATATATTATAATTCGTGTCACATATGTTCGTTGAAACCCACATTTTAGTACCATATGGGCTTAAAACCTTTGTTTTATGGAAGTGAAAGGAATGAATAAACAGTGAAAGAACTAAGGATTTACCAGTTTCAAGTTCTAAATATAAGGCTGAATGTTGTATTTAAGCCGTCGCGAGATATTCTCTTACACTCTTTAAAATAGTTATAGGTTTCTCATTTGTGTTTGGTCGTGCTGCACAGTGGGCCATATGAGCAAGAGTAAAATGCGGATAAGTTAGTTATTATAAAAACAATTTAGAAGTCTTGCAACTAGAAGACAATTTAGTGTGGATCGCACTTGGACCCTGGATTATGGTTTTCGAGAGTCACGACGTCATAGGAGGGTGCAGGTCAGAGACTTCATCCTTTAAGAGACAACGGTCCACATTTAAGGTACAATCCTCTAGTGATTACAAGAAGCATAGATCTGGAATATCCTCCCAAAAGCATTAAGATCGAAGCTCAAATGATGATGACGATACTTAAGGAAGCAGTTAAATGTTTGAAACAAAGGACTGTTAAGCCTGCAGGGAAGTGTTTCTATAGCAACTAAAACACAAACAAAGCCTCGATACCAATTTGAGGCGACAGGACAGTTTTCCAAACCAAACAATTCCGCTTTCCGGCACTTTTTGCTTCATTGTTCCAGCTTCCAAATTATCCCATAGTACGGCGTAAGAAATCGCCCTACCTAGTGGTTATCAAATGGCAGGCAAGTTAAGATCTTAACTTGCATGTATCCTAAAATTGTAACAGCTCGATATCTGTTTACTTCAGATATAAGAGGAATTTATAGCAGGAATCATTATTGACCAATTGAATCCAAAGCAACGATTTTTGTCTAATTGTCTATATGTTTGTGTGCGTATCACTCAAAAAATGCTAATTAAAATTTAATGCAACTTTCAACGTTCCTTTACTAGATGTCTAACTTAAAGTTTAAGATCATCATATATATTATTTCTGTAAGGTCTTTTTGTGTTAGTTCCTAATTTTCTGCTCTAATTTGGAACTAATATTAATAAATAAGGTATCGTTTTAAAGGTGGGGGTTAGCTCTGCATGCAAAACCATGTTTTAATTCGCGGAGTGCTTTTGTTTAAGCGTATTTTATAAAAATGAATTCTTTAAAATAAACGATTGTAAATGCACAAAAAAATCAATTTGCACTGCAACGCTATTGTGACTGTGACATTCACATACCTCGCGGCATCTACATTTGAATACTAAGGCTGAACAGTGCTAGAATAATTAAAGGCATTGCGAATATCACAGCGCTCAGCCCACTGCGAGCGTGCCATCTACACTTGAACATTGCTAAAATAAGTGAATAAGACTGAGTTCACATTGGGTCATAAACTCGAGTTAAAGGGACATTTTTTGAGTTAATTCATATTGATGTTGTCAATCAACTCAAGTTTATGGCTCAATGTGAATGTAATATAAGTGGTGGAATTTCAAATAGCTGTTTGCGCATATTTGTATAATTTTTCGTGGTCTCACAACAAGTGTAGCTGAAAATCTTTTTTTATAATTTAAAAAAAAGGTTTGAAAATCCTGGACCTGGACTTATAAAAGGCTTCAAACCATTTTTGTTTTTTTTTTTCGCGCACGGGTTCACCTAGTATCCCTTATTTCGATAACACTACCGATTTCGGAGGTATTGACCAATATGTGGACCAGCGCTGCAATAAGCGATGCGATTAAGTTCCATATCGCAACTGGTTCCGGAGATATAATAATTAAAATTAGAATAAGTATCTTATAAGTTCTGAGACCCAGCGAACCAAAGTCGGGTTTTCTAGTGTTCAGTTGATGCAAGCCAAAACTCTGAACAGAAGTGGTCAACAAGTTTGCTGCAAACAAACATTGAGCTATATTATCAAGAAAGCTAATTTTGTGAGACCGTTCCACTGTGCATCAGATGTTGGCGTTCGTAAAATTTCTCAACATTTTCTTTTTATTTATTTATATTTTGAGATGAAATCAAAAGTTGTCTAACTACAATCAATCTTTATTCAATGACAACAGCAGCAGGAACTTAGTGCAAACTCCAAGACTTGATGTGGCTAAATGGTGCAATATTTCTCAAGTCAAACAGTTGTGCTGAGTTACCAACGCATTTCTCCCAGAAAGCTGGAAAATGGCAATCACAAAAAAGGAAAATATGAGCAACATTCATTTGATTTTCAAAAGCGAACAAAGCACCAACAAATTGGAAGAACAAATAGCAGTTTGTAGCATTTATTGGGAACTGCTTGAGTGCTGCTATGGGAGTAGCGCTATTGCACTGAGCTGACTTGGTGATGACAACATATTGTTCTTCCTTTGGGCTTTTCCCTATTTTTATGTTTTCTTGTAATCAACTCATGGCATGTTATGGTGTTTTACTGTAGTTTGTTTGTTTTTGTAAGCACTGATTCATAACATAGTGCACTTCATAACTATAACTCTCTCAAAATTTAATTTTTACAGCTATGCCCTGAGCTTCGAAATCAAATTATATAAGGGTTTAAAACATAGCAAATCTGGGTGTGATATACTTATGACACGTTTAAATGTAAAAATTACGGAAATATAGATTTGTAGGCCATCGAGTATAGGTATAAAATGATTATACAATTTTGCAAGTTTTACGAGCATAAGGCCAATTTTAAGGAAAGGATTGATAAGCAAGAAACATATATAGACTATAGTTAATGTGCTAAAATATTATATAGGAATTAAAATTTTTTTGAAAATCGCCCTGAATTGTTTCACCCCATTTATTGCTATCAGGGTTGGGCATAGTGCAATAAAAACTTAATGCATTACGCCTTTTAATACCACTATTTCTTTAGTGATAGTTAAAACATGAGTTTAACTCACACTAAATTTTAATGATAGTGAAAAAAAAAATTCACTATCAGTAAACATTTAGTGATATTGGCGATATATAATATAATTATTGGCGATCTTTAAACCTACTTACTAGGGCGACCTAATAAAATTTTTGTTTTGTCGGTAACAGTAGCACTATTACCAGCTGATAACTAATATCAGACATCATTAACACATTTAAATATTTTTAGTCCCTTTAGTTAAAATGCAAATTTTTTCACTATCATAGTGATAGTGCTATTGCATTTCCACTATCACTACCACTATTTAGTGGTAATGGAATTTTTTTTCACTATCACTAAAAGGATAGTGATAGTGGTATTAGATTTTCACTATCACTAAATATTTAGTGATAATGATATTTTTTTCACTATCACTGAAGCTTTAGTGGTAGTGAAAAAAATATCATTATCACTAAATTTTCAGTGATAGTGGTTTTTGAATTTAACTACCACTGAATATTAAGTGGTAGTGCAAAAATGCCCAACCCTGATTGCTATATAACGAGTGACTGGGAGATTACCCTGTTTCAAAATGTTTTTAAAAACTTTAAGTATCTCAGAATTTGTTTATTTCAAAGCTTGGTTCAACTAAAATTCAAGACATTTTAACTCAGATACGGCATTTTGCAAAACAAATGCTGAGATTGGGCAGTTTTTTAATTCTGCTTTCCAATAATTTCGTATTTTCTTATTTTTTTTTTTTATTTTTTTTATTTAATTTTATTTTATTTTATTTTTTTTTAATTTTTTTTTATTCTATTTTATTTCATATTATTTTAAATTATTTAGTTTTTTTTAATTTATTCTATTCTATTTATTTTTTTTATTTTATTTTATTTTATTATATATTATTTTATTATATTTTATTTTATTTTACTTTATTTTGTTTAAATTTTTTTTTGTTTTATTTTATCTTATTTTATTTTATTTTATTTTATTTTGTTTTATTTTACTTTATTTTATTTTATTTTGTTGTTGGTTTTACGGTCTGTTCATTTTACATATTTTTGTAAGTATAACGAGCTCAAGACCAGTTGATAATAATTCTTAGTTAATTATTATTATTTTTGATTAGAGGAAAAATTGAAAGCAACAAATATATACAGGCTATAGTTATAGTACTATTTCGAAAACAGCCACGATTTCTCGTCAGACTAATTCGTATAGTTTTGCTATTTTCAGAGGATCTTGTGGAGATCGAACCCACTCACTCTGATTGCCAGCGCAGCCGCCTAACCCATAGGCTATGCTGCGTGTAGTTTTGCAAGCTGCTTAATTCACGTTTTCCTCTAATTGTTGTTTGTTATCTTGCCAACGGTATACACAATATTTTAGACATTCTGTCTATATGTAAATCGTGTATGTTGGACTTTGTTTGTGTACATTCTTCTTTCTATTTTTAGAAGATAGTTATTGTACATAACCGCGTGCTCCGGTATAAATGTATTTTGTTGTTGGTTTTACGGTCTGTTCATTTTACATATTTTTGTAAGTATAACGAGCTCAAGACCAGTTGATAATAATTCTTAGTTAATTATTATTATTTTTGATTAGAGGAAAAATTGAAAGCAACAAATATATACAGGCTATAGTTATAGTACTATTTCGAAAACAGCCACGATTTCTCGTCAGACTAATTCGTATAGTTTTGCTATTTTCAGAGGATCTTGTGGAGATCGAACCCACTCACTCTGATTGCCAGCGCAGCCGCCTAACCCATAGGCTATGCTGCGTGTAGTTTTGCAAGCTGCTTAATTCACGTTTTCCTCTAATTGTTGTTTGTTATCTTGCCAACGGTATACACAATATTTTAGACATTCTGTCTATATGTAAATCGTGTATGTTGGACTTTGTTTGTGTACATTCTTCTTTCTATTTTTAGAAGATAGTTATTGTACATAACCGCGTGCTCCGGTATAAATGTATTTTGTTGTTGGTTTTACGGTCTGTTCATTTTACATATTTTTGTAAGTATAACGAGCTCAAGACCAGTTGATAATAATTCTTAGTTAATTATTATTATTTTTGATTAGAGGAAAAATTGAAAGCAACAAATATATACAGGCTATAGTTATAGTACTATTTCGAAAACAGCCACGATTTCTCGTCAGACTAATTCGTATAGTTTTGCTATTTTCAGAGGATCTTGTGGAGATCGAACCCACTCACTCTGATTGCCAGCGCAGCCGCCTAACCCATAGGCTATGCTGCGTGTAGTTTTGCAAGCTGCTTAATTCACGTTTTCCTCTAATTGTTGTTTGTTATCTTGCCAACGGTATACACAATATTTTAGACATTCTGTCTATATGTAAATCGTGTATGTTGGACTTTGTTTGTGTACATTCTTCTTTCTATTTTTAGAAGATAGTTATTGTACATAACCGCGTGCTCCGGTATAAATGTATTTTGTTGTTGGTTTTACGGTCTGTTCATTTTACATATTTTTGTAAGTATAACGAGCTCAAGACCAGTTGATAATAATTCTTAGTTAATTATTATTATTTTTGATTAGAGGAAAAATTGAAAGCAACAAATATATACAGGCTATAGTTATAGTACTATTTCGAAAACAGCCACGATTTCTCGTCAGACTAATTCGTATAGTTTTGCTATTTTCAGAGGATCTTGTGGAGATCGAACCCACTCACTCTGATTGCCAGCGCAGCCGCCTAACCCATAGGCTATGCTGCGTGTAGTTTTGCAAGCTGCTTAATTCACGTTTTCCTCTAATTGTTGTTTGTTATCTTGCCAACGGTATACACAATATTTTAGACATTCTGTCTATATGTAAATCGTGTATGTTGGACTTTGTTTGTGTACATTCTTCTTTCTATTTTTAGAAGATAGTTATTGTACATAACCGCGTGCTCCGGTATAAATGTATTTTGTTGTTGGTTTTACGGTCTGTTCATTTTACATATTTTTGTAAGTATAACGAGCTCAAGACCAGTTGATAATAATTCTTAGTTAATTATTATTATTTTTGATTAGAGGAAAAATTGAAAGCAACAAATATATACAGGCTATAGTTATAGTACTATTTCGAAAACAGCCACGATTTCTCGTCAGACTAATTCGTATAGTTTTGCTATTTTCAGAGGATCTTGTGGAGATCGAACCCACTCACTCTGATTGCCAGCGCAGCCGCCTAACCCATAGGCTATGCTGCGTGTAGTTTTGCAAGCTGCTTAATTCACGTTTTCCTCTAATTGTTGTTTGTTATCTTGCCAACGGTATACACAATATTTTAGACATTCTGTCTATATGTAAATCGTGTATGTTGGACTTTGTTTGTGTACATTCTTCTTTCTATTTTTAGAAGATAGTTATTGTACATAACCGCGTGCTCCGGTATAAATGTATTTTGTTGTTGGTTTTACGGTCTGTTCATTTTACATATTTTTGTAAGTATAACGAGCTCAAGACCAGTTGATAATAATTCTTAGTTAATTATTATTATTTTTGATTAGAGGAAAAATTGAAAGCAACAAATATATACAGGCTATAGTTATAGTACTATTTCGAAAACAGCCACGATTTCTCGTCAGACTAATTCGTATAGTTTTGCTATTTTCAGAGGATCTTGTGGAGATCGAACCCACTCACTCTGATTGCCAGCGCAGCCGCCTAACCCATAGGCTATGCTGCGTGTAGTTTTGCAAGCTGCTTAATTCACGTTTTCCTCTAATTGTTGTTTGTTATCTTGCCAACGGTATACACAATATTTTAGACATTCTGTCTATATGTAAATCGTGTATGTTGGACTTTGTTTGTGTACATTCTTCTTTCTATTTTTAGAAGATAGTTATTGTACATAACCGCGTGCTCCGGTATAAATGTATTTTGTTGTTGGTTTTACGGTCTGTTCATTTTACATATTTTTGTAAGTATAACGAGCTCAAGACCAGTTGATAATAATTCTTAGTTAATTATTATTATTTTTGATTAGAGGAAAAATTGAAAGCAACAAATATATACAGGCTATAGTTATAGTACTATTTCGAAAACAGCCACGATTTCTCGTCAGACTAATTCGTATAGTTTTGCTATTTTCAGAGGATCTTGTGGAGATCGAACCCACTCACTCTGATTGCCAGCGCAGCCGCCTAACCCATAGGCTATGCTGCGTGTAGTTTTGCAAGCTGCTTAATTCACGTTTTCCTCTAATTGTTGTTTGTTATCTTGCCAACGGTATACACAATATTTTAGACATTCTGTCTATATGTAAATCGTGTATGTTGGACTTTGTTTGTGTACATTCTTCTTTCTATTTTTAGAAGATAGTTATTGTACATAACCGCGTGCTCCGGTATAAATGTATTTTGTTGTTGGTTTTACGGTCTGTTCATTTTACATATTTTTGTAAGTATAACGAGCTCAAGACCAGTTGATAATAATTCTTAGTTAATTATTATTATTTTTGATTAGAGGAAAAATTGAAAGCAACAAATATATACAGGCTATAGTTATAGTACTATTTCGAAAACAGCCACGATTTCTCGTCAGACTAATTCGTATAGTTTTGCTATTTTCAGAGGATCTTGTGGAGATCGAACCCACTCACTCTGATTGCCAGCGCAGCCGCCTAACCCATAGGCTATGCTGCGTGTAGTTTTGCAAGCTGCTTAATTCACGTTTTCCTCTAATTGTTGTTTGTTATCTTGCCAACGGTATACACAATATTTTAGACATTCTGTCTATATGTAAATCGTGTATGTTGGACTTTGTTTGTGTACATTCTTCTTTCTATTTTTAGAAGATAGTTATTGTACATAACCGCGTGCTCCGGTATAAATGTATTTTGTTGTTGGTTTTACGGTCTGTTCATTTTACATATTTTTGTAAGTATAACGAGCTCAAGACCAGTTGATAATAATTCTTAGTTAATTATTATTATTTTTGATTAGAGGAAAAATTGAAAGCAACAAATATATACAGGCTATAGTTATAGTACTATTTCGAAAACAGCCACGATTTCTCGTCAGACTAATTCGTATAGTTTTGCTATTTTCAGAGGATCTTGTGGAGATCGAACCCACTCACTCTGATTGCCAGCGCAGCCGCCTAACCCATAGGCTATGCTGCGTGTAGTTTTGCAAGCTGCTTAATTCACGTTTTCCTCTAATTGTTGTTTGTTATCTTGCCAACGGTATACACAATATTTTAGACATTCTGTCTATATGTAAATCGTGTATGTTGGACTTTGTTTGTGTACATTCTTCTTTCTATTTTTAGAAGATAGTTATTGTACATAACCGCGTGCTCCGGTATAAATGTATTTTGTTGTTGGTTTTACGGTCTGTTCATTTTACATATTTTTGTAAGTATAACGAGCTCAAGACCAGTTGATAATAATTCTTAGTTAATTATTATTATTTTTGATTAGAGGAAAAATTGAAAGCAACAAATATATACAGGCTATAGTTATAGTACTATTTCGAAAACAGCCACGATTTCTCGTCAGACTAATTCGTATAGTTTTGCTATTTTCAGAGGATCTTGTGGAGATCGAACCCACTCACTCTGATTGCCAGCGCAGCCGCCTAACCCATAGGCTATGCTGCGTGTAGTTTTGCAAGCTGCTTAATTCACGTTTTCCTCTAATTGTTGTTTGTTATCTTGCCAACGGTATACACAATATTTTAGACATTCTGTCTATATGTAAATCGTGTATGTTGGACTTTGTTTGTGTACATTCTTCTTTCTATTTTTAGAAGATAGTTATTGTACATAACCGCGTGCTCCGGTATAAATGTATTTTGTTGTTGGTTTTACGGTCTGTTCATTTTACATATTTTTGTAAGTATAACGAGCTCAAGACCAGTTGATAATAATTCTTAGTTAATTATTATTATTTTTGATTAGAGGAAAAATTGAAAGCAACAAATATATACAGGCTATAGTTATAGTACTATTTCGAAAACAGCCACGATTTCTCGTCAGACTAATTCGTATAGTTTTGCTATTTTCAGAGGATCTTGTGGAGATCGAACCCACTCACTCTGATTGCCAGCGCAGCCGCCTAACCCATAGGCTATGCTGCGTGTAGTTTTGCAAGCTGCTTAATTCACGTTTTCCTCTAATTGTTGTTTGTTATCTTGCCAACGGTATACACAATATTTTAGACATTCTGTCTATATGTAAATCGTGTATGTTGGACTTTGTTTGTGTACATTCTTCTTTCTATTTTTAGAAGATAGTTATTGTACATAACCGCGTGCTCCGGTATAAATGTATTTTGTTGTTGGTTTTACGGTCTGTTCATTTTACATATTTTTGTAAGTATAACGAGCTCAAGACCAGTTGATAATAATTCTTAGTTAATTATTATTATTTTTGATTAGAGGAAAAATTGAAAGCAACAAACATATACAGGCTATAGTTATAGTACTATTTCGAAAACAGCCACGATTTCTCGTCAGACTAATTCGTATAGTTTTGCTATTTTCAGAGGATCTTGTGGAGATCGAACCCACTCACTCTGATTGCCAGCGCAGCCGCCTAACCCATAGGCTATGCTGCGTGTAGTTTTGCAAGCTGCTTAATTCACGTTTTCCTCTAATTGTTGTTTGTTATCTTGCCAACGGTATACACAATATTTTAGACATTCTGTCTATATGTAAATCGTGTATGTTGGACTTTGTTTGTGTACATTCTTCTTTCTATTTTTAGAAGATAGTTATTGTACATAACCGCGTGCTCCGGTATAAATGTATTTTGTTGTTGGTTTTACGGTCTGTTCATTTTACATATTTTTGTAAGTATAACGAGCTCAAGACCAGTTGATAATAATTCTTAGTTAATTATTATTATTTTTGATTAGAGGAAAAATTGAAAGCAACAAACATATACAGGCTATAGTTATAGTACTATTTCGAAAACAGCCACGATTTCTCGTCAGACTAATTCGTATAGTTTTGCTATTTTCAGAGGATCTTGTGGAGATCGAACCCACTCACTCTGATTGCCAGCGCAGCCGCCTAACCCATAGGCTATGCTGCGTGTAGTTTTGCAAGCTGCTTAATTCACGTTTTCCTCTAATTGTTGTTTGTTATCTTGCCAACGGTATACACAATATTTTAGACATTCTGTCTATATGTAAATCGTGTATGTTGGACTTTGTTTGTGTACATTCTTCTTTCTATTTTTAGAAGATAGTTATTGTACATAACCGCGTGCTCCGGTATAAATGTATTTTGTTGTTGGTTTTACGGTCTGTTCATTTTACATATTTTTGTAAGTATAACGAGCTCAAGACCAGTTGATAATAATTCTTAGTTAATTATTATTATTTTTGATTAGAGGAAAAATTGAAAGCAACAAACATATACAGGCTATAGTTATAGTACTATTTCGAAAACAGCCACGATTTCTCGTCAGACTAATTCGTATAGTTTTGCTATTTTCAGAGGATCTTGTGGAGATCGAACCCACTCACTCTGATTGCCAGCGCAGCCGCCTAACCCATAGGCTATGCTGCGTGTAGTTTTGCAAGCTGCTTAATTCACGTTTTCCTCTAATTGTTGTTTGTTATCTTGCCAACGGTATACACAATATTTTAGACATTCTGTCTATATGTAAATCGTGTATGTTGGACTTTGTTTGTGTACATTCTTCTTTCTATTTTTAGAAGATAGTTATTGTACATAACCGCGTGCTCCGGTATAAATGTATTTTGTTGTTGGTTTTACGGTCTGTTCATTTTACATATTTTTGTTAGTATAACGAGCTCAAGACCAGTTGATAATAATTCTTAGTTAATTATTATTATTTTTGATTAGAGGAAAAATTGAAAGCAACAAACATATACAGGCTATAGTTATAGTACTATTTCGAAAACAGCCACGATTTCTCGTCAGACTAATTCGTATAGTTTTGCTATTTTCAGAGGATCTTGTGGAGATCGAACCCACTCACTCTGATTGCCAGCGCAGCCGCCTAACCCATAGGCTATGCTGCGTGTAGTTTTGCAAGCTGCTTAATTCACGTTTTCCTCTAATTGTTGTTTGTTATCTTGCCAACGGTATACACAATATTTTAGACATTCTGTCTATATGTAAATCGTGTATGTTGGACTTTGTTTGTGTACATTCTTCTTTCTATTTTTAGAAGATAGTTATTGTACATAACCGCGTGCTCCGGTATAAATGTATTTTGTTGTTGGTTTTACGGTCTGTTCATTTTACATATTTTTGTAAGTATAACGAGCTCAAGACCAGTTGATAATAATTCTTAGTTAATTATTATTATTTTTGATTAGAGGAAAAATTGAAAGCAACAAATATATACAGGCTATAGTTATAGTACTATTTCGAAAACAGAATGACAGAATGTCTAAAATATTGTGTATACCGTTGGCAAGATAACAAACAACAATTAGAGGAAAACGTGAATTAAGCAGCTTGCAAAACTACACGCAGCATAGCCTATGGGTTAGGCGGCTGCGCTGGCAATCAGAGTGAGTGGGTTCGATCTCCACAAGATCCTCTGAAAATAGCAAAACTATACGAATTAGTCTGACGAGAAATCGTGGCTGTTTTCGAAATAGTACTATAACTATAGCCTGTATATGTTTGTTGCTTTCAATTTTTCCTCTAATCAAAAATAATAATAATTAACTAAGAATTATTATCAACTGGTCTTGAGCTCGTTATACTTACAAAAATATGTAAAATGAACAGACCGTAAAACCAACAACAAAATACATTTATACCGGAGCACGCGGTTATGTACAATAACTATCTTCTAAAAATAGAAAGAAGAATGTACACAAACAAAGTCCAACATACACGATTTACATATAGACAGAATGTCTAAAATATTGTGTATACCGTTGGCAAGATAACAAACAACAATTAGAGGAAAACGTGAATTAAGCAGCTTGCAAAACTACACGCAGCATAGCCTATGGGTTAGGCGGCTGCGCTGGCAATCAGAGTGAGTGGGTTCGATCTCCACAAGATCCTCTGAAAATAGCAAAACTATACGAATTAGTCTGACGAGAAATCGTGGCTGTTTTCGAAATAGTACTATAACTATAGCCTGTATATGTTTGTTGCTTTCAATTTTTCCTCTAATCAAAAATAATAATAATTAACTAAGAATTATTATCAACTGGTCTTGAGCTCGTTATACTTACAAAAATATGTAAAATGAACAGACCGTAAAACCAACAACAAAATACATTTATACCGGAGCACGCGGTTATGTACAATAACTATCTTCTAAAAATAGAAAGAAGAATGTACACAAACAAAGTCCAACATACACGATTTACATATAGACAGAATGTCTAAAATATTGTGTATACCGTTGGCAAGATAACAAACAACAATTAGAGGAAAACGTGAATTAAGCAGCTTGCAAAACTACACGCAGCATAGCCTATGGGTTAGGCGGCTGCGCTGGCAATCAGAGTGAGTGGGTTCGATCTCCACAAGATCCTCTGAAAATAGCAAAACTATACGAATTAGTCTGACGAGAAATCGTGGCTGTTTTCGAAATAGTACTATAACTATAGCCTGTATATATTTGTTGCTTTCAATTTTTCCTCTAATCAAAAATAATAATAATTAACTAAGAATTATTATCAACTGGTCTTGAGCTCGTTATACTTACAAAAATATGTAAAATGAACAGACCGTAAAACCAACAACAAAATACATTTATACCGGAGCACGCGGTTATGTACAATAACTATCTTCTAAAAATAGAAAGAAGAATGTACACAAACAAAGTCCAACATACACGATTTACATATAGACAGAATGTCTAAAATATTGTGTATACCGTTGGCAAGATAACAAACAACAATTAGAGGAAAACGTGAATTAAGCAGCTTGCAAAACTACACGCAGCATAGCCTATGGGTTAGGCGGCTGCGCTGGCAATCAGAGTGAGTGGGTTCGATCTCCACAAGATCCTCTGAAAATAGCAAAACTATACGAATTAGTCTGACGAGAAATCGTGGCTGTTTTCGAAATAGTACTATAACTATAGCCTGTATATATTTGTTGCTTTCAATTTTTCCTCTAATCAAAAATAATAATAATTAACTAAGAATTATTATCAACTGGTCTTGAGCTCGTTATACTTACAAAAATATGTAAAATGAACAGACCGTAAAACCAACAACAAAATACATTTATACCGGAGCACGCGGTTATGTACAATAACTATCTTCTAAAAATAGAAAGAAGAATGTACACAAACAAAGTCCAACATACACGATTTACATATAGACAGAATGTCTAAAATATTGTGTATACCGTTGGCAAGATAACAAACAACAATTAGAGGAAAACGTGAATTAAGCAGCTTGCAAAACTACACGCAGCATAGCCTATGGGTTAGGCGGCTGCGCTGGCAATCAGAGTGAGTGGGTTCGATCTCCACAAGATCCTCTGAAAATAGCAAAACTATACGAATTAGTCTGACGAGAAATCGTGGCTGTTTTCGAAATAGTACTATAACTATAGCCTGTATATATTTGTTGCTTTCAATTTTTCCTCTAATCAAAAATAATAATAATTAACTAAGAATTATTATCAACTGGTCTTGAGCTCGTTATACTTACAAAAATATGTAAAATGAACAGACCGTAAAACCAACAACAAAATACATTTATACCGGAGCACGCGGTTATGTACAATAACTATCTTCTAAAAATAGAAAGAAGAATGTACACAAACAAAGTCCAACATACACGATTTACATATAGACAGAATGTCTAAAATATTGTGTATACCGTTGGCAAGATAACAAACAACAATTAGAGGAAAACGTGAATTAAGCAGCTTGCAAAACTACACGCAGCATAGCCTATGGGTTAGGCGGCTGCGCTGGCAATCAGAGTGAGTGGGTTCGATCTCCACAAGATCCTCTGAAAATAGCAAAACTATACGAATTAGTCTGACGAGAAATCGTGGCTGTTTTCGAAATAGTACTATAACTATAGCCTGTATATATTTGTTGCTTTCAATTTTTCCTCTAATCAAAAATAATAATAATTAACTAAGAATTATTATCAACTGGTCTTGAGCTCGTTATACTTACAAAAATATGTAAAATGAACAGACCGTAAAACCAACAACAAAATACATTTATACCGGAGCACGCGGTTATGTACAATAACTATCTTCTAAAAATAGAAAGAAGAATGTACACAAACAAAGTCCAACATACACGATT
>OX465288.1:31664019-31686519 GCA_949987695.1 Merzomyia westermanni | reverse complement strand
TTAAATTTTTTTTTTATTTTTCTTGTTCATTTTACTTGGGTTTACTTTATTTTATTTTATTTTTATTTATTTTGTTTTACTAAACTTTTTAAAATTTTATTTTATTTTGTTTTATTTTATTTTAATTTAATTTATTTTATTTTATTTTATTTTATTTTATTTCATTTTAATTTATTTTATTTTATTTTTATTCTCTTTTATTTTATTTAAATTTTCTAAATTTTATTTTATTTTGTTTTATTTTATTTTCTTTTATTTTATTTTAATTAAATTTATTTTATTTTATTTTATTTTTATTCTATTTTATTTTACTTTATTTCATTTTATTTTGCTAAATTTTTTATTATTTCGTTCTATTTGATTTTATCTTATTTGATTTTGCTTTATTCTATTTTATTTTACTTTATATTATTTTATTTAAATTTTTTCAATTTTATTTTATTTTGTTTTATTTTATCTTATTTTATTTTATTTTATTTTATTTTATTTTATTTCATTTGATTTTGTTTAATTTTATTTTATATTAATTTATTTAATTTTATTTTAATTTAATTTAATTTAATTTAATTTAATTTTATTTTATTTTATTTTATTTCATTTTATTTTATCTTATTTTATTTTATTTTATTTCTTTTTATTTTATCTTATTTTATTTTATTTCATTTTAATTTATTTTATTTTTTTAATTTAATTTTATTTTATCTTATTTATTTTATTTTGTTCTATTATATTCTATTTTATTTTTGTAAATATTGTTTTTGTCATCAATGATGTTTACGTATTTGCTCATGTTTTGTTTTGCTGTCTTAATGTTTCCAACAAAGTAGGTCTTCATACTCTTAGTGAGAGTGTCCCCCCTATGCCCATTAGCAACTAATACAATAACATCAACGCAAGCAAGCATGCATGTGATATCCCTTCACACAAAAACGGCTTTGTATCTATACATTTATAATTGTTTATCCCTTCGAGGTATAATTGGTCATTTATATATAAATAGAATACTGGATTTGTATAAACTTTCAATATGTGCTTCATTATGCTAGAATTTAACATGTTTCAAAATATTCCGAAAAATAGTTGTAATGTTTATGAGGCTTTTTAAAATGCCAAAAAGTTTGAAATAAAGATTTATATGATCCATAATTTATAATTCTATGAGAAAAGTATTGAAGTTTTAAATAATAGCAGAGATGCATATATGTGACTAAGACTTGTAAATTCCTAGTGTGCTATAGTTATGAAACGCACTGTAGTTAATACAGTTACTTTGAAAACTCAGAGCGGATGTGTTGGTATTTTGAGTTATGTTTTGAACAAAGATATAAAAAAAAAACAAATTTCTGTGCATCCCGTCATAAATTATGTGTAAAATGAAACTCTGAGTTACTTCGAAAATTCAATTTAAATGAAAATAAGTAATAGAAGAGAACAGCAGTAGTGAGAAAGCAAGAGTGAGAGATTTATTGGCGCGGATGGGTTAGTTGAGAGCGGACGGTACCGGTTCTCATCTTCTTAGGGGGAGTGACTGGCAATCAGCGACGATTTAGCAGCAGTCGCCCACGGTGAGAGCCAAAGAACGACTGAGAGCGGCCGACGGTCGAGCAGTAGTGGGAAGAAGAGCGCACCGTCGAGTGAGATAACGGAGCGGGCCAACAAGCGGTTGAATAATTTCAGAGTCCGATGCTTACTCTACTTAGCATTGCTCCATAGATGGGGGGTTACAAGAAGGGCAGTCACCTGTAACAAGACTTAAGGGGGTCTTTAGGACGATAGATATTTGGCTGGACACCACCGTTTCCATAAGCACATGCTACATACGTGTCTGAATGGAAGGCTGAGCTATAAGAGTAAGTCTTCTGAACTACTTGCGATAATCTTTGATGACTTAGCATAGTGTCCAGGCAGCTATACCAGGTGAACAGTCCTGCAGTTACATGTGATAGCTCCCAGAGGGTTTTTGAAAGGACAAAGACATTAGCGTAATTGATATTCCATATCTTCGGTATTTGTACAGCTTCCTATATACCGGCAAATTCTTACTGAAAGACATTACAGCCTACACTTTATCATCATGGATCCATCTGTGTACAGATTCCGTCAATCCATCTATCTGGAACTGATCCATTGTTGCAAGGAGCTCCTTCATGCCAGTATTTTCTCTCTGGAACTGTAATTTAATATTTCTTCTCGTAATAGTACTTCGGTATACAGTAGTCTGAACAGAGAGATTTTTGAGTATGGATGGGTGAAATTCGCCAAGGGCCCTTCATTCTGGAAAATTCCTTATGAAAGTATGTTCAGCCGAGAAACTCAGCGGCGAACCACACCTGCCAAACAGTGCCGCATTGAACTGAGTAGGCAACTGAGAACTAAAGTCCTCTCTCGGAGAACGGAGAGCACGCTCTGTGTGTTTTCATCATTTGTAAACTTTGTTGGTTTGTAGGTGATAAATTACTCAATTAATTTTTTGGGTGCGAAGGTGGGGGTAAAAAAAAAAACAACTACAATTAATATAAAAGCTGACAGTAACAGCGAAATGAGCAACCACCATATTGTCGTTGATAAGCAGACCTGTTAAGTAATGATACTAATAGTAATGATTACCTGTTTGATTAATTATTTTCTTGAGAATCCATTTTATGATTGATTACCATTACTTTTAATTTTTAATGATACTTTTCAAATTAATTAAAAAAATTATCAAAAAAAATCATGATTTCTTACTATTATTAAAAAAAATCCAAGTAAAACAAAACTACTTTGATAAGTGAAAAGTGATTACATTTGATTATTTTTGATTTTTTCAGTATTGTTGTAGAAGCACATAAATATGCACAGCAACAAAACTGAAAAAAATCGAAATTGAAGAGAAAAATGTTTACAAAAAAATCAAAAATTATCGCAAGCAATCAAATTTTTTTTTATTACTTTTGATTATTATGTATTAGTAATTTTTTTTTAAATAATCCTAAAAAATCATGATTATTTTTTGATTTTTTCCAATAGTAGTAATCAAATAACAATGGATTTTTCTTGAAAAACAATTAAAATCATCATTACCAATTGAAAAAACCGCTTAATTGATTGATTACTAGCTACTAATCAAATTAAACATCTCTATCTCTATGGCGCGATATACAACAGGTATATCATCATAAACCTCCTAAGAGATTTTTGCGCCAAGCTTCTCTTCCAATTTGTGGTGTGCCGATTTGAATTTTCCCTACAAATTGGTGGGACCTACAGTTTTTTGCCGACTCCGAACGGCATCTACAAAGGAGACGAATTTTTGCTGAGAAGCCTGTCATGGCAGAAATACACTCGGAGAGTTTGCCAAACCACTGCCGAGGGGCGACCCTGTTTTGAAAAACTTTTTTCAAATCACTTTTGATGTTACCTGTACCAGGGCTCGAACCATGGACCTTCGGTGTGGTAGGCCGGCAACACTACCTTCACACCACGGCGGCCGCAACATGTCTGTTGATAAATTAAGCATATCAGTTTCCAAAGAGATCAATCCAGGATATGCAGCAGATCTGTTAGATTTGATTAGTAATGAGTAATCACTTAATTAGACGGCTTTTTTAACTGGTAATGATTGTTTTAATTGTTTTTCAAGAAAAGGCAATTATTAATTGATTACGATTAGAAAAACTCAAAAAAAAAATATAAAAAAATCTAAAAGAATCAAAAAAAAAGTTGTTTTGATTACTTTTGGTTATTTTTGGCTATTTTTGATTATTTTCGATTTTATTTGATTACTTTCGATTTTTTTTTAGTATTGTTGTTATGAATAATTATGTTGTTCTACAACAAATCTGAAAAAAAAAAATCAAAAAAAAAATTTTTAATTAATCAAAAATAATCCGAAAAAGTTGTATTGATTACTTTGGATTCTTTTAATTTTTGTTTTTTGATTTTTTGTGATTTTTAGATTATGATTTTTTACGATTATTATATAAATCAAAAAAAGCTGTTTTGATTTATTAAAATTTTTTTCTTTTCTTGGTTTTTTCAGTATTGTTGTAGAAGCACATTAATATACACATCAACGATGCTGAAAAAAAAAATCAAAAAAAATTCAAAACACCTTTTTTTAATAATCCTAAGAAATCATAATTTTTTTGACTATTTTTTTAATTGCTTTTTTATACCAACAATTTTTGTTGATTTACGGCCTGTACATTTTCAAGTATTCATGAAACGAGCTCAAGGACAAGCATAATAATTTTTCACTTTTTGAATTTTTATGAAAATTATTATTGTTTTTATATTTTAATAATCATTTTTAATTAATTATTAAGTGACATCAAAACCAGCGTATTGTTAGCTTAATGGCTAGCAATGCGTGCCAAGATTTCTCTGATGAAGAAGCTTAGCAGCTTCCGAAATGGATCTATAAGAAAAGCTATGGCTGTTGTCTCTAAATATTTTTCCTACTCTATTTAATTTAAAAACTTTTAATAATTAATTAAAAATGATTACTAAAAAATAAAAACAATAATAATTTTCATAAAAATTCAAAAAGTGAACATTTTTTTTAATTAATAGGAAAATAATCACTAAAAATTGAAAGTAATTGGTAATCAATCATTAAATGGATTCTCAAGAAAGTAATTAATCAAACCGGTTATCGATTAGTAATCATTATTTAACAGGTCTGGTTTGAAGGCTTTAAAAACATAAACTTCTTGTGAGTAAATATTATTTAACATATCTTTTTATGTAAACCTTAATATTTAGTTACTAACATATTTGTAAAATAACTGAGCTTTCAGCATAAAGTAAAAAAGTGTCTGGACCAGACAAACAGACAATTGAAAGGATCTGCTGCGCCGCCTTTTGTGCCATTTCGTTTTATTTTCTATTATAAAATTCTCCAAAACAACCTTTAGTATTTCAACATTTCCTTTATAGTTGTTGTAGTGGTTGCTGTTGTTGCTGCATTTGTATGAAGTGTACTAGTAAACAATTGTTCTAGGTTTTGTTGTTGTCGTTTATTTACTTACTTTTATTTTGTTATTATTTTTGCAGACAAATGGGTCACTAGTTGTTGTTGTTATTATTGTAAAAGGCTATTGTTGCCTCAACAATTCACTATCTCAGCCATCTGTTGCGCCAACGGCAGCATTCACAAATGGCTTTCCTCGACTGGCCAAGTCTTGTGTGTGTGTGTGTGTGTGTCAGCTGTGTTTTCGTGTGTGGGTGTTTGGGTGGAGGTCTGTTTTGTGTGCTTTCATTAGGGAGAAGTGTTGCCGACAGCAATTGTATGTTGCACCTCTGTTGAGCTAAGAGATGATGTTGACGGCTTCAAGTGGCAGTGGCTGTCATTGTAGCAAGGCAGTTAAAGGCATAAAGCCATTGTTGTTGTTGTTGTAGTTGAACTCTGGTTGTTAGAGCAATTTGCTTGGCATCATTTTACTTACCACTTAGAATAATCTAATAGCAAGTATTATATAACATTTAGGTAGAATGCTTGTATCTAGCAAACTCTCTAAATTTAGGAGGCTGAGAGTTTGGCGAAAGTGAAACGTTTTTTTTATTCTAATCGCCTACAAACTTGCTCTGCAATTTGCTGTTTCTTAAAGCCTCTTTGTAAACCTGCAGAGCTTTGAAGTAGAGCGAAGTAAGTCCTAGGCGTGTTTATGGTAGATTAGATGATATCGGGTTCAAGTGCCGGTATAGGGAACATAAAAATTACGTAGTCAAATTTTTTTTCAAAACGGGTCTCGGCAGTGGTCGGACATTCTCGGCAAACTTCTAGAAAAAGTAAAAAAGCAAGGTAAATAAATTAGAAGGCTAAGCTCGTGCTTCATCTCCTCAAAGTATATTGCGCCAATTATCATGAAATTTATTTTTAAAATAATATATATTGTGTAAAGACCCAATTTTGCTATATATATAAAAAAAAAATTGTGCCAACTTTTATTGCCACCACTGCGAATACCGTAAATAAAATATTTCGAGCTGCAAAACGGATCACAAACTTCAAGTTGAATGAAATTTCATTCAATTCTGTATAGCGGTTCTTGTGTGATACGCGAACAAACATGCATACAGACAACACAAAAATTCTAAAAATCGTTGGTTTAGCTTTTATTATTCTAAGACAGATTACAGTAAGCATTTTTCTTTATCATCAATAATGTAACAATGAGCAGCCATCGTTTGATGGAGCTAGCAACGCATGCAAAATCTTTAACCACAAATTGGAACTGAAGCAGGTTTCAAGATTATGGCCAGCTTCTGCGTAGAAAAATTTTAAAAGGCAGAAAAACTACATATCCCATCCTAGACAGAAGTAGTCTATTACACCACCAATCTATAACAAAGTGTGGGCCAAAATATGCCGGCCAAAGACCAGCAAAATATAGAGAAGCAAACGGTACCAATTATGCCGGCATCAGTAGCCTTAGCCAATCCTCTAAGAGCTGATGGGATCTTATTAGCGTGTCCCCCGACAGGTAAATCTGCAACCGAACATGGAGTTAAGTAAATAACTAAATAAATATTTGGCGCGATATACCTCCTAGGAGATTAAGGCCGAGCTTACCTACCAATTTGTGATGTGCTGCTTCTATTTTTTTCTCCAAATTGGCGGGACCTACAGTTTTTTCCCGACTTCGAAACACATCTGTGTTTGAGACAGTCACCTCGGCCTATTACATACACTTTTACCGCTCATTTAGCTTAAAAACCAAAATTCCTGGGTCAAACGATGCTTGATTTAAGCTGTAGTCTAATGAGTTTAAGAAACTATTTATGAATTAAATGCTGAAATGGGACGTTTTTGAAAAAAACTGAGACAAGGCGTTCTTCAAAAATATTTTGATAATCTTCCACTCCAAAGGACTCAAATTTGTATACCTTCCATGAATATGAAATGATATTATGACTTTGGTCCGATGTTTGTAAGTATGAGAAGAAGAAGAGATAGACCTACCAATGAGCATACCGAAATGATCAGGACAATGAGCAGAGTCGATTTAACCATTTTTGTCTTTTCGTCTGTCTGTCTGTCTGTTTGAACGCCAACTAGTCACTCAGTTTTTGAGATATCTCGCTGAAATTTGGTAAGGGGCCGCCATTTTGTAAAAGATTAATCATTTGTCGGAATCAGCAAGATCGTACCAATACAATGCATAGCTCCCATACAATCAAACAATTAAACACTGTCGTCTTCGTCTTTTTCCTATTGATAGCATTCATCGTGTTTAGGCACGATTACCGAATAATAATAATCAGCAAAGCACCCGCCTACACACACACCCACATAAGCATAGCTTCACATACATATCAGCAAAGCAGGCAAATAAGATTTCTATACACAAGGCACAAACAGAAGCACGATTACAATCAGCGACAGAGGCACGGGTATAGGCAGCAACGCGTTACATTTCTGGACAACCCCTCCCGAGTCCAAAGTTGTTTACGCATCAAATACTTTCCTAAACCAACTTTTATGTTAGCTGTCCCGGAACTGGGCCCTCATTATTCTTATTTCATTAAAGAAGTTAGTCCGGGAAGTTTTGTACTACATGCCCTTTAGTGCACTATGCCCACCAATGGTATAAATAAAAAAATTCGGAAATCAAGTTCAAAAGTTCATTGTTTTCAAAAAGTGTGTAAATTTTGTTTCCTTCATGTATTTTGGATTCTAAAATATATTGGTTTCCCCACTCAATGATCAATCAAGGGCAAAACTTAATTAAAATCATAAAAAGTGTAAATGCTTTTGGTCAGCGTGTGATGGATATGATGCGTAGTCATATCAGCTTAACAACATATCCATCTTCCACTCTCACTAACTTTTGATTACTTTTTATGGTTGTCTTGCCTTGAAAGCTCAACTTCAAATCCCTTGCAAGTGGTTGTCCCGTTCATTGTTCGTATCAAACTGTTTGTTTGTTTGTTGTTGCCTTTCTGGTAGCATTTTCAACGTCAAAGTATAGTTATATTGTATTTTTTTTTTATTGAAACAGACAAACTTTTTAAATGCACTTCGCTATTTGCAGTTGTCAGTGAAATCTTTTAAAACTTTGTGACTTGCTCAAGCTAATAGGTGCAGAAAGTTGAAAAGAGGAAAAGAAACGAAAGTTCAACGTAAAATTCTTGTAAACTGACCAAGCTGTCTAGTTGTGGTTAGTAAATTGTCACCAAAATGATAGCCACGACTGAGTGACAGTGTTCAGGTTCGTATTATGTTAACGCTTGAAATTTTTTATTTACTGGCAAAATATGATGTTAGATCTACTTTGTAGTGATTTTCTAGTGCACTAGCATATTCTATGCTCCCAACGAAAATTCAATACATTCTTAGGACACATTAGGCGTTTTAGAAAAAAGTTCTTAGATCGGGATTTCTTCAAAAGCATTTTGATATAGGGCGATCCATTCCATTCAGCAGATTTCGATATGCTAGAATACCATACTGGAAATACAGTTATATGTCCAAATGTTGGGAAAGTAATTAACCTTCGCCAATCTGGGCTTTCAAGTAGACGATACACTTTAGAATACTTTCAAAGCAGTTTACTTTATTTAAGGTTAAAATGGTTGTACATGTTAGACAAAATTCTTTTGAGAGTACATCAAATTAATAATAATAATAACAATAATAATAATAATAATAATTCCCAAACGGATTACCCATCATATCCCACCCGACCGGCGCGAGGGGCGCATCCGCATAAGGCGCGGATTGTTAGTTTGTGCCGAGTCGTTGAAAGGCTTTGGTTTGTTAATCGTCGAGATCTAAAACTGCTCAGCTACAGAGAAAACCTCATCAGCTATGTAAAGTAGATATACTCGTAAGATGGATTACACACCAAGAAATAATTAGTTAACAGAATAAAATTATTGTTAGAAGTTAATAAAAAGTAGTTGCTATGTATTTCGGATAGAAAGAATTGATTTTTTTTAGCTGAAAAGCGAGCCTGAAATATCAAATCTACCAGAAAGAGAGTTATAACCTTGACACAAACATTGAAAAGCTCATTTAACTGAAAATTGGTTCGGCACTGTTTTAAGACTAGAGGTTTAAAATGTCTTGATGGACGAGACGGTACACTGAAGTTCACTTCACTTAGAAGAAACAGGCTGGAGCGTGAACCATTTAATCATAAAAACAATTCCAAGCGTTTCCCTCCGACTAGAAAGTGTGTGAAGATTAATGAGTTATAAACAATTCGTATAGGGTGCAAGGGATCCCAATGGAAATCTCTTAAGGCAAATAGTAAAAATTGTTTTTGAACTGATTCTAGGCGCTCTACAAGAATCTGGTAACGCGGGTTCCAAATTATAGAACCGTATTCAAGTACCGGTCTGACTAATGTAGTGAAGAGAGCTTTAGTTACATAAGGGTCGCTAAATTCTTTAGACCATCGTTTAACGAATGCTAGGACACTTCTAGCCTTATTGACTGTTGTGTTAATATGGCGGTTGAAACTGAGTTTATAGTCCATAGTAACCCCCAGGTCAACAAAATCATGCACTTCCTGAAGACTATAATTTTTAATTGTATAGGAACCGGCTGAGAAGTTCCACGCGAAAAACGCATGCATTTACATTTTTTAAGGTTAAGTGGCATATAATTTAAATCGCACCAAGTATCTAGTGTATCTAGATCTGATTGTAGCTTAGGTAACGGAGTTATGTATTTAATTAAACTAAAGTAAGGTGGATTTATTACTAAGGAGGAGATATACATAACCATACAAATGAGATTGAAACATATAAGGTAAAGAAATTAAAAGAGGAAATAAGTATAAAAGTTGAAGTTGAAATAGAAGATGTTCTATTACAGTCGTACTCACTACAGTGATTTAAAGTAGGTAAGTGTAGTCTCCTTGTAATTAGTGTTATTGAGCACAGATTTAATAAACTCGGGGATGTTGTTCCAGAGTCTCACAGCGTTGATGAAAAACAGTCGGGATTTTCTCGAATGTGTGTGTTTCGAAACGTTAAGATTGTAAAGCCTCATTGATTTTGTCTGATTTAACTTTTCCTATAAGTATTTAGGAGCTTTCCACACAAGTAATTTATATATATAAATGCAGTTCCTAGCAGCAAGAAAATTATTAATGCTACTCCCCAAGATCTCTTTGCTCCATAGCGATATGTGGTCGAACTTCTTTAGACCACAGACATAACGTGTAACATTGTTAAACAGCAGTTCTTGGTAATAACTAAACTAATTGTCAAACCGAGCCTTGTTCTTGATAGCGTGTCTCTTACTCAGGGATCTAAAATAAGAGCAGAAAAATTCTTTACTAGTAACTAAGCATGTCTATTTATCAACTAATCGAACTGGTTGATTAATCTAGACTTGAATACTTAATTAGTCAGAAAATATTCATGATCGAAATAAATTTGTGATTAATAAGAAAATTTAATTTTTTCTGTTGCAACTTGTTTTGTATTAATGGACTACATCACTTACAATAAACCACTTTCTACAAGGAAAACCTTTCAAACATTTTAAAAAGATTTATTATTATTTGCCTCTTATTATATCTCTGTTGTAACTTGCTTGACAGTTATTTAGGCGCTCTGCTTTTACGGCGCTTCGGCTGCATATTACATCAACGATATCATCTAGATTTTCTCTCAGTTTTCTTTATTTCATATTTCCAATTTTCTGAGTACTTTTGCTAATTAAATGTGCTTTAATTAAATTCAAACTTTGGTACTGCAAACGCTGTCATTTTTACAGTGTTTCTAAAACTGTTGGAATTTCTCAATATTTGCAATTAAGTATTTGTGAGTGACTGAATTTTTTACTAATTAAATAAAATTTTTAAAAGCTAATGGAAATGTAGGTTCAGCAGCAGTTCCTTTTAGTCTTCTTCTTCTTTACAGCTGCTGAATGAAAATGTAAGGAGGATACTCGTACGTCCAGGAGCAAAAGGTAATGCTCTCAAAAGGAAAAAGAAAAAAAACAAAATCTTTCCGCGGCAGTTGGCCTAGTACCAGAAAGTGGTGCTAACGGCTAAACACAGCAACAACGAGCACATATCGACGGTTGAGTGAAATACCACCCTGTTTCAAAATGTTTTTCAAAAACTCCCTATTTCAAATATAGATTCGAAAACGCTCTATCTCACCTGAAAATGTATTGAATTTTGGTTTGGGTTTCAAAGTTATTCTTATATAGGGTAGCGTAGTTTCTTAAAAATATCTTAAAACAGGGTGATCTTCCACTTAGGCTCCAATATAATGTTAAAAGGAACAGGGTGAACGGTGAGAAAGTGATCAAGCGAGAGATGTAAGAAACTTTTATGGTTGCGAGAGGCAGAAAGAGAGAACAACAACGAACACCCAACGACGATTGCGTGAAAGTTGATCCTATGAAAAAATATTGATTCAAATGTATTAAATTTTGGTTTAGAAACAGTTGTGTTCAATATAATAGTAGTGAAATTGGAAATCGTTTTACGAAGTAAAAAGAAGCTGTATTTTTAATAATTTTCATTTAAAATATAGCAAATTCTATAATAGAACCCACATAAAAAGAATTTTCAAGCTTTACACAAAGTACAGGAAAGATAATTAAACCTTTAGAAACTTACATCAAAATTTCATTATTTTTAGGAAGAATTTTTGAGTACTCAGTTTTATAGCTCATTAAATATAAGCACAATAATGTGCAAGTTAGAAGTACCTAACATTTCCACTGAATTTTTAGAGTTTTTTTGTCGAGGATGTTGGGTATTTTTTTTTAAAGAAAATTAATTTTTTTCATGCGTTGTATGGAAGAAATCACTCAACACTCTTGACGAAAAAAATTCTAAAAATTCTGTGAAATTCTGGAGCGAGTTCTAACTTGCACAATGTTATACTAATATCACTTCTTTTATATTGGAAACAGCTGCATGTTGCATTTGCAACTCATTCTAGGATAGGATGTTCTTCAAACAAATTCTTTAAAAAATATTTTGAGACAGGGTGATCTATATAATATAACGGTAAAAGGACAATGTGGAAGAGAGGAATTGATCAAATGAGAGATAAAAAGGAAAGGTTTGTGTTTGAGACAGGTAGAAAGAGTGATATTGTTTTAGAGATGACGGTGTGAGGAAGAAGTAGGTGGAAGACATAAAGAAACCGTATACAGAATAGTAGAAAGCGACGAGCTGGAGGACCGAAAACCACAGATTATGTAAGAAAGCGTCTGGCAGATTTGCTTGTAATTTGCATGTCGCTAACGTGTTTATTTTTATTAAATGACGTTTACTAGTTACATATTTAAGTACCGTTACCAAGCCACTAAACGCAAGCTGTCACTTGCATACACACACACCCGCTAGCAAGCTTACAAATTGTTGTTGCTTGCTGTCAATATTAATGTTGCAATGACAGCTATAGCTTTTGTGCTTTATCATGCTTACCTGACATAGCACATTCTGACAATCAAAAACAAGACAAGAGCGACGGCGTGACATTTCACATAGCCTCTGACAGCCACCGTAAGCTGACTACTAACAACTGTGTTGCCACAAATGTTTAAAAAGTTCCCATTACCCAGTAGTGTGAGCAACAACAAAACATATGCGTTTGTAAATGTGGCCGAAAAGATAAAAGTTCTTCACAAAGAACGTTGTTGAAGTTTGCAAGTAAAGAGCGATTGTGAAGGCAGCGGCTGATTACTGACTGACGTGCAGACGCGACATTTACAAAATTGCATTAAACGCGAATGATTTACAAGCAAGTAAGCGGCAAATGCCGAGCTTTAACACAGCAACCGTAAGCCCAATGAAAATTCTAGCAAAACTAGGGTGGGTGAGAAATTTTTTTTGCTGTCGCTTATTCCTTACTTTTCCTCATTCATATCCCATTTCATTTCTTTCTTCTCTTCATTTTCCTCGAACAACTCCTCAACATCTCCCTTTAGTTTTATATTTCCTCTTTTTCTACGTTTTTGTATCCTACTTTCTATTTTTTTTTCCTCTTCTTCCATTTTTTCCCCCTACACTTTTCTCTGCTGCTGCTCCATATATGTATATTTTGTTTTTTGCGATTATTTTGTATATTTAAATTATCCCATAGTATTTTGTACATGCAAAGTTCAAGTCAATTCTACTAACAAAGTCGTTTATATGAAACACAATAATTTTGTATACCAACAATTCAATTGAATTATGTTTTTACGGCCTGTACATTTGCAAAGTACCATAACTATAAACGAGCTCAAGGCCAGTAATAATAATTTTTCTTTTTATTTATAAAAACTATTATTATTTTTTTTATTTATAAAATTATTATTGTTCTAATTTTTTAATAATTATTTTTAATTAATTATTAAAAGTTTTTATTAGAATAGAATAGGAAAATTTTTAGAGACAACGTAGCTTTTCTTATAGATCCATTTCGGAAGCTGCTAGACTTCTTCATCAGAGAAATTTTGGCACGCTCTGCAAGCTAACAGAGCGCTGGTTTTATGTCAGCTAAAATCTTAGTTCTATTCACATATACCATATCACAATAAAATAAATTCTATATTTGCAATAAGAGCAACATGTTCATTGTCCAATTTTCGAGGCTTTCGTCTGCAGTTAAATCAATTTGATGGCGAATGCTTAGAGAAGCAAGTCCATTGCGACGTTCTTGCCCGATAGTGTTTCTGAGAGAATTCTTAATTCCCCGTAATTTTTAAAATTATCGTTTTGGAGTTGCTGTTGTTACGGGTAATACTTGCCAGTACTCGTAAGATCGTGTTGACGTCTTTGAATGTCTTTCCATTAACCACCTGGAAAATTTTTTGCTTTAAGGTTCTGAACACAAAGTTTATATCTTAATCTCCCCAACAAGCAAAGTAAACTTAAAATAGTTCTTTAAAAAGCTTTCTGAAATAAATATTAAGCTTACGAAATTCTCATTTTTCGTTTATAAAACGTTTGAAATAAAAGCGTTTTGTAATTAAAACGGCACGTGGATTAAAAGCTTATTTATGTATGCCTATAAACAAGTTTCAAAAAAAGCTTTTTGTAAATGTTTTTTCTGAACCTGTATTCAAACGATATTTTTATATTATTTAGTTGTTGCAATAAAATAAATAAAAAAGTTCTAATCATACATTGAATGCTGGAACTTAAACCAATTATTAGCAGATTGCGGAAGTGTTTAAGATGCAGTCATGAATTTTGCTTTTGTGTGGTCATTCTCATGTAAAATCTTTTCTGAAAAGAATTAGAAATAATTTAAGTTGAAAATAAAAAAAACTGACAAATATTTTTTTCTGAATTTTTGCAAACATTTGCATTTAACTTTTAAAGTGAACCACACATACTCCATTTTCCTTGAATTTGAAGTTTATCTCAATGGAAACAAAACTATAATGTCAAACAGAAAAAAGTCTCTAACCCATTTGAAAATAATCTTTTCAGTTTAAAAACCTTTAGAAAACAAATTGTAATAATTTTTTAGTTAAAATTTTTGGTTTTTGACTTTAATTCCAATAAAAGAATTTAAAAGAAAATTCTGTTCTAAATTTAGGATCCTAACGTTGGTACTAAAATAGTTTCGTTACTAGTAGAAAAGGTCTCAGCCGAAGTTCGGCTTTAGGGTCGATGTTGGTCCACTTTCTTGCTGCCAGAGAAATTAAAGTTCTAGAAGCAAATTAAGATGCATTGAAATTTATAACTTTTTTTAATGATATAACAAATATGATAGGATGTATAAACTGTGGGATCGAATCACAAATCCTATTAAGAAATTTGATAATAAAGATTTGCTGGATTTCCCTAATAACAAAAGGAGTGCAGATCTCAAACTTGTTTGCTTGCCGAATCTTTACAAATTTTCCATTATTCCTTATCAAATTTGGTTTCGTGGCAAATCGTTTTCGGCATTCGGCCATCTGTTATTGAAGTTTATGGCCAAATATATCTAGAATGATAATTTTTTAATAGAGCGGAGCACACACATAGATTTGAATGAAAACATTAAAGCTTACCGAATAATGTTTTGATTAAAACCTTCAATCTTTGAAAGAATGTAAAAAAAGCTCAAAACTTGGACAATTAAAACAAAAATAGCTGAAACGAGTTTTGTAAAAAAATTCGTTTTATTAAGGTAACATAAAATTATTTTTATTGTAGAATAAACTATGATTTGTGGAATCGTATTCGACCGCACTAGTTCTGTATAGACCCGTAGTTCTTGTATTTTGTTCTCGTCATCTTTGACAATGCTATCGAATAAAGTAAAATAAAAGAAATAAAAAAGGCAAAACTTATAGATGCGTGATGAAAAGCTACATGCAGCGCAAAAGGGTTAATTCATTTGTTTACATTCGGTTGACATAATAGTTCTTTACAAGAGAATCTTATTTAACTGTCAATCACACTTTATTGCATACTTTTGATGCTAATTAGTTAAACTCATTTAGCCTTTGCCTTTGGAATGACAAGTTTGGGTCAGTCGATTTTGGAAATTTATATTTGAGCTGCGGAACTCATGAATTTTCGACAATTTGCAGTAATTCGTCCGCCTTTGTTACCTTCATTAGTTTCTGATCGCCATTCACCTGGGAATGGCCAGAGCGATTCTTTTGCATGCGGTTCAAGCAGCTCACTACTTCCGGGCTTTGCGCCCAAGTATCCTCTGGGTAACCACCGAACACCCGTTTGGTGGTGAGCTAAACGTGAGAAGGCGACAACCTGGTAAGGCCACTCCGACATAATCGGTTTAAGGGCTTGCTGGGGGGGTTCAAACAGCAGCGTCTGATCACCAGGTGGTGCGGCTGCAAGCGGGCGTCTGTCTTGGATCAAGCGGCTCGCTATACAAACGTGTAATAGAATTCAACCTCCCGTGAAACGGGTTGTGCGTTGGGTTTGGGACCCACCACATACAACAACGTTCCAATGAAATTCAACAACAAAGCCTCGGATATGAGAATCCCTTTTTTAGATGACAACACCCGCAAACGAAATAAGGATTATGAGATAAGGGCATGTACCTGGAATGTCCGGTCCCTTAATGGGGAAGGTGCCGCTGCCCGGCTGGTTGAGGTCCTGAGGAAAGCAAAAGCTGACATCACCGCCATACAAGAGATGCGATGGACGGGGCGAGGAAACACGATCAAAACACCTTGCAACATCTACTGGAGTGGGCATGAAGACAAGCGCAGATTCGGCGTGGGATTTGTGGTGGGAGAGAGACTCCGTCACCGAGTACTGTCGTTCACACCCGTGAACGAGCGTCTCGCTGCAATCCGCATAAAAGTACGATTTTTCACCATATCGTTTATCTGCGCTCATGCACCGACGGAAGGGAGGGACGACGTGGAAAAGGATGCATTCTACGAGCGCCTGGAAGAAGCATACGAGCGCTGCCCCCGTCATGATATCAAAGTCGTGCTTGGCGACTTTAACGCCAGGGTGGGTAAGGAGGGTGTATTTGGCCCCACTGTCGGGAAGTTCAGTCTCCACGATCAGACTTCGCCAAATGGATACAGGCTGATCGACTTCGCCGGTGCCCGAAACATGGTCATACCCAGCACTAGGTTTATGCACAAGAAGATCCATCAGGCTACATGGCTGTCCCCCGATCGAAAAACACGCAACCAGATCGACCACGTTGTGATAGACGGACGGCATGCTTCCAGCGTTTTAGATGTTCGCACAATACGAGGACCTAACATCGACTCTGATCACTACCTAGTAGCAGCCAAGATTCGTACCCGCCTCTGTACGACAAAACAGGTGCAACAAAAAACGCAGGGAAAGCTGGACGTCGAAAAGCTGCAATGGCAACAGACCGCCAATTATTTCGCAGATCGCCTCTCACACCTGCTCTCCGAGAGCACAATTCAACCTAGTGGAATGCATGAGCAGTGGGATCATATCTCAGGAGCACTCCGTACCGCAGCCGAAGAAGTAATTGGATTCCAGCGAACGCGAAGTAACAACTGGTATGATGATGAAGAGTGCCGCGCTGCAACGAAAAGAAAGTACGAAGCCTACAAGGCAACGCTGAGATCGAATGCAATGAACACTACCGCGAGTTGAAGAGGGAAGCGAGGCGGCTTTTCCGGGCGAAAAAAAGAGAGGCAGAAAAGCGTGAAATAAAGGAGCTTGAGATGCTGACCAACGGGAATAATGCCCGAAAATTCTATCAAAAAATTCGGCGAATGACAGAAGGTTTCAAACCCGGGGCAAACTCCTGTAAGAATGAGAACGGCGACCTGGTGACCGATGTTCAGAGAACACTCAGAATATGGAGGGATCACTTCTCTGCCCTTTTAAATGGAGAAACTGAGCAAGAAACCAGAGAAGATGCCGAACCCGAGCCCACAATCGAAGATGATGGAATTGACGTTCCACAACCCGACTATAATGAGGTGCGAATAGCAATATCCCGATTGAAAAACAATAAAGCAGCTGGCGCTGATGGTTTGCCTGCTGAGCTATTCAAACACGGAGGCGAGGAGCTGGTAAGACGCATGCATCAGCTTCTATGCAGAATTTGGTCGGATGAATGCATGCCTGAAGATTGGAATCTAAGTGTTCTCTGCCCAATCCACATGAAGGGCGATCCTGCAAACTGCGCCAACTATCGCGGAATCAGCCTTTTGAATATCGCATATAAGGTCCTATCAAGCGTATTGTGCGAAAGACTGAAACCTGATGTGAACAGACTGATTGGACCTTATCAGTGTGGCTTCAGACCTGGTAAATCTACCATCGACCAGATTACAATACGCCAAATCTTGAAAAAAACCCGTGAAAAAAGAATCGACACGCATCATCTCTTTGTTGATTTTAAAGCCGCTTTCGATAGCACGAAAAGGAGCTGCCTATATGCCGCTATGTCTGAATTTGGTTTCCCCGCAAAACTTATACGGCTATGCAAAATGACCTTGAGCAACACCGCCAGCTCGGTCAGAATTGGGAAGTACCTCTCCGAGCCGTTCGAAACTAAACGAGGTTTCAGACAGGGTGACCCCCTATCGTGCGATTTCTTTAATTTAATGCTGGAGAAAATAATACAAGCTGCAGAACTTAACCGCGCTGGAACAATATTTTATAAAAGCGTCCAACTGTTGGCATATGCTGACGATATTGATATCATTGGCCTTAACAACCGCGCCGTAACTTCTGCTTACTCCAAATTAGAAAAAGAAGCGGAGAAAATGGGATTGGTGGTGAACGAGGGCAAAACGAAGTACCTTCTGTCATCATGCAAAGAGTCAGCGCATTCGCGCCTTGGCAACCAAGCCACTGTTGGCAGCAATAATTTCGAAATAGTAAAGGACTTCGTTTACCTGGGAACCAGCATTAATACCAACAATAATGTTAGCCTAGAAATCCGACGAAGAATCACTCTTGCAAACAAATGCTACTTCGGACTGAGTAGGCAATTGAAAAGTAAAGTCCTCTCTCGACGAACGAAAATAACACTCTACAAGTCACTCATCGCACCCGTCCTGCTATATGGTGCAGAAGCGTGGACACTAACAACATCTGATGAGGCGGCTCTGGGAGTATTCGAGAGAAAGGTTCTTCGAAAGATTTGTGGACCTCTACGTGTTGGCGACGGCGAGTACCGAAGAAGATTTAATGATGAGCTGTATGAACTTTACGCAGACGCCGACATAGTTCAGCGAATTAAAACACAGCGGCTTCGCTGGCTAGGCCACGTAGTGCGAATGAGCGAAGATGCTCCAGCCCAGAAGGTATTCTTATCGGCACCCGCCGGTGGAAGCAGAGGAAGAGGGAGACCACCACTCCGATGGAAGGACCAAGTGGAGACCGATTTGCGATCCCGCGGTGTTTCCAATTGGCGCCAGTTGGCGCAACGAAGAAACGACTGGCGAGCTATGTTGGACGGTCAAAATCGCCCAGGCGGTTAGATGACCATTTAAAGAAAGAAGAAGATAAACGTGGTTTGGGCTATACATATATTTTTTGATTGACAAGGTAAGAGTCAAATATTCCGCAGTTTGTAATTATTATGACCCGCATGCTTAAAAAAAATTTCTTCAACCCACCCTAATCAACACACACAGGCGCGCTCATGTACGCCTCAACTTCGACAACACTGACTACATACATATAGCATGCGTTAATGCTGCTTCCCTACACCTCCTGCCCGTCACTCTCCGCACATATAACATTTTCGTTCCATATTCACGAAACGAAAGGCGTTCTGCAATTCATATATACTTTTTCGCTTTTATCCTTTGTATCCTTGTAGAAAACAGTTTTGACTACGCTTGTCGTTAGTTATTGGCAATGCGCCGTGAAAGGAAAGAGGCGTTAAAGGCGTAGGACGCTGATAGTTGCTAAAGTTTTGTTGTTGCTTTTTGTCGTTGCCGTTGGTGCTTCCTTTTCGTGTCACACCGTCGTTCCTCCAAAAGCTCGCTTTATATGCAACGAAGGAAGGCGCGAAACCTTTACCGCTAAAGTCTGTTGTCGATCGTTTTTTTGTTGTTGTTTGTCTTGTTTTTTCTCTCTCAATTTTCTTTCTACAGCCGTCAGATCTAAATTCACATTACACAACTTTGTAAAAATCTCAACGAAAACTCATGCAAACTGTGGAAAAGGAATGACGAAAAAAAATTTTAATTGGATTCAAATGAATTTTAATTATCCGCTAATGTTGTAAATCCTTTCCAAACACAGAGAAAGCTGTTTTTCTGCATTTACAAGCATACGCTTTCAGCATTGAGTTTGCTGGAGTTTTACTTTGTGCTTTCGAAAAGTTTCAAATAAAACCATTTATATTCACATTAATGTATTTGGGACATTCCGCATGTAATTGGATCTTGTTTGAATTCTTAGAATCTGTTTTAGTAATTGAGAGATGTTTTGCTGATTTAAGCAGTACAATTTCGACTAAATGAGCCAACCTTTATCCCTAAAGAATAAGGGTTTTTAAATTTCCTCTGCCGTATGTGGATAAGCGCAGACCTGTTAAATAATGATTCTAGTCGTAATGATTACCGGTTTGGTTAATTATTTTCTTAAGAATCCTTATAATGATTGATTACCAATTACTTAAAATTTTTAATGATTATTTTCCAATTAATTAAAAAAAATAATCAAAAAAAATCATGAATTTTTACGATTATTAAAAAATCTAAAATAATCAAAAAAAAGTTGTTTTGATTACTTTTGATTATTTTTTATTTTTATTTTTTTCAGTATTGTTGTAGAAGCACATAAATATTCACATCAACAATACTAAAAAAAATCAAAAATAATCTAATAAAATCAAAAATTGTCAAAAACAAATTCAAAAACAACCAAAGATGATCAAAAGTAATCAAAAGTAATCAAAACTACTTTTTTTGATTATTTAAAATTTTTTTTTTTAATTTTTTCGAATAATTGCCTTTTCTTAAAGCACAATTAAAATAATCATTACCAATTAAAAAGGTCGTCCAATTAATTATTTACCAATTACTAATCAAATGTTCCGGGGCTGGATTAGAGACACCCCAATTCCACTTGAGTTTTTAATAGAAATCAGCAGGACTTTATCTGTCAAGTTCGCGTTGTGTTTACAGCCAAGCAGATATATAGACTAGGAGGGCGACTCAAAGCGTAGTCATCAAGTGGCAATCTTGATTTAAAAAAAAAAATTTAATGTTGCGACTGCCGGGTATTGTATTGGGTATGACTGGAAAGCACGATACCTATTGTAACAAGCCGGGTGGCTTATTATCTTGAGTATAAGATAGTTGTTCTGCGAACTTAATGTAGACGCGAGAGTGTGGATTTGCTCATTTGGACAATTGCCCAGAGTATAAGCGTATGAAATTGTTATACAGCTGATAATCCTTTATTGGGTACGAGCAGATCCGGTAGACGTGGACTTGACTGAAAATTGATGTGGCATACATAAAATAGTACTCTCTTATTTCTAAACTTAATCCTACTCCTTTTCCCATTCCTACTCCCATTTCTTTCCTATTTCTAATCCTGTTCCTATTCCTATTCCTAATCCTATTACTTTTCCTATTCCTAATCATTTTCCTATTGCTGTTTCTATCCCTATTCCTACTCCTATTCCTATTCCCACTTCTATTCCTGTTCCTATTCCTATTCCTACTCCTTTCCCTATTCCTATTTCTGTTACTATTCCTAATCCTGATCCTACTCCTCTTTCTATTCTTGTTCCTACTCCTATTCAAATTCCTATTCCTTTTCCCATTCCTACTCCTATTTCTATTCTTTTTCCAATTCCTATTCCCATTCCTGTTCCTATTCCTATTCCTTATCCTATTAGTTTGCCTATTCCTAATACTTTTCCTATTCCTATTTTTATTGATATTCCTAATCCTAATCCTACTCCCATTCCTATTCCTACTTCTATTCCTATTCCTATATAAACTTCTATTCCTATTCCTATTCCTACTCCTTTTCCTATTCCTATTTCTGTTACTATTCCTCATCCTAATCCTACTTATCTTCATACTCCTCTTCCTATTCCTAATCCTATTCCTTTTCTTCCATACTTAGACCCAAATGTGATGGCGACTTGTGGGAAACGTAGGCAGCTACAGATCCCATCCTCCAGTTTCTTACCACATGGAGTGAAGACGATTGTAGACTTTGTGGATGTGCTGGAGGACTAGTGGAAAAGTATTTTATGGCTTCTCAGCCACGTTTTATGACAAAACGAATCAGGCGAGTAGAAGGCAAACTCTTCTAAGGTTAACATTATATTTGAGTGACAGTGCGCTCAATCCGTCATAAGCTTCTCACGTGCATCAGTAGACAACTAGGTCTAATTAAACATTCAAAGCAAACATGCGTAGAGACTAAAGAACAATGCCATTGGTAAAATTGAAGAGATGCACTAAAGGAAGCAATGGAACATACATCTTCTGGCATGTTGCTGCACTCTCAGACATACGATTCATATAGACTACTAACTACTTTTTGCTGATCCCATTCCACATAGCATGTAATTTTTTTCAATTTCGTCTTTTTTCCGCTCCGCTGATTCAATTTTTGTGGTTTAACTTCGACTTTAACTGCTGCTACGTCAGTGTAGCGCTTTTCCTAGCCCGCGGGCGAAGAGCATGCTGTAAAGCACACTGACACATTCCAATCTCTGTGCACTGTGAAATATGAAGATCTGTCTCTTATGCTCCAAGGGACATCCTATTTTCTTTGGACACTGTACATGATTTCGAGCCACACATGAAATTTGTTACAATGTAAGTAACCTTGTTGTCTGTCGGGTGAAGCGCTTGAAGTCACGACTGATATATGCCCCACACTTCACACTTTTACGGGCACATTATGTAAGACGCAACACGAAGCAACGAGTGCCTACTTCTCTTTAAAGCAAGTTCTTGTTATATAAAGGCATCCCCTTCAGTGATTATCAGTAAATGGGTTTGATATTACATACGAGTGAAGGTTGTACAAATGGGTGATACTTAGGGTTATGAGTAAAAATCGATTTTTACTGTAATCGATTAAATTTTAGTTGTATACACTACAGCCGAAAACACATAGTTTCGTATGAATCACATTGAAC
>OX465288.1:31571519-31659019 GCA_949987695.1 Merzomyia westermanni | reverse complement strand
TCCTATTAGTATTTTTACTTTCTACTCCTTATTTTAATTTCGACTGATATTTTTCTTTTCTACTAAAAATCAATCAAATCAAAACTAATTTTCTTTTCTATTACTATTTTTCTTTTCTACTACTAATTTTTACTGCGACAACCATTATTCTTTTCTACTAAAATCAATCAAATCCAAACTGATTTTATTTTCCACTACTATTTGAAATCATTGTATAAAAAAAGAAAAAATCAATTCAATCTACTACTAATTTTCTTTCCTAATTCTACTTTTCTTTTCCAAAACTAATTTTCATTTTCACTACCAATTGTTCTTGAACCATTAATTTTCTATTCCACTACTAATTTTAATTCCGACTACTACTTTTGTTTTCTACTAAAAATCAATTGATTCAAATTTATTTTCTTTTCTTTACTATTTTTCTTTTTTACTGGTAATTTTAACTTTGACTGCTATTTTTGTTTTTTACTAAAAATCAATCAAATATAAACATATTACAGGGAAACTTACAACGATATGCACAGCGATGGTATGGGATGACAGTCACAACTTCTCATCAGACCCCTTTTCGGACACTGGGATACGAACCCAAGTGCCTGCACAAAAGCCGCCGTTAGAGTACTTTAACAACTAAGCTATGATACCTGCAGCATCACGACGCATTTTTTTCTAATGTGCCAATTTTCTATTAATATTTGTCTGTTCTACTACTTATTTTCTTTTCTACTATTATTTTTCTTTTCTATAACACATTTTTTTCCTACTACTAATTTTGAATTCGACTACTATTTCTTTTCTCTACTAAAAATCAATCAAATCAAAACTAGTTTTCCTTTCTATTACCAGTTTTCTGATCTACTAGTGCTTTTCTTTTCTACTGCTATTTTTTCTTTCCAAAAACTAGTTTTCTTTTCTACTACCAATTTTTTTTACTACTAATTTTAACTTCGATTGCTATTCTTCCTTTCTACTCAAAATCAATCACCTTGTCTGATCTACTACTTTTTTTATTTTCTACTACTATTTTTCTTTTCTACTACTATTTTTTACTACTAATTTTATTTTCTCCTGTCAATTTTCTTTGCCAGCACTTACTCTCGTTTCTACTGAAATTTCTCCTTGAAACAAATATCTTTATTTTCTACTTTTAGTTTATTTTCTACTACTATTTTTTTTTATACAACTATATTTGATATTAATATTTGAAGTAAACGAAGTATGCTTTTGAAATATTGGTTTTTCCGTCGTAAACCAGTTGCTAATGCTTTTTCCTGCTACCATTTTTAGCGCCTACTACGTTATTCAATACTTCAATATAGTTTCTATAACCTTCTCTCCTTTCGTTTGTTTATGTCTTTGTACTCCTTTTTTTGTTGCGACTATTTGCACTGTTCTTATATTAGCTTGCCTTTCTTACTACAACAATTTTCTTGAAATATTTTTACCGAAGAACTTGCTACATTACTATCCTTATTAATTTATTATTAAACTTTGTTGCTTTTTCCTAAACGTGTCATACATAAGTACAGCTTAAAGTACAAACTCATTTTTAAACATGCGATCAGTGCTCGTAACTATTTTTGTTTGTTCTTAAGTCGATTGATTCCGTTAATGGCGTTTCCATCCTCCACATAAACAACATTAACAGTTACTTGATTGAAGTTAGTGGCAGGTAACGTGTTCGCTACTTTTTAATTTTCATTGAACGGCATACTTTGTAAGCTTATGTGCAAGTGTGTTTGTATGTATGTATGTATCTGGCGGTTGTTGTATACTAATTATAATGTGGCAGACATTGCAGGTGTGAACTTCTTGTGGTGACACAAATTTCTTTCAAATCATTTCATGTTCTTCTAAAGTATTTTGACATAAAAACAGACAGAAGTACAATTTGCAAGTAAATGTGTCGGTATGTCTGTAAAACTTATTACCACAAGCGAGAAAGTGAGAAAAAATTGTTAAAAGCAATCGCCGGTTTTAAAAGAAATTCTTGCCGCACAACTGGTTGTACCGCAACGCAGGGAGATGTGGGCAAGCGGGTGGGCGTGCTAAAAATAAAACACATCGTACCTAACCTCATAGCGTGCGTAAAGGTTGCACTAATGAGCAAGTAATATAGAAACACAGCAGCGCTAACTGTAACGTATCAAACGTGCTCGGGTGCGACGTGGCGTATGAGTAACATCTCTCGATGAGTTGGCTTCCCGCGTGTAAGTACTTCTGCCGGCGGTTGGCGGATAACGTTTGAAGCAACAAAGCTAAAAACAAACACAAATGCAAGCACACATATACCAAACTACACACACATACATAAGTACATATGTAGCTTGCAGTGCAGTCAGTGAGTAATGAGACGAGTTTCTGGTCCGGAGCTGCATTTAAGGCGCCAAATATGAACTAGTTCGATAGTAACTAAAATTTTACTAGTTCTAAACCGGCAGTTTTAACGTAAAATATCTACCTTGCAAATTAGTAGCAATAGTTGAAAGTGTGTTTTTTTTGTTCTGTAGTGTTCAGGTATTTAAATGAGCTCAATCCTAACGAATAATAAATTTTATGAAAATATAGTTTTGTAAAAACTTTGATTAATTATTCAACGTTTTTATTTCAATAAAATTAGTATCTACTTTTTCCTTTTTTATACAAATAAGAACTCTTAATAATTGATAAAAAATAAAAACAATAACAAGTATCATAACAACTTTTATTCTTGGCCTTAAGCTTATTAATAGTCATAAATACATAAAAAATAAAATCTTATTTTAAAAAGTTTATAAAAAGTTTTTATTTTTTGTGAACTTGAGGTTTTGCTTTTCTTATATTTTACAGTAAATAAAAATAATTAAGTAAACATTATTTAAATTATTTTTAAATAAATAAATAATAATTAATTTCCAATTGAATTAAAAAATTAACAAAAAATGTGTTTTCTCAAGATTTTTAAAAAATGTCAAAAGTAATATAGAAAAAAAAATAAAAGTTATTATTTATAAAATTTTGTTATTTTATTTTATAAATGTTTACTTTTTGTGAACTTTTACTTTTTTATATTTTACAGTAAATAAAAATAATTAAAGAAACATTATTTAAATGATTTTTAAATAAATAAAAAATAATTAATTTCCAATTGTTCTTTAATTCAACAAAAATGTGTTTTCTCTAGATTATTAAAAATTTCCAAAACTAATACAGAAAAAAAAAATTTTTATTTATAAAATTTTGTTATTCTATTTTATAAATTTGGGTGTAAGCTTTTTAATTGGAGTTTCTGGCATTTAATTTTGGACCTCAAAATGAATAAAAATAACTGAGGAAAAAAGATTTAATTGACTATTAATTAAATAATAATAATTAAACGTGATGATTACCGTTTTCGTTTACTACCTTATTTTCAAGCAATTTATACTTTAATTATCTTAATTTTGTGTTTTTAATGAATATTTTTCAATCGACTCTCTCTCTCTATGGCGCGATATACAACAGGTATATCATCATAAACCTCCTAAGAGATTTTTGCGCCAAGCTTCTCTTCCAACTTGTGGTGTGCCGATTTGAATTTTCCCTACAAATTGACTTAAAGAAAATATAAGAAATTATGATTTCTCACGATTATCAAAACAAAAAAAAAGATCAAATCTGGTTAAAAATAGCGATTTGTAAATTTTTTTATGAATTTATTGTTTCAATTTGAGTTTTTAATTTTATATTTTACAATAAATACAGATAATTGAAGAACGATTTAAGGATTATTAATTAAGTAATGATAATAAATGGTAATGATTAAAGTTTTCTTTTATTATTTGCTTTAGAACCTATGTTTTTTTATTTTAAATGATTAGTTTTCAATTGATTAAAAAAAAATATAATTTCTCACAATTATAAAAAAAATCAAAGCTAAACAAAAAATAACAAGATAATGACTAATTAAATTTTGTTTTTTTAATTTTTCTGTAAGCGTTTTAGTTTTATATTTATATCCTCTCTCATATTTACAATAAATATCTTTAAGAAAATATGACTTAATTGATTACTAAACACAGTTAATTTATCCCGAGATTACCTTTATAATAGATTCATTATTTTCTTGAGCCGCCAACTATTCTTCAAATATATGTTTGGTTTAAAATGTTTAATGATTATTTTACAATTGATAAAAAAAAATAAAAAATAAGAAAATTATGATTTCTTACGATTGCTAAAAAATTTAAAACTAATAAAATTAAACTCAAAAGTAATTTTTTTTTTTATTATTACAATCAGTACTTACAATTTTTTTTAATCGTAAAAAGTTAAATTTTTTTGGTTTTTTATATTTTAATCAGTTATGACTTGTAATCAAAAAAGGTATTTAATCAATCGATTACTACTTTTAAATGTAATTTAGCATATATGGTTTGAATAAATTGGTCTCCAAATGCGGTTAAGAGATTTTGTTTTGAATTCCTAAACAAATACTGAGTAACAAATTATGAAACAAAAAAAAATTTATTTTGTAATAGTATTTGCTAATAGTATTTAATAAAAACTGAAATTATATATATTTTTAATGTAAGAATTAAAAGATTTAAAAATTGGTTAATCAAATTAAATTTTTTATTAAAAATAAATATAATGAAATAATACCAAAAATTACCAAGTTAATGACTAAGAATTTTGTGCTGCTTCGGAACAAGCGCAAACTTGAAATCGTGCTAGAATTAATTTGTAGAATTTCGATCTGGTACCGAACCAATATTATAGTACCAATAAACGAACTACATCTAAACAGTAGAAAATGTAACTAGTTCAAAACTATACAAAATGTATTGGCCAATTTCCCCCTACTAGAATATCGCCAATTCGCGAGTTGATCACATGTAAAAGTACTAATTCCAAATACATTAGAAGCTAACCAGTTCTGCACTAAAGATTTTGCCTACAGGGTATGTATGTATTTTTGAGAAACAGAATTCAAGTATAGTATTACTCAGATAGAAAGCGACAAACGAAAATGTTAGAAAATAATGTCAACAAGTCATCTAAAGTGGTGTTCGCGTGCTATCGCTGTAATGACAAGAACTACAACAACAACAACGGTAAATATAACAACGATATAAGCAACAACAAGCCACAAGTATATAAACGCAATCATGCATTAGAGGCAACAAGAAATATTGTAAAGTATGTTATGATGGCAAATAAAAATAACAAGTAGTTCATGTAGTAGCTAAGTTACCTTCAGAGTTTCTTTGGTTTTTTTTTATGGCGAATGGCTAAAAAGATAGCACGGAAATAAAAAAAGATCTTTTACTGAATGTTGCATATGTATTTTAATTTGGTTATTTTTTTTGCGGATTACTCGCCAATTTTTTATAATTTCAAGCTCGGCTGCATCCCTTTTTAATTATATCCTCAGTACTTGGTAGTCATAACTTTGCTTAGACGTTGTAGTGACGCCAAAGTGACCATACTTTTTAGTAAAAATAGCTATAAAATTCAATATTCATAGTTGCCGATAGTGTCGTCAAGCATTAATTACTTGAAGTTGTGTTTTTGTGAATACGACTTCAAAGTTATTTATTCTAAAATACTCTATTTAAAAAAAAATTTTTTTGCGTAAATTTTCCTGAAAGTCGCAGTTACCACGCTGTCACCCTATAACGTCGATGGAACGTTGCTAGAACTTTGCGGTTACCATAAAATTATGACCCCAACACTTTAAAGCTTCAACAATCCTCGCAGCTCCGTTTCAAGTACTATTTGTGCCAGTTGGGTATACACACATTCTGAAGGCATGGTACTCCAAGTTGAGGTTCGGCAGATGCGGTAAACCGGTTATTTTCTTGCTTAAGTTACAGGATGTTTTTTCGCTACGTTCTAGTCCGAAACGATCCAACTTTCTAGAAGGTCAATGTTAACGATCACGATCAAAGTGTCTCTTTCCCTAACTAAACTGTTACTCCTCACTTCAAAAACCCCTAAAGAATTGCCTTCTTTAGCAGTAGCGAACACTTCACACTCCCATGAATTACCTCCAGTCTGAGCACTGTCTTTTAGATACGACCTGAATCTGTAGGTTCTACCAGATCCACGCAAACATATTTCTGCCGCATTTCCTCTTTAGAACGCTTCGCCAATACGATTCAATAACAAATATCTCTTCTGCTTTTGGAATATTGGACATAAACAAATTTAATTTAAGCAGCGCTTGATATTTTTTTCACATTTTCACAACACTTCTATGTTGAGAAATTACAATTTCTCAATACAAACACACACACACAAACCCTTCAATAGATGAGGCTTCAATTTGGCGAATGTAAAACACCTAAAATCATGCTGAATTGCAGAAGAAGTAGAAACAGCCGAGTGCACTCGTGCTGTGAGTTTTATGAATTAGTTATATGAGATGTTTGTGTGTGCGTTTGTATGAGTTGTACTCTTTATGTGTGTATGTATTTGCCATACCCCGCAAAAAATCGTGTGACTAGTCCCTAAAAAGAGCGAGCCGCGATTAATCCCTTTATCCTAAAGTTGGCTCTGGTTCAATATACAAACGTATATTTTTATTTGTGTAGCATACTCATAGGGGTGTAAATTATTTTAGTTTTTCTGGCATACTTTTAGGAGTTAAAAGTACCCGTTTGGCTAAGAAGTGGATTAGTCCTTTCGTACCCAGTTGGGTATAAATGGGTACAATTGGTCTCTTCATAGGACATGCTCAAACAAATGTGAGCACTCCAGCCTATATAAAGTGCTCAAAACTGGCATTGACGGATGCATCCTAGACTAAACCCATTTTTAGAAGGGTATTAATATAGCGCCTATAAGTATGCTACAAGTATATGGCTGGCAAAGTGTAGAACAGCAGTAACAACTCTAAAATTAATGATATTCAGTGGGAGCACGTGCGTCCCAAAAATGCAGTCCCCACATACTACACGTATCTTCCGTAAGCATTCGATGTACACGAGTTTACACTATGTATTTGTATATTATATACTACATATGTACTCTTGAGTGCGTTTAAATTTACACAACCATTCATACATTGAAATTACATGCAGATTTCGTGCTGTGCAGCACGTGCGCTTAGCTTTTATTGCTTTCTTGTTGTTGTTGCTTGTGTTATTTAAGTTTGTGTTGTTAGTTTTTTGCATAGCAATTGCTTGTATGTATGCAAATATGACAACATGAGCTACAGTAAATATATTTCCAATTTACTACCTCCCAAAAATAAGGAGCACATGACAAAGGAAACAAAAACAATAAACGATTTTCAATTGAGCGCTCGTTGTCTATTAAGAGTAAGACCCTCTCCCTTCCCTGGTGAGCTCCATTTTCAAGTATATTATTTTCTTATATTAGTTTTGAAATATAACAACAATGGCATTCTGCAATACAAATTTTAGTTTTGACCTTAATTAAAACGATTCTAAGAGATCTCCAAACACAGACTCAGTCTGACCGGAAATCGTCACTGTTTTCGAATATTATTTATTATTCAATTTACAAAATTAACTGAAGTGAACAGAAAGTATAAATCTATAACCAAAATGAAACAAAATAAAATAAAATAAAATAATTCATGAAACGAGCTCAAGGCCAAGAATAATAATTTTTCACTTTTTTAATTTTTATGAAAATTATTATTGTTTTTTATTTAATTAATTATTAAAAATTGTTTTAATTGAATAGAGTAGGAAAAATGTTTGGAGACAACCGCCATAGTTTTTCTTATATATCCATTTCGGAAGCTGCTAAGCTTCTTTATCAGAGAAATATTGGCACGCATTGCTAACCATTAAGCTAACAATACGCTGGTTTTGATGTCATCTAAACTCCTAGTTCTATTCTTCTTTTTACCATATGCATGAACCACTTCCGCCATTTGACAGTTAGTAGTGTGATCATGATGGATTTTTTGACAGAGAAAATAAAATAAAAGAGAAAACAATAAAATAACACAAATAAATAAAATAAAATCAAATAAAATAAAAAAAATCATAAAATAAAATAAAGTAAAACAAAACAATATAAAAATAAAATTAAATTAAACAAATGAATATAAAATAGTATAAAATAAAATCAAATAAAAAAAATTCAAATAACATAAAATAAATTAATATAAAATATTATCAAATAATTTAAAATAAAATAAAATAAAATCAAATAAAGCAAAACAAGAGAAAATAAGATCGAATTAAATAAAATAAAATAAACGAATAGAAAATAGTATAAAATAAATTAAAATAAAATAAAGTAAAAAAAGAAAACAAAATAAAATTAAATAAAATTAAAATAAAATAAAATTATTAAATATAAAATAGTATAAAACAAAATAAAAGAAAACAAAATATAATTAAATAAAATAAAATAAAATAAACTAAAACAAAACAAAATAAAATAAAATTAAAATAAAATAAAATCAAACAATATATAATTAAATAAAATAAAATATACTAAGCCAAAACAAAATAGAATTAAATTAAATGAAATTAAAATAAAATAAAATAAATGAATATAAAATATTAAAAAAATAAATAAATAAAATAAAGTAAAACAAACCAAAATAAAATTAAATAAAATAAAATAAATGAATATAAAATAGTATAAAATAAAATAAAATAAAATTAAATAAAATAAAATAAAATAAAGTAAAACAAAAGAAAATAAAATTGAATTAAATAAAATTAAAATAAAATAAAATAAATGAATATAAAATATTAAAAAAAAAAATAAATAAAATAAAGTAAAACAAACCAAAATAAAATTAAATAAAATAAATGAATATAAAATATTAAAAAAAAAATAAATAAAATAAAGTAAAACAAACCAAAATAAAATTAAATAAAATAAAATAAATGAATATAAAATAGGATAAAATAAAATAAAACAAAATAAAATAAAATAAAATAAAATAAAATAAAAACAAAATAAAATAAATAAAATAAAATAAAATTAAATAAAATAAAATAAAATAAAAACAAAATAAAATAAATAAAATAAAATAAAATTAAATAAAATTAAAATAAAATAAAATAAATGAATATAAAATATTAAAAAAAAAATAAATAAAATAAAGTAAAACAAACCAAAATAAAATTAAATAAAATAAAATAAATGAATATAAAACATTAAAAAAAAAAATAAAATAAAGTAAAACAAACCAAAATAAAATTAAATAAAATAGAATAAATGAATATAAAATAGGATAAAATAAAATAAAATAAAATAAAATAAAAGAAAAAAAAAAACAAAATAAAATAAATAAAATAAAATAAAATAAAATAAAAATAAAATGGAATAAAATAAAATATATTGTTTAGTTACACAATTCCAATCCGGAAAAGCTCGTGGTAACGGAATCGGTTTCTTCAATGTCTGCACATACTTGTTGAAAAAAAAATTCCTATACGTCCATCATATATGCATACACATAAATTCTGTAAGTACATATAAACATACACACATATTTATGCACATCTACATTAGGCAATAAATTTTGTTCCTGATCAGGTAATATATTCGTATTTCGCTTTCGTGCAGTGTATAAAATTCAATTATTAGCAAATTGTGAGCTTCAATTTCACTTAAGTTTTGTTGGAGAATTTCGTTGTAGAGTTTGGAATATTTTGGCAAACTTAAATTTAAAAGCTATGTGATTGGTTGGAAAAGTTTGAAATATTTTACTGTTTGTTCGTTGCTGTCACGTATTGTATTGAAGCGATTAATTAATGAAGTTCTTCTAATTTGGGCAGTTTAGTACTTTCTGTGTATCTTAAGATTTTTAGTTGCGATTCAGAGCATTAACCTAATCTTAAACTAGGTGGGCATTGAAGCTTTTTCACCGAGGAGTACGTTGAGTTCTAACGCAAGATAGGTAAGAATTATAAACAACTTGCTAATGGTTCTAGAAGGGAATAGAGACATCTATATAAGTGCAATATTAACAAGGTTTACCATATCGAATCCTTCTACAATCCTGCTAAAGAATTCGGATGTATAGGCAGGTTTGTATATTCAACGCACTTCGTCATTTGAAAGTAAATAATTGTAGTTTTGTGCACTTACCTTAGGACGCCAGATATGTATATCTTTGATGTTTAAATTATTTTGAAAAAGCAGTCTGAAAGAAAAGAAGAATTATTAAAGATGTTGGAATTTCAATGGAAAGTAAACTAGTATGCTCTCACTTATAAAAATTTAGTTCGATGTATCCTAATTGTTAGATAAAATACCCACACCTACTACTTTTTCGAAATAGCTTAGACTATTGCAGACGCTCCTTTTTTTAGCAAATTATCCCTACTCAAAATCGCACAGCAAAACGCTGCAGCAAAGGCGTTAATCTTATTTTGTATTTATTGTATTGTTATGGAAATGCAGCAATACATTAATGAAATTGCTTCCCAAGTGCGCCATTATTTCAATTTAAGTGATTGCGCTTTCTTGCTAGCGAACTGCTCGCTATTAGTGCACCATGGCGTATGAGCAACATAAATGAACGTGTTCAAGCGGATAGGGTGATTTAGTAGAAACAAAAGTTGGGTACAGGTACTTATAAAACGGATACAATATTAAAAAACCACCACTTAGGCGGCGAAGCGAAGTTTTGATGGAGAGTGAAATGTAAAGTTTTTTTGGAGTAGAGTTTATAGGTAGTATAGAATTTAGGAAACAGTTAATTGTAGCAGAATTCAATTTGGAATAGTTTTCGAAACTTTTTCGGCATCATTTTGTGCCTTATTGGGGACCTTTTGAAATGGTATTCTGGACCATTTCGGGAATATGTGGGTACTTGTTCCGAATTCTTTCGGGACTATATCCGGATGGTTTTCTTGACTTTTTTGAGATCATTTCGGAACTTTTTCGGTATCGGATTATTACAAGATAGTTTACAGATTTTTTTACAAGCAGTTTCGGGACTTTTTCGGTATCATTGCAGTATAATTACAATATTATTTCGAGACCATTATTAGGTCTTTTTCGGCATCAATGCGTGGTTGTCTTCAATACCTTTGCAGAACTTTTTGGCATCATTTCAAGACTATTTTAGAAGCCATTTCGGACTTTTTGGGTATAGTTTCGGGACTTTTTCGAAATCGTTTTTCGAGATCGTTTCTTGGACTATTTCGGGAATATGTTGGTACTTTTTCGGGATGGTTTTCGCGACTATTTCCGGATTGTTTTCTTGACTTTTTTGCGATCATTTCAGAACTTTTTCGGAAAAATTTCGGGATAACTACAGGATTATTTTAAAGGCAGTTTCCGGATTTTTGGGGTATAGTTTCGGGACTTTTTTGAAATAATTTCGGGGACCTTTCGGGATTGTTTTATGGACCATTTTGGGAATACGTAAGTACTTTTTCGGTATTATTTTCGGGACTAGTTCCTTATTTTTTTCTTGTCCTTTTTGCGATCACTTCGGAACTTTTTCGGTAGCCATTTCGGGACCATTTTCTGGACTATTTCAGGAATATGTAGGTACTTTTTCGGAATTGTTTTCGCGACTATTTCCGGATTGTTTTCTTGACTTTTTGCGATCATTTCGGAACTTTTTCGATATAATTTCGGGATAGCTACAGGATTGTTTTAAAGACAGTTTCCGAATTTTTGGGGTATAGTTTCGGGACTTTTTTGAAATAATTTCAGGGACCTTTCGGGATTCATTTATGGACCATTTTGGGAATACGTAAGTACTTTTTCGGTATTACTTTCGGGACTAGTTCCTTATCTTTTTCTTGTCCTTTTTGGGATCACTTCGGAACTTTTTCGGTATCATTTCAGGATTATTTCAAAATCATTTCGAGGTTTTTTTAGAATCATTCCCGGAAGTTTTACAGGATAATTACGGGCTTTTTTCACATCATTTTAAGGATAATTTTCGTGCTTTTTTTTGGATAATTTCCGATCTGTTTTCGACGCCATTTTCGGAATCTAAGTATCTCTATCAGTGTTGCTACCATGGTATGAAACCGGTTATAATAGCGTTTCGGTTTTCGTTTTGATTTTGGAACATCTTTTGTTTCGGTTCAGGTTTCATTTCAATTTACTAAGGTATCGTTCCGGTTTGAGTTGCCAAAAAGACCACGTATACAATTCAAGAACGGAAATTGTACTAAGTAGGTCAACAGCTGAGATCCACAGGTTTAGAGCAGTCTGCACAGGTTACTTAGTGATAGGCACGCATGCGGAAAAGGTAGGCATTCCGCACCACGACCACTTCAGAAGTTGTGAGGGCATGACTACCAAAAAATGCCCGGCTGTAGCGTCTTAAATCCTTTGGGAGCACCTGGAGAGGACATCTGATATAGGGATTCCAAGCATCTATGAGTTTATCAACTATTTTGATTTGTTGTAATATATATCCGTGCTACTTTCAGTATGTTTGACGAGTTTTATGACATCTACTTGCGACTTGAGTCACATCCATTTTCCTACCTATATCGCCGACGAACTGAAAGTTGAAAGCAATGATTTTAAATATAAAAATATTTCAGATAGGATGGAAAGCTTGAGGCCTCTGAAGCACCACAGCTTACTCAGCCAAAATCGCAATGAACAATACTAATATAATAAAATTAAGTTTCTCACATAGTAAAATTAAAAATGTTCATACTAGTCAGAGCCGCAAAAACCCGCTCCTGAACTAGTTTCTAACATCCTTTGATATGAATTCATTTATTTTATCTTGGTACACGTAGCTTGGCTACACTCCATTAGCATATATTTATGGAAATAAATGCTATTCTTAAATTGAAAGCTTTCCTTCCTGTTTCGAAATTCTGCGTCATTCACCGCTTCCCACCATATGCCATTTCCCTTGCATTCAACTTGATTGGCCACCTGCTGTTCTTGTATATCCTGCCCGCCTGATTTAGAACATTTTGGATGGCTTGTTAACTTATACTACCAGTACATACATACATATGTACGGACATATATTATCCTCACGGCTTGACTTCTGTATGCCACAAGCCACAGACACAAGCGATTGCCAAATGCTGTGGTTTCCGATCTTAGCCACTTAGTCTGCTTTCTCTAAAGAAACTGCTTATTTGCAAAAAGGAGATACAATTTACCCAGTAAGCCAGAGATAAATTGTCTCCAGAGTTCGAGAAAATAAAATTTCAACTTGGTTTAAAGCATTTTGATGAAAGGGGTTCAGTTCCTGTTTTCAAACGAATTTCAAATTTCGTTAAAGTTGAAAAGCAGTTGATAAAGGCATTCCTATTCCATTCGGAGCGGCTATGAATCAACAAAATCTTAACCAATTTGGAAAGTAAAGAGGTTTTTAAAGGAAATTTCAATTCCAAACCATTCCGGTTCTGTCTCAAACCCACTATATGAGTATTAAAAGACAAAGTGTTGAAAAGCGCATTTCGATTCCATTCCGTCCCTAACACGTTTCACTTCGATACTAAGCAATTTCAATACCAGTAGGTAAACATTTGGAAAGGGACGGTCGATTCTATTATGTTCCGGTCATTTTTCATAACAAACATGGCTTCAGACGGCTTGGAATTGAAATGATTTCAAGTGCTACTCAACGTTCTCTTAAGTTGAAAATAAATAGTTAAGAAAACGTTTGCTGAAAGAATTCTTCAATTGTTAACTGGATTCAGTTTTAAGCATACTCCTTTATCTAAGTTTAATGTACTTTTCTCCGTTTTCTTGTCTTAACAAGTTTCTCAATTTTATTTTTTGACTTTCGTCGTTTTTTCAAGTTTGTGATTTGTTTTCGAAGATGGTGATTCTTCTTGTTATAACCCTTTTATATTTTACTGATTGCTTTCTTTTGAGCTTTTTATACCGATTACACTCGTTGTGACCATTGAAAGTCTACTTATGTGCATTCCTTTTAATGTGCTTTAATAAAAACACATCTCAGTATAACAATCCGGAATTTGTCTTTAAAACGAGCTGAGAAAAAGCGATTTCCTTAAGTCGGGAGAGAGGGAATTTTGTATATCCTTTTCTGCCAAAACATTTCATATAAGAATAAAATAACATAAAATAAAATAAAATAAAATAAAATAAAATAAAATAAAATAAAATGAAATAAAATAAAAAAAATAAAATAAATTAAAATAAAATAAAAAAATAAATAAAATAAAACAAAATAAATTAAAATAAAATTAAATCAAATAACATAAATAAAAATAAAATAAAATAAAACAGAATAAAATTAAATTACTTAAAAAAAATAAAAAAAAATAAAATAAAATAAAACAAAATAAAATAATTATTAAATTCTTAAAAAATAAAAACAATAATAATTTTCATAAAAATTCAAAAAGTGAAAAATTATTATTCTTGGCCTTGAGCTCGTTTCATGAATACTTGAAAATAAAATAAAATAAAGTAAGATAAAATAAAATAAAATAATATAAAAAAATTTGAAAAAAAAATAAAATAAAATGAAAAAAAAAAATAAAAAATAAATGAAATAAAATAAAATCAAATAAAATAAGATAAAATAAAACAAAATTAATAAAAATAAAATAAAATAAAATAAAATAAAATCAAATAAAAAAAATAAAAATTTTATAGAGTAAAACAAAATGAACTGAAATTAAATGAAAAACAAAATTGAATGATATAAAAAAGAACCGAAACCAAATTGAGACAAAGCTGTAACCAAAACCGTAAAAATGTACTTGCAACGCAGACCGAAATATACTAGAAAGATCCCCCGCGGGAAGGATAAACCCATGTTAAGGTATGTCTGTCGTAAGAGGCAAGTAAACTCCATGACTTGAAGTTTCTAGTTGCTTAAAAAAATGTGATTCCACAATTTTGAGTTACCTGCGATATTCTCCGTTGGTATAGCGGGAAGAACAATTAATCCTTCGAAGAAATTTTCTCTAGAATATATCAAGGGACATCTCATCTTTTTTCTTCACTGAAGAGCGTGATCATTGTTCGTCGAGAAGACTTATCTTATTAATTGCCTGCTCAGGTCAGCACTTTTTGTCTAAAAAGTTTCTCCGTCCGTATTTATTAAATTTAGTACCAGAGCTTGTGAACATATTGCAACCATCAATATTTGCATATCGTCGTAGTCGATTGCATTCTGTTTTCAAAGAACTGACTGACATTTTATTCAACTTGCATACTTACAAACGGGTAATAAACAATATCTAGATTTCACTCTTGTGGTTTACAGACAATGCCATTTACTTTTTTCGCTCGACTTTCCACATCTGCCTTTTAGAATGCCTTGGGGGTATTAAGAGCAGTGTTGGCATGGAAATCAACGTCAAAAGAGACATTGATACAGTCGTCCATGTAATCATCATCAACATCATCATCATAATCAGCAATATGATCAATAAGCCCGTAAGGAATTGCAATAACCGCACGTTTTCACTACCCCGAGCTGCCACCACTATCCCTTATTAGCCAAACTCTTCTTCTGTGAGCTGAGAAGTTTACCCACAAACGAAGCCAATATACTGGCTTTAACTTCTTGGCAATCAATTTCATTGAATTTCAATAAGTATTTATTTACAAAATTTACAATTGATGATGTTTTAATGTTGTTGTTGCTGACAAGCAATCTCTAAGCTAAACCGAATTCAAATGAGTTCAAATTTCAAGAAGCTGCTAGGTAATGCGAGAAGTGAGCGGGTGAATGAAAGTTATGAGAGATTTTATTTATTTATGTATGATGGATGATCAAAATTCGCATGACTTAGTTATTGCCAAGAGTTTTTAAGTAGAAATTTTTGGTTTGCGAAATATTGCGAGTTTATATTTCAAATTATTGGTTTTAAGTTTCATTCATGTTAAAGGATGAGTTTCAATGGGTTCAAAGTATACAAAATTAATTATAATTATCAAAACTCAGTTCCAAGAGTGTGATTTTCATGTTAGTTTTATCGAATCGTCACCAAAGTAAAAAAGACTAAGACAGCTAACACAAGGGAGTAAATTTTAAGGATCCCGTTTAAATTATTAATTTTGGGTATAACTTGCTTTATTTGTATAAGATTTGGTAGCTGCGTTGTAACGACTACCACCAGTGGCCACTTTAAAGTTACATGCCCATCAAGTAGCATTGCCGGCTATAATGAAGACGTTTTTACTTGAAAGCCAACTTTATACACTCGATGACCATAACGCTGACTAAGTCAAGTTACTTGAATGTCACTTCAAAGTTGCCATGTTTCTGAGTGTTTTTTTTTTGTTCTTTTAAAGCGAATGTAAATATAAGTTGTATATTTGAGTAGTATATTAGGCGCTATCCACTCTATGTGCGACAATATTTATAGCTTAGTAAGTAGCACTTCTTAAATCTACAAAGAAGTAAATAGTACTAAGAAGTTCCCAATGCCCCTAAAGTAACCAGCCGAATCGCTTCTTATGTTTGTGTATACCCACATTCCACCAGTTTATAGTCGTAGTGTAGTGCATAACAAAACTTTCCTGTGAAAATATAACGAGTCAAACAACTCATGCATGGAATCAAAGTGACATTCGGCAATTTGTAGTAATAATTACCTTGAAGTTCCATATTGTCAAATTCCAATTACTTTGAAGTTTCTATTTGTGGAAAAAAGTTCTTTAAAGTTATCTATTATAGCTTATCCATTCTTCTTAATTGCCTATAGAAAAAATGTTATTTAAGTTCATTAAACATCTTTCAAATCTAACTAAAATCTAAAATACTTTTACCACATATTCACACTGTTCGGATCTAAATTTTGATACGAACATTGTTGTTCTTTTGCGACTGGATTGTCAAAAGAATTCCCTCTCGCATTGAATGCTATATTTAAAGTAAAACAAAAACAACTAAAACGTGTCTATTATGCCTGAACAGTAATGTTTGAAACGTATGCAATCAAACTATGATTCCCGGCGGAGATTTTGAAAGTACAAAGTGTTTTAGCTCAAGTTAAGAACTGACCGATTTTTCATATGTAAATTTTTGCTTTATTTTACTTTATTTTATTTTATTTTAAATAATTTCCTTTTATTCCATTTTATTTTTTTATTTTAATTTAGCTTATTTCATTTTATGTTTTTTAAATTTTGTTTATTTTATTTTATTTAATTTTTTTTAATTTTTTTTAATTTATTTTTTTTACTTTTTTTAATTTTATTAATTTTTTTTTTTATTTTGTGTTATTCTGTCTTATTTTTTTAATTTAATTTTATTTTATGTTACTTTTAATTTATTTGTTTTATTTTATTTTATCTTATTTTATTTTACAATATTTTATTTATCTTCTTTTGTTTTATTTTATTTTATTTTATTTTATTTTATTTTATTTTATTTTATTTTATTTTATTTTATTTTATTTCATTTTATTGTATTTTATTTTATTTTATTTTATTTTATTTTATTTTACTTTATTTTATTTTATTTTATTTTATTTTATTTTATTTTATTTTATTTTATTTTATTTTATTTTATTTCATTTTATTGTATTTTATTTTATTTTATTTTATTTTATTTTATTTTATTTTATTTTATTTTATCTTACTTTATTTTATTTTATTTTATTTTATTTTATTTTATTCTATTTTATTTCATTTTATTTTATTTTATTTTATTTTATTTTATTTTATCTTACTTTATTTTATTTTATTATATTTTATTTTATTTCATTTTATTGTATTTTATTTTATTTTATTTTATTTTATTTTACCTTACTTTATTTTATTTAATTTTATTTTGTTTTATTTCATTTTATTTTATTTTATTTTATTTTATTTTATTTTATTTTACCTTACTTTATTTTATTTCATTTTATTTTGTTTTATTTCATGTTATTTTATTTTATTTTATTTTACCTTACTTTATTTTATTTTATTTTATTTTATTTTATTTTATTTTACCTTACTTTATTTTATTTTATTTTATTATATTTTATTTTATTTCATTTTATTGTATTTTATTTTATTTTATTTTATATTACCTTACTTTATTTTATTTCATTTTATTTTGTTTTATTTCATTTTATTTTATTTTATTTTATTTTATCTTACTTTATTTTATTTTATTTTATTTTATCTTACTTTATTTTATTTTATTTTATTCTATTTTATTTCATTTTATTGTATTTTATTTTATTTTATTTTATTTTATTTTATTTTATTTTATTTTATTTTATTTTAACTTACTTTATTTTATTTTATTTTATTATACTCGTATTTTATTTTATTTCATTTTATTGTATTTTATTTTATTTTATTTTATTTTATTTTACCTTACTTGATTTTATTTAATTTTATTTTGTTTTATTTCATTTTATTTTATTTTATTTTATTTTATTTTATTTTATCTTACTTTATTTTATTTTATTTTATTCTATTTTATTTCATTTGATTGTATTTTATTTTATTTTATTTTATTTTATTTTACCTTACTTTATTTTATTTTATTTTATTATATTTTATTTTATTTCATTTTATTGTATTTTATTTTATTTTATTTTATTTTACCTTACTTTATTTTATTTCATTTTAGCTTATTTTATTTTATTTGATTTTATTTTATTTTATTTTATTTTATTTTATTTTATTTTATTTTATTTTATTTTAAATTATTTTATTTTATTAACATACAGTGTTTCATTCAACATAAATTAATTGCTTTACGGAACTTCGGTTTAAACATTCTCAGTGCATTTTCTATTCGGTCAAACGTCTAACTTTTCAAATTAATCCGCCTTGAATTGAGCTTAATGCAAATTAGTAATACCGTTACACAAAATGTCTAACAGTTACAGCACTACAAAACGAGCAAATCACCCTGCAAATCAAGCATATTCAAATGCGTCTGCAAACCATTATGCGGTCATTCCACAACAGCTTATCAATGGTAATAAGGCAAGGATGGATAGCGGCAGGCAGGCAAATGCTTCTAAATATGGAGAAATTAATAAAAGTTCCAAAAATGTATACTTGCTTCGAAATGGTTTAGAAATAACTCCACTTTTGTAATGAATTTACGGTGTTTAGCGCTTACTCGAGGCACGTCTGAAAAGGGGCTGAAGTTTTTTGAGTATACGCGCGAAAGCATACAGACAGCCAGACAGACGGAGAGACGGGCATAGAAAAATTCTAAGAACTGTCGCTGTGGATTTTATTATATTAATAATGATCGCTCTGACATTCTTGGCTCAAACCCATGCACTGATCATGTAGCAAACAAATAAATTTTATTTTATTAAAGCCTCAACCCGAACTTTCAGCAGACCCCACTGTTATATGTACTATGTAAATGTAGGAGTGAGCCACACAGTACAAACTTGATGATACTCGTTCGTTAATGCCATCAGTTTACAGCTTTTATTGCTCCTAATTTTGTTGTTGGTTTGACTAATCTGACATTTTAATCGAGTAATTTCTATGAATCATCTCACTTTTACCTTAGTACAAATTCAGAATGGCGTAGATTCCAAATGAGATTCTGAAGTTAGAGTCAAGCTGCTCTGAAGGGCTCTTACATATTACGCGCATATGAGTTTTACTGAGTTGGAGGAGAAATTCATGGCGAAATCAAGTGAATGGCGAGTTCAAGGTAAAACTAAAGTGGCCATGGATTTCTGTTGCCATCTCCCCGGAGCTCCCCTCATTCCTATTTCTCTTTTTTATATGATTCAGCTACGGCTGTGGCTTGCCCTATGCGCTTTAGTTGCGATGATTGGGACATGGGAGTAGGATCATAGGTATGGATCGCTACAAATTTTAAAGCCCAGTTAAGGACCGACAGTTAAAAACTTCAAGAACACAATGGGATTAAATTGACTCCGAGAGAGTACCAAACCATTCAAAATGAAATAGCTGATAACGTGAGCCTCAAGGCTTTTGAAATGAACCTAAGTTAGGCCAATTTTCAGCGATTTCCAAATGAAAATCTAATAAGCTTCAACAAGGAAGAGTTGTTGATCCAACATTTTCTTTGTCGATGCCAAGTACTGCAATTAGAGTAACAGAAGCCTATCTGTTCCATCGATAGAGTGTCTGAGGTAGGAAAAGTTGATGTTTATCTCCTTCTCCAGTTAATATGGGAAAGAAAGTGGTTAAAATGGTGGTTAAGTAGAAAATATTTGGATGGAGAATGTACCCAAAGGCCTTTAATATTTCCGGATAGTAGTATGGGAGTAGCGGCCGCCGTGGTGTGAAGGTAGTGTTGCCGGCCTACCACACCGAACGTCCATGGTTCGAGCCCTGGTACAGGTAACATCAAAAGTGATTTGAAAAAAGTTTTTCAAAACGGGGTCGCCCCTCGGCAGTGGTTTGGCAAACTCTCCGAGTGTATTTCTGCCATGACAGGCTTCTCAGCAAAAATTCGTCTCCTTTGTAGATGCCGTTCGGAGTCGGCAAAAAACTGTAGGTCCCACCAATTTGTAGGGAAAATTCAAATCGGCACACCACAAATTGGAAGAGAAGCTTGGCGCAAAAATCTCTTAGGAGGTTTATGATGATATACCTGTTGTATATCGCGCCATAGAGAGAGAGTATGGGATATCCCAAGCGCAGCCTCTCAACCTAACGTCGTTCAACGCTTTAAGTTTATTTCTATTTTTACTGAATACATACATACATTTATTGGGCATAAAGAATTGTAGAATGCCAAGAAAACATATATTTGGAACTACCAACACTAACAACAACAATCACTGCAACTAAAATAGCAACAAAGTGGCTGCTTAAAAGGTTTAGACTAGGTTAGTAATTTCCCTGCAAAAAATGCGATTAGTCTAGGATGCATCCGAGATGAGTCGCAAAGGAGGATGCGACTAATGCCAGGTTTGATCACTTTGTATGGGTTGAACTGTTCACATTTATTTGAACATGTCCTATGGTGAGACCAATTGAACCCATTTATACCCGAACGGGTATGAAAAGACTACCCACTTTCCAACCAAACGCGTACTTCTAACTTCTATAAGTATGCAACAAAAACTAAAATTGACTTACATCCCTAAGAGTATGCTACACAAATAAAAAATTACTTATGTATGTATATTGAATTTTAGCCAGACTTGTTAAGTAATGATTAATAATCATAATGATTACCGGCTTGATTGATTTTTTTTTGGAAAGGCATATTAGTTATTGATTATCTATTGTTTTTGGGTTTTAATGATTATTTTAAAAAACAATCATGATTTTTTATGATTTAGAAAAAATCAAGAAAAATCAAAAATAATCAAAAGATGATTTTTTTGGTTAATTTTGACTGTTTTTGATTATTTGATTACTTTTGATTATTTTAGATTTTTTTTTTTGATTCTAACCAATTAGTAACAGAATTTCGGAAAACAATTAAAATAATCATGCATCTGATTATAGCCGACTATAAGGGATTAATCGCGGATCGCTCTCTTCAGGGATTAGTCACACGATTATTTACAGATGTGCTAGCGTGTGGGCTTGTGTGTGTGAGCGCTTGCAAGAAGCAACTTGAATTATGAGCATTTGAAGTGCATATTTATGCGAAATGGAGAGCTATGTTCTTGGTTAGCGGGAGTGCAACTTTTAAACTGCAGTTACTCACACATACTTACTGTCGTAAATCACACAAGCTCATTCTTAAGCTCTCGAAACAATGAAAACATACGAACTTGCACAAGCAATTTTAGAGCAAATGCATATAAGGGTGTATCGAAAAAATAAAAGGTCGTCGTACATGCCGTAATATGAAGAAAATAAAAAAAGGCGCCGAGTACTAGTGATATCAATTTATTTATATGAGCCCGCAGCCGTTACAGAAGCCGTAAGCGTGCCTATAACCATAAACATAACCATTATTGTAACCATAACCGTAACAGTAACCATAACTGTAACCGTCTCGAAAATGTAATTTTCTTTATAATGAACATTTTAAATAACCAGAAACGTTATCATAACCATAACCGTAACGGTAATAAAACCCAGAAAAAAACTATAAAAATGCGCATAAGCGTAACATAGCCGTAACAATAACCATATCAAGAGTGAAGAAATGTAGTATTGAGTTCCTTAACAGTGAGGATCTTGGTTCACTTACGGTTACGGTGGAGTTACTACATTTTAAGAGTACTATTGCGGTCAAAGTTATAGTTACGGCTGCATATAATGTTGTTAAAACTGGCGTTAAGCGTTTAAGTAGCAGTTAAAGTGCATACATTTGACAAATAAATATTCAACAAGTTATAGATATTCTCCAAAATCAAAATTTAACTGCTGGGCTGCCATTCTCGCCTTCTGGTTGGCGGCTTATAGCGAAACAATTTTTCGATACACCCTAACGTTAAATGTATGCCTTAAGGAGACACATGAATAGCAGACGGTATGCACTTTGTGGCGATGTTGAGCAACGACTGTTTGATTGCACAGTGGCCAAATTCTAAGCCAAAATTTGCATTAAGTTAAAACAACAGAACAGAACAAAAAAGAAGTTAAGGGACCAACGCACATACAGTTTTGTACAATATAATAGTAGTGAAATCAAAGTGGATATCATTCGACGAAACAAGAAGTTGTATTTTTAATAATTTATCTTTTAAAATATGGCGAATTCCATAACAGAAACCACATATAAAGAAATTTCAGGAAAGTTAATTAAACTTTGAAAAGTGCATATCAAAATTGCAATATTTTGGTAAGAGTTTTTTAACAAAATTTTTGAGTACGTAGTTTTATACAAGGTGGCGCAAAAAAAAGCTTCCGATGTTCAGCATATCGGTTGTGGCACGTGCAGTGTGTGCTGTTGCACCGTCTTGTTGGAACCACATGTTTTCCAATCCCAATTCATCAAGTTGCGGCAAAAAGAACTCGTTGATCATTGCTTTGTAGCGCTCACCATTCACAGTAACCGTTTGGCCCCGACCGATTATTGGTCAAATAAATAGTCAGCAATATTCCGCGTTCTGGAGCAGTGTAGCGTAACATTGTTTATTAACGTGTATTTCGCATGTGTTTACTACACAAATGTCAAAACAGAACTGACTTTAGGGGCCAATCGCAAAATTTATAGCATTTTCTGATAGGAGGATTACTTTTGCGCCACCTTGTAGCTCATTCCGTTTTAGCACAGCAACATGCGAGTAAGAAGTACTTCATAATTTCCCTTGAATTTTTAGAACTTTTTTTGTCAGTGTATGTTGAGTATTTTTTCCTCAGAAAATTAAATTTTCCTCAGGCGTTGTGTGGACGAAATCACTCAACACCCTTGACGAAAAAAATTCTGCAAACTCACGGAAATTTTTTAGCGAAGTCTAACTTGCATAATGTTATACTGGAATTGATTGTTCTACAAAACTGCGCACTCAGAAGTTTTCTAGAAATTCTGCCAAAAAATCAGCACCTTTTGATGGCCATTTTTAAAAGTTTAATTAACTTTGCTGAACTTTGTGTAAACTTGGAAATTTCTTTTTATGTAGTGTCTGTAATGGAATTCGCTATGTTTTAAATGAAAATTATTAAAAACACAGCTTCTTTTTATTTCGTCGAGCGATACCCAATTTAATTTCACTACTATTATATTGAACACAACTGTACATAAGCAGATACTTTCGCAGGCATTCATGGGATATACATCGTGAGACACAAGACGAATGCGCAGTTTAAATGTGCTTACATTTGTTTTTAAATAGCTTTCTCTATATACATTAGGGTGACTCTTATATTATACATCTAACCATTTTTGATTATTGTTGATTGATAATAATTATAAAATAATAATTAGTTGTATTTTGAGTTTCATAAAAATCACAGAAATTTCAACAAATAAGAAAAAAATCTTTTCGTGATAATTTTAACTAAAAAATATTTTTTTTAATCATACGTAATTATTATTTTGATGTTTTACTTTAAAAATTAATAATTATAAGTAATTTTTTTTTGAGTCTTCAAAGACTTTTTCTTTGAGACTTTTAAAATAAAAATCTCTGAAAAAAAATTGATTTAAATTTTTATGTGAGCAATTTATACAAAGATATTTACAATCACATTGTGAATAAAGTCAAATTAAGCTGAAGCTTTAAATAGAACATGGCCCAGTGGATCGCCTTCGTGGAGGTGAAAGCCAAAGAAAAGGGCGTCTTTACCTACGGTGTCAATTTTGCCCCAAACCGAACATGAATATTTATATTGAGTACCACATTTTAAGAACCGTGGTGGTTCCTTTTCTTGGTACAACTGGAGGGGGAGGCTTAGACTGAGAGGAAAAAAACAGACGAAGGATGGCTTGACCTCCCTAGGCGGTTTCGTTTGAGTCGCTTATCAGTAACAAGGGATGACTGGCGTGCTTTGATACGCAAAGGTTTCTTTTGTTTCTATGCAGACGACGTGAAGATAATGGTAAAGGAACCGGACCATAAAACTTATGAGCTTTGCTCTAAACTAAACTAATATCTCCAGGCGTTATCAATTTTTTTCGTCGATTGAAACCTGTCATTGACCCCGACCAAGTCCTCGGTCTCCCAATTCCTAAAGGTGGCACAATCAGGTGAACAGGGATGTCTAGGTTAATGGCGCCTCCCTATTAACAGTCACCCTACCTAAAATCCTGGATGTGATGTTACATGATATTCTCATTTGCTTCGCTTATGCAATCCCCATTGAAAAGATGAAGAAACTTTACTGGCAAAGCAAGCCGGTCCCGAGCCCCGATGATTATTCTCTAGCAGATTCATTACCAACGCAATAGAAATATCGAGATTTGTTTCTGTCTCATCCCTTGAATACCTTAACTCGAGATAAATAAGTATCTACATTAGACGTTGATATGTCCAATGAAAGTCCTTTAAAACGAGAAATTACCTGTTAAACAAGGTCATATAATCAGTTTTACTAAAGCACATCATTAAAGTACTACTTATATAAAAAGCTTTTCAAATTTCCGTTTCTCATTGAACAACTTTGAAGACTTAAAAAGATATATCTTACAAATAATTATTACTGTGAGACTTTTATAATATAAATTACAGAATAAAAGTCTTTGCAGACTAAAGAAAAAAATCTCGGATAATAGTTATTTCACTTCCAAAATTTTAAAAGTCTTTCCATAATTATTATGAACAATTTTTTTTTTTCTATTGCAAATTAATAATTTTTCAATACTCAAAAAAATATCTATTGAAATGAAATAATTATTTTGCGGCTTTTATAATTATTTCTTATAGTAGTTATGTTTCTGGTTATTAATTTATTTGCTGAGAAAAATATTCTAATAAATTAGCAGTTTTCGAAATGGATCTATAAGAAAAGCTATGACGGTTGTCTCTAAACATTTTTCCTACACTATTCAATTAAAAAACTTTTAATAATTAATTAACAATGATTATTAAAAAAAAATGCATCGTGACGCTACAAGGCATCATAGCTTAGTTCTTAGAGTACTCTAATAGCTGTTTTGGTGCAGACACTTGGGTTCGTATCCCAGTGTCCGAGAAGGGGTTTGATGAGAAGTTGGGCACTTCGAAACATGTCATCCCATACCAGCGCTGTGCATATCGTTGTAATTTTCCTCTAATATCTATTAACAAAAAAACAATAATAATTTTCATAAAAATTTAAAAAGGTGAAAAATTATTATTCTTGGCCTTGAGCTCGTTTCATGAATACATAAATTAATAAAGTTAAACGGATTTCAATAATTTTTTTTTTTTTTTTTTGATAAATTATAATTTGATTAATCAAAAGCTTTTATTGGTAAAAAAAATGTATGCGAAATTTGTTAATTCGATTAATTGCACATTCCTTTACTTTGTCAATAGATGTTATTTTCCCTGTTAAAAAGAAACAACTTCCTTCCTTTTTTGTGGGAAATAGCCCCAGTGAGCGTTTTTGCCATGTTTATTACACCCTTTCATCCTTTTGACACTAGAATTTCATAGAAGTCTAAAAGACACCCTAATATATTTGTATATACTTTTTTCATACGAATGTGTGTAGACATACAACCATTCTACCAGCGAACTGCAGTGAAACACCAAACTTGTCAGGAAATATACATTTTCTAACTCGCTCAAACTACACCCTTTCCAAGTGTACTTCAGAAAGCGTAAAATGTATTTCAGAATAGTCATTTGTGTTGCAGAAACTGTAAAAGGTACTTCAGAATTATCAATTGTACTTCAGAAAGCGTAAAATGTTTTTCAGATCCGTAAAATGTACCTTGGAAAAGTCAATACTACTTCAGATATCGTAAAATGTATTTCAGAATAGTCATTTGTATTTCAGAAACTGTAAAATGTACTTCAGAATTATCAATTGTACTTCAGAAGCTGTAAAATATATTTCGGAATAGTCATTTGTATTTCAGAAACTGTAAAATGTACTTCAGAAACTGTAAAATGTACTTCAGAATTATCAATTGTACTTCAGAAAGCGTAAAATGTTTTTCAGATCCGTAAAATGTACCTTGGAAAAGTCAATTCTACTTCAGATATCGTAAAATGTATTTCAGAATAGTCACTTGTATTTCAGAAACTGTAAAATGTACTTCAGAATTATCAATTGTACTTCAGAAGCTGTAAAATGTATTTCGGAATAGTCATTTGTATTTCAGAAACTGTAAAATGTACTTCAGAAACTGTAAAATGTACTTCAGAATTATCAATTGTACTTCAGAAAGCGTAAAATGTTTTTCAGATCCGTAAAATGTACCTTGGAAAAGTCAATTGTACTTCAGATATCGTAAAATGTATTTCAGAATAGTCATTTGTGTTGCAGAAACTGTAAAAGGTACTTCAGAATTATCAATTGTACTTCAGAAAGCGTAAAATGTTTTTCAGATCCGTAAAATGTACCTTGGAAAAGTCAATTCTACTTCAGATATCGTAAAATGTATTTCAGAATAGTCATTTGTATTTCAGAAACTGTAAAATGTACTTCAGAATTATCAATTGTACTTCAGAAGCTGTAAAATGTATTTCGGAATAGTCATTTGTATTTCAGAAACTGTAAAATGTACTTCACAAACTGTAAAATGTATTTCAGAATAGTCATTTGTATTTCAGAAACTGTAAAATGTACCTCAGAAACTCTAAATTGTTTTTCATAACTATTAAAACCTTAGTTCTGCCGCTTCTGAAGTACATTTTACAGTTTCTGAAATACAAATGACTTTTCTGAAATACATTTTAAGATTTCTGAAATACAATTGGAAAAGGGGGTTTTGTGCTTAATACTACTAGTTTTGAAGTATCATACACATAGTGCGTTTGATTGCAGGGTAGTTAGGAGCGCTCATACAATGAGTACAGGGTGGCTGATGAATTTTGCTACATTAAGAAACTAAAATAATTTTTTTTTCAGTGTATGGAATTCATTTTTCTTTTATTCATATTAAAGCTCATTAAATTTTATTAAATATAGCTTAATTAGTTTTAAAAATAATGGAATTTAAATGCCCCCCCTGCTCGTCGATGCATGTGCGGCATTTTACCAAAAAGTTGTTCATTACTGCTTGGAGAGTTGAGACAGGAATAGCCGCAATTGTTTCTCGAATGGATTGCCTTAGTTCATTCAAATTTGTTGGTTTTGCTTTGAAGACTTCCTGTTTGCAATAACCCCACAAGAAAAAGTCAGGTGCAGTAAGGTCAGGCGACCTGGGTGGCCAACGGAATGTGGAGTTTCTGGATATCAGCTTATTGGGAAATTTTCGTCGCAATTCTGTCATTACAGGTTGAGCTATATGAGGAGCTGCACCATCTTGCTGAAACCACACAGAGTTGAAAGAAATTCTCATTCGGCGTAACTCTGGATAGAAAAACTCTCTCAACATGCTCAAGTAACGGTCTCCAGTAACCGTAACGGTGTGACCGTTTTCTTCGAAGAAGTAGGGCCCGACAATGCAGCGTGATGAAACTGCACACCACACTGTGACACGAAGTGGATGCAACTCCGTCTCATGGAGTATCTGTGGGTTGGAAGCACTCCATATTCGACAATTTTGTTTGTTTATGTTGCCGTTTAAATCGAAATGGGCCTCGTCAGACATGAAAAGACAGTTCAACATGTTTCCATCCTCTTCCACCATTTGAAGCATCTTCTGGCAAAATTCCAAGCGAATCGGCAAGTCTGCAGCGTTCAGTTTGTTGGCCATTTGAATTTTATATGGGAATAAGTCCAAATCTTTGTGCATAATTGACTGTAATGACTGTCTGCTTACATCCATTTGAGCAGATAAGCTTCTTGTCGAAACACGTGGATTGTTTTGTATGGCAGCAGCTACAGCAGCGATTGTTTCCTCCGTTCGAACTGAAGGGTTTCGATGGTAAGGTCTTCTGTTGACTGTCCCATGCTCGGCAAAATTATTTACAAGTCTTATTATGGTCCATCTGCTCGGAGGATTGCCGCCAAACGTGCGCCTATACTCTCTTTGAACCGAAACTACGGACTCCAGTGCGTGATAGCGGCGGACAATCCAAATTCTTGTTTCAGTGTCCCAGTTATCCATTTTTGTTAAATGTAAAAGTCAATCTGCAAAATAAAAAAAAATTAACCAGATTCATTAAATAGAAAAAAAGTTATTTAATTTTTTTTTGGTAGCGGCTTTCATTAGCCACCCTGTACATAAAACACTGCAGTCAGTCAAATTACATTTGTGTGTGTGCTTGCATGTTCGCAAGTGTGTGTTGGAGTGTGTGAGTGCATTAAAAGGAAATAAAACGGAAACTACATTTCCGTTTCCGACAGCGACGCTTTAACTTTACATTTACATAAAATCACTTACCGACACGCAACTGTTAGCATAGCTCACATATTTTCATGCTTAAACATGCACATACATGCACACATTTACTAAACACATTCCGGCGACTGTTTAAATATATTGCAGAATATTTAAAATAGATAACAGAATAAATTGGTTGATTAAGTATACAGAGCTGACTGATTTGAGAGAAATTGTGTGAGACAAGATATCTTTGGAGATATTTTTTTTATTTGTTGTACCAAAAAAGAGCAAAGAAAAAATTTTTATTAAAATTAAATTGATTGGTGATCAAATTATTCAAAATACCTCTTTTTGTCAGTGTAACTGTACTGATGATTTTGGTGAGAGGCTGCGAACGATATAGAAGCTACTCAAATCAGCTCCAGCACTTGCTCTCTGAGAGAAATCTACGATTCCATCACTTAACCAATACAAATTCAATTGACACTAAAGAACTTTTCGCAGTACAATTTTGACATTGCGCTTATGAATTACAAGAACAAAATACAGGATAAATGCATGTTTACACTAATGTATTTCGCCTTGCGTCCACCCCTTTTGAGATTCGTCTTCTTTCGATATCGAAAACTTCGAAAAACGTATAAAATGCGAAAATTCAATGATAACAGCAGCTATAATAATACGTTTTGGCACACTTATTGATTTTATCATTATATTAAAGATTTTATGAAATTTTTGGAAAAGAGGCGTGGCACCGCCCACATATGAGAAAAAAAGTCACAAATTCCCATTGTTAATAACTTCAAAAAGGTTTACGCTAGCATGACGAAGTTTGGTACGAGGCATGTTATTGTTGTTGATAGTATGCCCAGTGAAAATAAGCAAAATCGTCAGCCGACCTCGCCGAAATTTTTATAAGAGTTGACTGAGAATCAAATAGAAAGGCAGGGAAATAAAAATCTTTGGTGATATATAATATAATATACTAACAAAGATAAGAAATGTTATAGAACAAGCAGAACCGACAGACATTATCCAGCCCATTTACTTTGGATTGCCTCTTATTTTTTGAAATTCTCTACCAATTACTCTCCTTTTTCTCTTTGATTTTCTCTCCTTTTTCTCTATTTCTCCTTTTCACTCACTTTTTCCTTCCGAGCCCTGCCTAAACTAAACATTTTTTGGGTAATTGCCTGTGGATATATAGCGAGTTGAGTTTTTTCTTTGTAGAGGCGTATCACAAAAACTTGGGACACATGTATTCAAACATCCTTAATCTGAGTCAAATCATTTCATAGCTATGACGAATTGCAACTTTATATAGCCTTGAAGCGTGGCACTGCCCTCTTTTTAACAGCTATATAACCTACTAGCTTATACCCGTCGGTTTCACCCCACATTTCTATAAAAAAATCTCAGCTGTATGGGAGGTGCCGCGCCCCCGTTTTTGTTATCCCCAGTTTTTTTGGAGGTGGTAGGGATTAACCTCATATAAACCCTTACCAAATTTCAGTGGTCTAACGTAAATACTTCCAAAGATATGGGCTATAAAAAATTCCAGTTGTATGGGAGGTGCCACGCTCCCTTTTTCGTTTTTCCCAGTTTTCTTGGAGGTGGTAGGGATTAATGTCATATAACCCCTTACCAAATTTCAGTAGTCTAACGTAAGTACTTCCAGAAATACGGACTGTTAAAAATTCCATTTGTATGGGAGGTGCCACGCCCCCTATATATATCAAACTATTTTTTAGCTCATGACCATCCCGGTAAGGTATCCAGTTCGTGTTTCAAATTTGGTTACGATCCGTTTATACGTTTAAGACGCAAGTCGATCTATAGATACGTACATAATTAGAATTTTATATACAGGGTGGCTGATGAATTTTGCTACATTAAGAAACTCAAATCATTTTCTTTTCAGTGTATGGAATTCATTTTTCTTTTATTCATGTTAAAGCTCATTAAATTTTATTAAATATAGCTTAATTAGTTTTAAAAATAATGGAATTTAAATGCCCCCCCCTGCTCGTCGATGCATGTGCGGCATCTTACCAAAAAGTTGTTCATTACTGCTTGGAGAGTTGAGACAGGAATAGCCGCAATTGTTTCTCGAATGGATTGCCTTAGTTCATTCAAATTTGTTGGTTTTGCTTTGAAGACTTCCTGTTTGCAATAACCCCACAAGAAAAAGTCAGATGCAGTAAGGTCAGGCGACCTGGGTGGCCAACGGAATGTGGAGTTTCTGGATATCAGCTTATTGGGAAATTTTCGTCGCAATTCTGTCATAACAGGTTGGGCTATATGAGGAGCTGCACCATCTTGCTGAAACCACACAGAGTTGAAAGAAATTCTCATTCGGCGTAATTCTGGATAGAAAAACTCTCTCAACATGCTCAAGTAACGGTCTCCAGTAACCGTAACGGTGTGACCGTTTTCGTCGAAGAAGTAGGGCCCGACAATGCAGCGTGATGAAACTGCACACCACACTGTGACACGAAGTGGATGCAACTCCGTCTCATGGAGTATCTGTGGGTTGGAAGCACTCCATATTCGACAATTTTGTTTGTTTATGTTGCCGTTTAAATCAGACATGAAAAGACAGTTCAACATGTTTCCATCCTCTACCACCATTTGAAGCATCTTCTGGCAAAATTCCAAGCGAATCGGCAAGTCTGCAGCGTTCAGTTTGTTGGCCATTTGAATTTTATATGGGAATAAGTCCAAATCTTTGTGCATAATTGACTGTAATGACTGTCTGCTTACACCCATACACCCTTACACCCTTCTTGTCGAAACACGTGGATTGTTTTGTATGGCAGCAGCTACAGCAGCGATTGTTTCCTCCGTTCGAACTGAAGGGTTTCGATGGTAAGGTCTTCTGTTGACTGTCCCATGCTCGGCAAAATTGTTTACAAGTCTTATTATGGTCCATCTGCTCGGAGGATTGCCGCCAAACGTGCGCTTATACTCTCTTTGAACCGAAACTACGGACTCCAGTGCGTGATAGCGGCGGGCAATCCAAATTCTTGTTTCAGTGTCCCAGTTATCCATTTTTGTTAAATGTAAAAGTCAATCTGCAAAATAAAAAAAAAATTAACCAGATTCATTAAATAGAAACAAAGTTATTTTATTTATTTTAGTTATATTTTTTTTGGTAGCGGCTTTCATCAGCCACCCTGTATATAGATGTCGTATCTAGCAGACCCTTGATAAAAGTAGATATTTAAGAAACTGATTTAAAAAAACTAAGATAATTTTGCTAAAGGGAATGGATGTGACACTGCCCACATGGCATTAGAAAACGTTTAAAATCTATACAGGTCATAAAACGCAATCATTATCAATTGACCACGCCCACTTTGACACAGCATATATTGTTTGGTTCCAGCCGAGCTTAGACTTCCTAGCTTGTTTTCATTTTATTTGTTTGCTAACTGTCAAGCGACAAGTTCGCATTTGATTTCAAAAGAAAATCATAGTTAAAAAAAAACTTTATTTGTTATTTTATTCATAAGTCGCTAAGTGCTTGCGAAAAAAAAACTGGTAAAATTTTTCTTTTTCTTTCAAAAATATTAATTTCATCATTTTTTATCCTGTATATTTTGGTATCTTTTCTAAAAAAATATTTAATTGTTTTGTCCTAAAAAAATCACTCCTAGGAACATTTAACCCTCTACCGCCGAAAAATGATTCAGAGGTGCAAAAGATTTTCGACGTGTTTTTGAAATTTATATATAATCATTCCTTCACACCAAAAGTGCCCTTGGGCAGAAGAATTCCAACATTCGCTAATTTTTTTAATATTCATGAAAGGCATAAGTGCGACACAGCCAAAGGTATGTCCCCCCCCCCTACTTGCTTTCAATTAAAATTTCTAACTTTATAGTCAAACCACTGTGCAATTTGTAGTCTCGCTTGCTTGTGGTTAGCCAATATGGCGACAGTGATACTACATATGGCGAGCATATCCGGCAAATGAACACAAAAGACCGTAAACTTTGGGCAGCTACTATTTCACAAAATTGTAGTTGTATGGTAGTGTTTCCATAAATTTCAATGGCACATTCTTACTAACGTACATTTTTAGTATGCACAGTTTTTGGGACGTAGATGAGTATACATTAGGGTGGGTTGAAAAAAAATATGGTTTTTATATTGGAAAAAAAAACTAAATAAATAAAACGACAAAAAAAATTTCTACTACATTGTCTGTCTATTTTCATTTAAATAAGAAATAGTTTCAAAGAAATTTTTTTTTTTATCCAAGCAAGTGAAAGAGCTGGAAAAATTGTTGAGTTAAATTTTTTTTTATTCTCTTCAACCTTTTGAATACATTAATATTGTCCCCAACGCTGAGACTTATTTACATTAAGCCGTTTTTTTCGTAAGCACTTAGCGACTTATGAATAAAATAACAAAATAAATTTTTTTCAAAATTTGAAATTTTCTTTAAAAACCCAATGTGAACTTGTTGAGAGTTGAGAGCGCATATCTTTAATTTTTTCTGCTTGCTTATTATTTTGTTGCCTTCAATTAAAAAAAAAATGTTTTTTGGCAGAAAAAAATGTATCTAGCAACGAAATGACGAATAAAACCTGTCATTATTTACATATAAATTTCTCTCAGTAAATAATATTTACTTATAAAAAAGTTTTCTCTCAGTAAGAACCCATTATAATTTTTTAGTTAACACTTATTTTGGAGCACTGATGTATACCTACCTCCTTTATACATGCAAACTCATCGTACATGCATACATATATATATGCATTTTTAAACAAAACAAAGAAAATGAAACCAAAGAGAACAAGATAAATGTTGAAAAAGTTTCAAACTTCGAGGTTACTACTCCACCTTGGCCCTTCGCAGCAGCAGTCAAGTCTTGACGGTCGCTTTCCATGCCTGCTGTTGCCATTGTAATGCATTGTTATTGTTGTTGTTGCTAAACAAGGTTAGTATGAAACTTATGGACCCAATGCATCTTGAGGGATTTTATTATTGTACTAATGACTAAGCCAAGAAACAGTTGCAGTTGTTGTAACTTTTTACCGGTAACGTTTAGCATATTTACAGTTTTGTGATAAAAGTTGAAATATACACCTTAAGTCCGTTAGCACATTGGTAAGCTCCCATCCGTACATTTGTTACAACTCCCATGTGAGCCGAGTAATATTTTCAATCAACATGATGGAACTAGTAAACCTGGCCCGCTTCGATGCGTCGCAGAACTAATAATATACTAAGCCCGATTTTAATCATTATATCCCATATCAAATAAGAAATGGAACTTAATTACATCACTTATTGCAGCACTTATTTTTTCCATCCGTTTGATACCCATATTGTACTAAACACATTTTGGGTCACCTTGTTCCACATATCGGTCGATATCTCCGGAATAAATGATATGTTATATCGTAATTTAAACGTCTAGTAATGCAATGGTAAAAGTTCCATTCAATTCCATTTAGCAGTCTTTAAGTGATGCGCTACCAAACTTACAGACAGACAGACAGAGAAATAAAAATTCTGAAAGTGTTAATTTGGCTTCTATTGGCTTAATAATAATCCCTCCCATAAAATTTTCATAAATATATGCAATGTACAGACGTACACCAATACAATTTTAGTATATGTAGAGATTTCATAATTCTGAGAAATGCAAAACAAATCATGTTTTGGCTTTGACTTAAACAAATCACAAGAAAATTTATTTTGTTTTATTTTATTTTATTTTATTTTATTTTATTTCATGTTTTTTTATTTTATTTTACTTTATTTTATTTTAATTTATTTAATTTTTTTTATTTTATTTTATTTTATTTTATTTTATTTTATTTTATTTTATATTAATTGTTTAATTTAATTTAATTTTATTTTATTGCATGTTATTTTATTTTATTTTATTTTATTTATTTAATTTTATTTAATTTAATTTTACTTTTTAATTTAATTTAATTTAATTTTACCTTATTTAATTTAATTTAATTTTATTTTATTTTATTTTAATATAATTTAATTTAAGTTAATTTAAGTTAATTTATTTTAATTTATTTTATTTTATTTTATTTTATTTTATTAAATTGAATTGAATTTAATTTAATTTAATTTAATTTAATTTAATTTAATTTAATTTAATTTAATTTAATTTAATTTAATTTAATTTATTTTAATTTATTTTATTTTATTTTATTTTATTTTATTTCATTTTATTTTATTTTATTAAATTTTATTTTATTTGATTTGATTTAATTTAGTTTAATTTAATTTAATTTAATTTAATTTAATTTAATTTAATTTAATTTAATTTAATTTAATTTAATTTAATTTAATTTAATTTAATTTAATTTAATTTAATTTAATTTAATTTAATTTAATTTAATTTAATTTAATTTAATTTAATTTAATTTAATTTAATTTAATTTAATTTAATTTAATTTAATTTAATTTAATTTAATTTAATTTAATTTAATTTAATTTAATTTAATTTCACTTAGTTTAATTTGATTTGATTTGATTTAATTTATTTTATTTTATTTTATTTTATTTTATTTTATTATATTTTATTTTATTTTCTTTTATTTTATTTTATTTTATTTTTTTTATTTATGTGTTGTTTTATTTGAACATTTGAATTGAAATGAATTAATATAACTGCAGAAAGAAGTTTTGGTAATATATCAGTAGAACCATCTGGGTCATTTTAACTGTGAGCCACTATATACATGCACAATTGCAAGTCATGCAAAGGTTATGCTTTCCTTATTCTTATTATAATTCTTTTTATTATCTTTTCTGTATATCTCCTCGGGTTTATTTATGCCATTTATTGCTATGACAAGCTATAAATGGCCTTTTGTTTTGACATCTTAGTATCAATTTCACACATTCACCGTCACATTGCTCTGTTTAGTGTTGGTGTAATATTACATATTGTTGTGTATGCCCTATAAATACACATATATAAATATATATATATACTTTCTTTATATATTTTATTCATGTATATGTATATGAATTTAATCGTAGATAAGTGAAATGGGATTATCACATAAGACAAGGTTGACAGCGAATGCCATTTGGTAGTCATATGGGTGTCGAGTAGGGTTTCCTTATGAAAACAATGTGAAAGGTGTTTTTGCATATTTATCACATGTTAGTATTATTGAAAAATGACAAAACAACAATAAAATAAATAAAAATACTTTTCTTCTCCGTAAAATCTTCAAATTGCAGCTGATGAGAATTTTTAAATTTCCATTGTGTCAGTCGAATCTATACAAGCTGGACGCCAGGCGTAATGCACACATATTCCTGTCTTCCTGTCTTTTTCTTTCCTTTTTTTATCTTTCCTCTTTACGGATAAGTATTGCAAAACAAATTTGACATATATTTTACTCCTTCTCATACATTACTGTGAAATTATCGTAGTCTGCATTGTGCTGGGAGCTTTCTGATGTTGGACCACATTTGCGTTGTTAAAAAGTCGCAGAAATCAATTGCATATACATATATTTTATGCTGAAACTCTAAAATTATTTTTAAACTTACCAAAATAAATGACAAAGTTATTTTTATAAATTCTTTCAGGCAAAATTAGTCATCGATATCTCTTCGGTTTATCTCAGTTTGATTACAACATCGAATATGAACCTGAAAGATAGAAAAACCCATTTTATAATAGGCTACAAAGTTTACGGTATGGGTTTCTAAAGTTTCTTGCATAAATATTAACCCTAGAAGCATAGTTGGTCAATAAAAAATGTGTAAAATTTTTTTTTTTTTGGAAAATTATTATATTTTTTGGAATTTTAAAAAATACTGTGAATGGGAATGGAAATGGGAAAGAAAATGGAAAAGAAAAGGGAGAGGAAAAACGGAAAATTAAAAAAAAATGTAAAGAAGGCACTAAAGAAAAGAGGAAGTATAAAGAAAATATAATAGGGTGGGAAAGGGAAATTGAAGGAAAAAGGAAGATGAAAAATCCAGTGAAAATGAAAATAAAAGAGAAAGGTAAAACGAATGAGAATCGAAATGGGAAAATAAATTGGAAAGGAAAATTGAAATCAAAAGGAAGAGGAAAAGGCAGATTTTAAAGCAATTAAAACAGGGATAGGAAAAGTTGAAAAGAGAGGAAGAATGTGTGAAAACTTAAACAGAAAGGGAAAAAATAAGAGGCAAAGGAAAAGAAAACGGAAGGGGAAATAAAAATGAAAAGGGAGTGGATAGAAGAAAACCGAATGGAAAGGGGAATATACACTGGAAGAAAACTTAAAAGGCAAATAGAACTTGAAAAAAAGCATTAAAAAAAAGCAAAGGGACAACGAAATTTTAAGACGAACGGGAAGCAAAAAGGAAAGAAAAATGGGGAAGGATAATTAAGGGGAAAGAAAAAGCTTTTTCTTTATTTCAGCTAACAAAGAAAAATTTTAAGTGTTGCTCGCCAGGGATAAATTTGAGCTAAAATTAAAAAAATTAGGTTGATTTACGTCCGGTTGAAAAATGTTTCTCACTAATATAGTTTCTTATTGTTTACTGTTTACAAAATATAGTCACTTAACCAGACCAATAGATTTTGTACATTCTCTCAATTTTAACTTTAAATTACATGACCAATCGAACTTCAGTCATTTTCCAAAGTAACTTTTTATACCTTTCATGAACATTAAATGGTATTATAACTTTGGTCCGATGTTTTTAAGAATGAGAAGAAGAAGAGGTAGAGCCACCAATAGGTATACCGAAATGAGCAGGGCGATGAGCTGAGTCGGTTTAGCCATGTCCGTCTGTCCGCCTGTCTGTTTGAAAGCAAACTAGTCCCTCAGTTTTCGAGATATCTTGATGAAATTTTGCTAAGGGGCCGCCATTTTGTAAAACATTAATCATCGGACCAACATAACATATAGCTCCCATACAATCGATTGTTTCGATAAATGAGGTTTGGGCTATGTATCTTTAAATTAACAGTTTTGCAGAGTTTGTACTAATTGTGAGTAAGGATCGGACACTCATATCCGTGATGCGTATTCATGAAAAGTATAAAGTTTTCGGCACATTCGAAAACATTCCTTTCCTTACTTGATTTCATTTCCAACAGGTCGTAAACCCAAATATGTAATTCGATAAAACAAGCAAAGTTCCAGCACATTCTCAGGCGTTTATTTTGCATAGAACGAACTCTGTATCTGTTGACTCTTACTCAACTGACTATGTCCACTAAAAAGCTTTTCCATTTCCGTTTGATTGTAAGGCAATGGGGAGAGAAAATTAGGAAATTAGCCAAATCATGAATTAGCACATTTAGATGTGAACGAGAGATGAGCGATGGAGAAATGTCATTAGTTGACTGACAGGCTGACAGCCAAATCAACCCACGGACTCATCATGTAATGAATTCAAACATTAGACTGGCCCATATAGGTATGATGAGGACGATGCGGATTATAACGAGTAGGTGCAGCTAGTACACCGAGTCACAGTTGAGTTGTGCACTTCGTCACACATATCATGAATATGCAAGCCAGCTTTACTAGGGGATGTATGTGGATGCGAGTTCCTGCAAATATAGGCAAGCACTGGTGTACCAGTGGGGACGCAAAATAAAAACTAGCCCAAAATGCACAGGAATAGAGCGAGGAAGATATTTTTGTATTTTATTAGTGGTAACACATTAGACGGTGGTGGCAATGGAGCTGCGTTGCGGGATATTAACACGCTCCAATGCGCCCAGGCGTAATGACTGACAACCACTTCACGATAAACAGACAAATTACCAATGTTTACTCGAGTTTGTTGTCGCAGGGTAAGAGGTATGTCACATGACGCCCATGAGCGGGTTGTAGGTAGCCTCGATTGAGACAATCGACTAGTAGAAAAAGTGCTACTCCAATTGTAATGGGTTGGGTTTTTCGGTTGGGTGCGAACATGCTAACTTTTGACTTCATGATATCCGAGCAACGTAAGCTCAAGGTGTCGTAACCAAACCCTAAAACAAGGCATTGGAAAGAGGAAAAAAAGGTGGTGTTCGAGAGCTATCGTTCACCAAAAGACCAAAGTCTAGAGACGTTCTGAATTACACGAGGTTCTCCGTGCTGCTAGCAGGGCTTGCTGGTCCATGCTGCCTATGCGTGTAATCCGATTGGACAGTAACCTGTGAAATTTCCGGTTGCCAAGATAAATGAACTCAGGTGAACCAAAAGAGCTTCGCCGCGATACAGTGCAAGATTCCCATCAGTTAAAAAGGAATAAGCCCGTCATGACAGGTATATAAGTACCCGATACAGCTAAGATTAGAATATGCCCGAAGTAGGTATATCGGTCGTAAGGGATAACTAATATGCACAAAGGTAATGACGTGCAACTCGATGGGTGATCTACGGATATGACGCCTCTCACCTTGCGTAAGGAGAGGTGACATGACCTAGAAGGTTCCACTGGTTATACCAAATCGCTACCACGACAGTCGGGCAGTACCGCAAGGGAGTGCCGGGTTCATATCCAGCAAAGGACTGTTACTTCCGACAACACTCCCCATAACTTTCGGGGAGTGTTTTTGTCGCTTAAAACAACAACAACAACAGCAACAGCTAAGATATCGGCTATACAGGTGCCTTTGATGTTGCTTTGAAGTGGGATGCTTATTCTGAAAAAGCGTGAGGCAATGGAACGAAAAGTCAAGCTTCCCAGACCACACTCGGACACTCCACTCTTGAGCTTGCTAGCACCTTATACACTGCATCTTTGCTTACTACGATTTTATTTGGAAGACTTAACAAGGACTAGACAGTCTGTACTTGCGGCTTTGGACAGAAAACTTTTCCTCCAGCCTTCCCTTTCAACTTCGATCCATCCGTCAAAAAGTTCAGCACTGTCCTAAATGAGTTCCTTGCCCAATGCCTCTCTAGAAGGAATGACGGCACTGTAAATAGCAAGGGAGGGGGCGGGGGGGTTGGCTGCCTTCGGCACACTTTAACATCAGTTCACGAACGTATTTACCTTACTAAGTCCGATAAGCGCATCATCCTTGTCCGCCTTTCACGTGATATACACCGTTACTGGTTTCAAGCTGCATCGAAAGACAAATCGAGGACAAATCTTGTGGCGTATCCCAGGTGCCATCTACTCCGAGTATATAGCTCTAATGCACAGGAGCTTGTCCATGAATTTAATCGACTCCTAAACCAATTAAGACTCTTTCGATAGTCTCACTTCAAAACGTTGTTAAACGCCTCTTTGCTACACGGAAGGGAGATGAAAGCGAGCTTCTCGTGAAATAGGCCCTTTGTGATGCCGATAATTACCCGCTTTGACTCTGCCCCAGTATAGGTAGGGCCATTGTGACACCACGAAACGACAGCCCTGAAACATTTTGAAGGCTCGATGAAGGCCGCGCCTTGTTTTAGGTTATCCATAAAGGGAACTCTTAGTCAGCGCCGAGCAGTTGCAAATGGGGTACTCTACAGTTTCCAACTCTTTGTCATCTTACAGCGTCCACGGTAGAGCACTCCTAGCCTTTCTGCGTGCATAGCAATAAGGCAATACCTGGTTAGTACTCTTACTAGTTTTGAAATTTCAATAGTTCTTAAAGTGTAATTATTATCTCTTGGGATCCTAGCTTGGCCAGGCTTGCCAAGATATTCGATGCTCTGAAACTTGTAGCCATTTTTTGATAACCAAGTGTTCTTGCCTTTCTGGACGCTGTGACCTGGGTGCCATGTAAGTTTAGAACGCTTCTGTTGGGTCATCTTTTGCACATTGAGTAAGGGCTTTGATGGACACTACTGCCCCTGCGGGTTAGGGGTTTAGAATATGCCCGAGGTAGGCATACCGGTCGTAAGAGGCAACTAATATGCACAAAGGTAATGACGTGCAACTCGATGGTTGATCTACGGATATGATGCCTCTCACCTCTCATTACCCATCTTAACCTTCCTTACGGAAGGAGGGGTGACATGACCTAGAAGGTTTCACTGGCCATAAATCGCTACCACGACAGTCGGGCAGTACCGCAAGGGAGTACCGGAGCGTACCGGGCTCAAATCCTGCCAAGGGCTGTTAATTCGACAACACTTCGGGGAGTGTTTTTGTCGTTACCACAACAACAACATGGACACTACTATGATCAGGTTCAGAAAGTAAACGTGGTAAAAAGAATTCGCGAAAATTCTAACAGAGGGATCGCAGATAGATTCAAAACTAATGTAAATTGCAAGGAAACCTTGTGACTGACGTGCAAAGACTACTGGGCTTGAGACTTGGATTTGCACACCGTGGGAGTTTCAAATTAGCTTCGACTATCGCAAAGTATGGGTGATGTTGCATGAGAGCCACAGTGGGCATAGAAGTAAGAAGTATACTAGAATAAAGCTCTGAGAGTTCGGTAGATAGATATATAGCAATACTTTTCTAGGCTATATTCACCTTCAACATCGTTAGCATTTAGCGATCAGTTCAGTGTAGTGAGAAGCAATGCTCTGGATCCCATTACTGCTCTCCTCTGTACTTTCTCTAGTTCTCTAATGTTGAACGCCAGAACCGTACACATTTCTTTAGCCTTATAAACCCAAGTTTTAAGAAGCCAGGACTTCTATTAGATAACCTCACTAGTTAGCCAATATCCTAAAACATCCTTTCTGAATAATGGGACTTCAGATTCACACTAGTTGATGTCTGATGAAAATATTTGCAGAGTTACATTTTATCTAAGCAATTGTTGAGCTGCCTAGAGGTAGCTCACTTATGCAATTTGCAATAGGAGATCCAAGCAAACATATACCCATATGTGTTTATATGTGAGTATGGTATTTCTAGCACAATTGCAGTCTCACACACGAATGAACACACAGCAGCGGCAACGTGAATGGTTTACCATAAACTTTGGTTTAATCGTACGTTCCATGAACTTAGACGAGGCCTCAATGCGAAACTATTTTACTAAACTTACATGCATGTGTGTGGAAGAGGGGTACACTAGATGCCATTTCGAAGTTCCCGATTATTATAAAAATTATTATTATCTCCTGGTAGTAATAAAGTCAAGCGTTGCTTTACCATCCTTCAAAGGTTGTCTTCATCGTTTCTTCCAAATACCTTTTTCCTTCCCAAAGGGTTTACCAGGCTTTGACACAGTGATAAGGCATAATCAGTTCAGTTATCGAAGAAGAAACTTGCAGTTTTGCAGTAATCGTCAGTTCTTCGTCCGTTAATATTCTTTAGGCGAGTTGAAGCATGTAATTTCTACAATCCTGTCCAACTTTGAAATTGAAGAGGGATTACCCTGCTGTTTAGGAACATTGCTTCATTTAATTCATTTTCGCTATTCAGATTCAATTTCCGTTCTTTCTCACATAGAAATACCACCTATAAATCTCGGAATCTCCCGCAAGTCTGGGACGGAATATATTTTAATGAAGGACTAAAACTTTTAAAGATGGGAATTTCTAAACGACTGGGAACAGCATGCCAGACTTTACGTTTTGGGGCGCTTTTCTGGATATCGTGGGGGCGTTCAACAACATCCTGTCCAAGACTACCGTAAACTAAGGGAGCTTTGGTTAACGAACTCTGTACGATAGAATTGAGTTAGACGTGAAATTTCCGGTAGACGTAAAACCAACTAAGGATGTTCACTAGGACTCCAAAAAGAGAATGTCTGTACGCGTTTTACTGGGGTTTGGTCCTAAATGAACTTTTGCTGTACCTTGAAATCAGTTTTTGCAGAGCGGTTGTTTAGGATAACATACTTTCCCAGACACTCTGCACAGTGTTCTGCAGAGTTATCGGAACCCATTCACTAGATGACCGAAGTGGACTCCAGCGATGCAGAACTCATACTCTTGCGCCAGAATATGGGAGTGTCGTTATTAATGTCTTGCAAAGTTAAATATCTCGAAGTTGTCCTCAATAGGAAATTACCTTGGAACCCTACAGGAAAAAATAGGAGCTATTGCGATTAGTGGCTTAGAATACATCCGTGGTATGTTTACCTGCCGTAAAAGGCAACTAAATTCCACGACCCGAAGGTTCGTCGGGATCAAACAAAGATGTATAAGCCGTCAACACCGGTCTCTTTAACCTTCGAGGGCTGGTAAGGCCTAGGTCACACGGCTGCAGACATGCCATCGACAAGAACGAGGCTCTCGGTAATTGTAGTACACTTTCTTGATGATATGGAGGTCTGGCCGACTCTTCAAGAAGGTGATGGTCTGTATTTGTATAGCGAACTGCTGCGGTCGATATCAGCGGCACTCTTAAGGCTGCACTTACGTAGGCTTTGAATGTTATGATAATTATAACTACGGTGGATATTGCGGTAGCAGCGATAGGGTACTAATTATTTACTAATTATTTACGGCGGCCGCCGTGGTGTGGAGGTAGTGTTGCCGGCCTACCACACCAAAGGTCCATGGTTCGAGCCCTGGTACAGGTAACATCAAAAGTGATTTGAAAAAAGTTTTTCAAAAACGGGGTCGCCCCTCGGCAGTGGTTTGGCAAACTCTCCGAGTGTATTTCTGCCATGACAGGCTTCTCAGCAAAAATTCGTCTCCTTTGTAGATGCCGTTCGGAGTCGGCAAAAAACTGTAGGTCCCACCAATTTGTAGGGAAAATTCAAATCGGCACACCACAAATTGGAAGAGAAGCTTGGCGCAAAAATCTCTTAGGAGGTTTATGATGATATACCTGTTGTATATCGCGCCATAAAGAGAAAAGAGATATGAGCTGGAAGCGAAGAGCGGATGCTGGGCGCCCTCGCGGGTTAGGGGTTTAGAATATGCCCGACGTAGGCATACCGGTCGTAAGAGGGGACTAATATGCACAAAGGTAATGACGTGCAACTCGATGGTTGATCTACGGATATGATGCCTCTCACCTCTCATTACCCATCTTAACCTTCCTTACGGAAGGAGGGGTGACATGACCTAGAAGGTTTCACTGGTCATAAATCGCTACCACGACAGTCGGGCAGTACCGCAAGGGAGTACCGGAGCGTACCGGAGCGTACCGGGTTCAAATCCGACCAAGGACTGTTAATTCGACAACACTCCCCAAAGCCTTCGGGGAGTGTTTTTGTCGTTACCACAACAACAACAACAACATCGGATGCTGGGTTTTCTTTAGCGAGCTTGATGTAAGATGAACTGGATTTGATGCTATCCATTGCTACTACGGTCAGAGTTATTCATAATTTGAGAGTCAATCACCTATCAAGGCTCTGAAGGTTGTGGCGTCATGAAGGTTGTTCTGGAGTCTCTAACCTCTCCATTTACTTTTTTCAGAATAAGCATAACCTTGATTCGTGGTTTCGCTGAACAGCTCTAGTTTTGTCTTGAAATAATGGACCACAAGCCAGTTGATCAACGCTGAAGTTACATCTTGCAAGGTAGCACTATTCAAAGTGAGTCTTCCCCATAAGTGCTAGGTGTCGCTCAACCTACCATAACCTTGTTATGACCACCATGTAACGTGCCTTGTTCTTCCAAAGAAATTCACTTTTACACTTAATGAGATGGATCCTATCGTGCGGTTTTCAATCATACGCGTAGGACCTGGCAAGCGCTGAAAATGTAAATCGTTCACTATTCATTTCCGCGCAGTGTATGTAAAGGTGCATTGATTTCCCTGCCGCTGAAGTCATCAAACTTCTACGAGAGGATTGGATAGCATAGGATAGTTAGGCACATATTTCATTATTCAGGAATAGAACTACGCAACAATGATTTGAGCTACACATTCTATTGGGTGCATGTATGGTTCCATTAGTGGTATAACTTAGCTGAGGGAAATTTTGTGTGCAAAGAGATATTTTTATTTAAGTTGAATAGCGATATACGAGTATGTTCAAATTTTTGCACATTCTAACACTAATTGAAAATTGGAACAATGGGGCATTTTGGCTCTCAATACAAGTTTAAAGAGAGATTACATATTACGTAGTTGTAGTTATTGTAGGAGCTGCCTTAAGATCCAGGGAACGGACATACAGCCTTCATATTAGAGTTTATTCCACTTCTGAGTTTTGCGAATCCACATTTAAATTAATATTTGCATGAATCAATATCTTCAACATTGACCGCCAAACTTGCTAATTCACTAAGCATGTTTTATTTTTATACCTTTCATGAGCATGAAATGGTATTATACAAGGTGGCGCAAAAGTAAGCTTCCGATGTTCAGCATATCGGTTGTGGCACGTGCAGTGTGTGCTGTTGCACCGTCTTGTTGGAACCACATGTTTTCCAATCCCAATTCATCAAGTTGCGGCAAAAAGAACTCGTTGATCATTGCTCTGTAGCGCTCACCATTCACAGTAACCGTTTGGCCCCGACCGATTATTGGTCAAATAAATAGTCAGCAATATTCCGCGTTCTGGAGCAGTGTAGCGTAACATTGTTTATTAACGTGTATTTCGCATGTGTTTACTACAGACATGTCAAAACAGAACTGACTTTAGGGGCCAATCGCAAAATTTATAGCATTTGCTGATAGGAGGATTACTTTTGCGTATACCGAAATGATCAGGGCGGAGAGCTGCGTCAATTAAGCCATGTCCGTCTGTCTGTCCGTCTGCCTGTTTGAAAGCAAACTAGTCCCTCAGTTCAGAGATTATTTGATGAAATTTGGTATGGGCCGCCATTTAGTCATATATTTATCATTTGTCGGAACCAACAAGTTCGGACCATTACAACGCATAGCCTCCATAACAACGATATGCACAGCGATGGAATGGGATGACATGTTTCGAACTCACCAACTTCTCATTAGACCCCTTCTCGGACACTGGGATACGAACCCAAGTGCCTGCATCAAAGCCGCTGTTAGAGTACTCTAACAACTAAGCTATGATGCCCTGTAAATTTTGTTTTATTTTATTTTATTTTATTCGATTTAATTTAATTTAGATTAATTTAATTTAATTTACTTCAATTTAAGTTCATTTATTAATTTTAATTTATTTTATCTTGTTTAATTTAATTTAATTTTATTTTATTTTTTTAAATTTTATTCTATATATCTATTTTATTTTATTTTGTTTTATTTTGTTTCTATTTTATTTTATTGTATTTTATTTTATTTTATTTGAATTATTTGATTTGATTTCATTTCATTTGATTTGATTTCTTTTGATTTGATTTGATTTGATTTAATTTAATTTAATTTATCTTACTTAATTTAGTTTAATCTTATTTATTTTTATTGATTTTTTTATACCAACAATTTTGTTGATTTACGGCCTGTACATTTTCAAGTATTCATGAAACGAGCTCAAGGCCAAGAATAATAATTTTTCACTTTTGAATTTTTATGAAAATGGATCTATAAGAAAAGCTATGGCGGTTGTCTCTAAACATTTTTCCTACTCTATTCAATCAAAAAACTTTTAATAATTAATTAAAATGATTATGAATAAGTGAAAACAATAATAGTTTTCATAAAAATTCAAAAAGTGAAAAATTATTATTCTTGGCCTTGAGCTCGTTTCATGAATACTTATTTATTTTAATTTAATTTAATTTTATTTTATTAGTTTATTTTATTTCAGTTTATTTTATTTTATTTTATTTTATTTTATTTTATTGTTTTTTTATACCAACAATTTTTGTTGATTTACGGCCTGTACATTTTCAAGTGTTCGTGAAACGAGCTCAAGGCCAAGAAAAATAATGTTTTACTTTCTGAATTTTTATGAAAATTATTATTGTTTTTATTTTTTAACAATCATTTCTAATTAATTATTAAAAGTTTTTTAATTGAATAGAGTAGGAAAAATGTTTAGAGACAACCGCCATAGCTTTTTTTATAGATCCATTTCGGAAGCTGCTAAGCTCCTTCATCAGAGAAAATTTTGGCACGCATTGCTAACCATTAAGCTAACAATACGCTGGTTTTGATGTCCTCTTAACTCCTATTATTATTCTTGGCCTTGAGCTCGTTTCATGAATACTTGAAAATGTACAGGCCGTAAATCAACAAAAATTGTTGGTATAAACAACAATTATTTAATTAAATTTTTGTAAGTTTAACGAGCTCAAGACCAGTTGATAATAATTCTTAGTTAATTATTATTATTTTTGGTTACAGGAAAATTGAAAGCAACAAACATATACAGTCTATAGTTATAGTCATATATCGAAAACAGCCACGATTTCTCGTCAGACCAATTCTTTATTTTATTTTATTTTAGTTTATTTTGTTAGCAAGCCAAACGGAATGAAAATCAGCACCAGCAAAGCACTTGTATACACACACACACACACACACGCATAAGCAGACCATCACATATCAGCAAGCAGCTAATCAAGAATTTCTACAAAAGCATACCTAACCTCAACTACAACTCAGGTATGCGTTAGTTTGTTAGACTGCCCTATAATGGAACATTTCATACCGAGCCCAAAAATGTTCACACATCACAAATTTAAATTTTCAAACAAGTGCTAACACTCCTTCTAAAAACCAATATCATATTACTTATATATAGGCTGATTCCTTTTCTATTGCACAACCCAAATTTAAAAATCAGTCAAACTATGCAGTAAAAATGCATTATTGAACAGATGGCAACCCTTTTGATGATAATTTTGTACATATTATTCTATTGCCGACTATGAAAACTATAAAAACACAAAACTTTACAGTTTAATCAAGCCCTCCTTTATTTATAGACGGTCTAACTCACATTTTTCATTTATATTTTCATGTCTCTTATATGCAGATATCTCTTTACGCCAATTAGTATACATCAAAAGTATAATAAATCATCACTTTTCTCTCTTGACCATTTTGTGAGTATTTTAAATTACAATTTTGAAATTGTAAATTTGTTCATTGGCTTGCTGTCAAGAGAGATTTTGATGAATTTGTGAAACGATTTTTGCTTGCAATGGTATTATTATCACCATAGTACTCACTCACTCGCATTTGCTTTGCTTCTCTTATTTATCCAGCTAGTCATTGACAAATTTGTGCTGTTAATTAATATGAAGTTGTCTTTGTTGTTTTCATATGATTTAATCGCATGGCATGAACTTTCTGTTTGGTTTGTGGTTTAGCTTCCTATTTTGTGGTTATTACGATTTTCATTATTGTCACATTGCATGCTTTATCTCTCTTCCATTCCCACCCAACGTTACTCAACTCATAATCAAACGTGGTTATGGTGGGTTCTACTTTCCTGTTCAGCATTTGCTATGGCACAGTGCCTATTATTTATTATTGTAGTACGTTGGGATACCCCTGGCTCGTTTCAGAATGGAATTGCCGTTTTTGTAGGTAAATATTTTTTAGCTCATAGAAAGTTGCTGACATAATTTCAAACCAGACCTGTTAAATAATGATTACTAATCGTAATGATTATCGGTTTGATTAATTATTTTCTTGAGAATCCATTTAGTGATTGATTACCATTACTTTAAATTTTTAATGATTAATGATGCTCCAACTAATTAAAAAGATAATCAAAAAAAATCTTGACTTTTTACGATTATTAAAATAAATCCAAAATATTCAAAAAAGGGGTTTTTGATTACTTTTGAATTTTCTTTATTTTTTTAAAGTTTGTTTTGATTACTTTTGATTGTATAAATATACCCATCAACAATATTGCAAAAAATCAAAAAAAATAATCAAAGGTAATTAAACCCGTTTTTTTTTTTTGATTATTTTTGATTTTTTCTAATTGCAATCAATTAATAATTGCCTTTTGCCTTAAAAAACAATTAAAATAATCATTATCAATTAAAAAATTCCTTTAAATGAATTGATTACTAATTACTCATCAATTTAATAGGACTGTTTCAAACATTGAACGCTATGGCGTGTGAAACGTTGAAAATATTATTTGTAGGTTGGTTGCAAAAGTGAGCTAACCATATTTACCCGCCCCTTACCAATTTGTTCAATCTATCACTAAAGTGTGGTGTTTTTCCAACAGCGTGGAAAGAATCGTTTCTTCTACAGCTGCATAAAAGCGTGAGTAGGTCTTCTATAGAGAACTATGGTGGCATATCAAAGCTTTCTGCCATCCCAAAATTGTTTGAAGCTATTGTTACAAATTATCTTACGGGTCCGATCTCTACTTTGATTGCTGACTGCCAACACGGGTTCAGTAAGGGAAAGTCCACAGTTACGAATTTACTTGAGTTTACCAGTCAAGTCTCAAATGGCTTTAGAAAAAATCTGCAAACCGACGTTATTTATACGGATTTCAGCAAAGCTTTTGACAAAGTGTGTCACTCATTACTTATTCATAAACTCGATCAGTTGGGCTTCCAGCCGGGTCTCAATCGCTGGATCTCTCAAACAATATGCCACTTAACATTAAAAAATGTAAATACATTCGTTTTTCGCGTGGAGCTTCTCAGCCGGCTTTCTATACAATTATGAATTATAGTCTTGAGCAAGTGTATGGTTTTGTTGACCTGGGGGTTACTATGGACTATAAACTCAGTTTCAACCGCCATATTAACACAACAGTCAATAATGCTAGAGGTGTCCTAGCATTTGTTAAATGATGGTCTAAAGAATTTAGCGACCCTTATGTAACTAAAGCTCTTTTCAGTACATTAGTCAGACCGATACTTGAATAAGGTTCTATAATTTGGAACCCGCGTTACCAAGCTCATGTATATCGCCTAGAATCAGTTCAAAAACAATTTTTACTATTTGCCTTAAGAGATTTTCATTGGGATCCCTTGCACCCTATACGAATTGTTTATAACTCATTAATCTTCACACACTTTCTAGTCGGAGGGAAATGCTTGGAATTGTTTTTATGATTAAATGGTTCACGCTCCAGCCTGTTTCTTCTAAATGAAGTGAACTTCAATGTACCGTCTCGTCCATCACCTCTAGTCTTAAACAGTGCCGAACCAATTTTTAGTTAAATGAGCCTTCTCGCTGCTTGTGTCAAGATTATAACTCTCTTTCTGGTAGATTTGATATTTTAGACTCGCTTTTTACCTTTCTATCCTAAATACATAGCAACTAATTGTTTCTTTTTTTTCCTTTTTATTAACTTCTAACAATAATTTTATTCTGTTAACTAATTATTTCTTAATGTGTAATCTATCTTATATCTACTTTACTTAGCTGATGAGGTTTTCTCTGTAGATTAACAATGACTAATCCGTTTGGAAATTATTATTATTATTAAAACAAAAGAAATGCAAAGTTGTTGCGGTGTTGAGTGTGTAGGTAATATCTGGCGCCTGGGGAAAGTTTTTAGCCTAAAACCAATTAAAAAAGGACTATCATAGAGTCTTATAACATTCATGAATGTGACGTTACCTGAATATTGACAGTTTTTTATTCGCCCTTTCGATACTGCTGCCAAATTTTTAAAACAAAAAAATAAGCGAGCAGAAAAAATTAGTAGCGATCACAGTTTTGCTAGCGAGCAGTTCACATTTGATTTGGAAAGTAATTTAAAAAAAAAAAATAGTTTTGCTATTTTATTCATAGGTCGCTAAGTGATTACAAAAAAAAAAATTATCTTTAAGTAGGTAGCTTAGCGAATAGAAATGTGTTTACAGTTATTCGCTAAAAATTTTCTGAGGTGTGGCTTCTGAAATAGTGGCGTATTCTAAAACCCCTGTTCCTGACTTCTAGAATCGAGTTTCAGCGGCCCTTGCAGCTTTTTTTTTGCTTCCAGAGATGTGAGTGCCAATAAGTCATTGTTTATAACGTCATTACGAATATAAGGCAGACTTATGTCCTAACAGAAAGTCAATGATTTAAGAGGACTAAAAAATGGACAGGTTGACGAACGAACTGACTGAAGTAGATAGGCATTTTGAGAACCTGTTACATGAACAGATAGTCCGCTGTATGGAAGTATAGATAAGCGGCCGGTGAAAGAAGCTAATGATTGATGAACGAACTATAAGCTTCATAGAAGAATGCATTAAGGGTAGGACTGTTCGTCATTAGGATAAACTCATGATGATAGCAGCAAATGGTGGATTTTACAGCAGACTGACGCATGGACTGACGTGGGATGAGTGATCGATTGAGCCTGAATAGATATGCGAAGACTCTGAAAGATGAATATAAGATCGATTAAGAGAAAAATACTCTGGTAGACATTATTTAATGTAATTCGTGGAGAGGAAAATGGTCGGATAGCAATACAAACTAGAAGAAATGTGGAGAGACTGACACTCGCACTTTCGCTATCATTCAGCTTGAACCCAGATCAGCATAGGGCTGACTGAGGGCTTAACCGATCAAGAACTGTTAATTCAGTTTGATCCTGTTCAATCCGCATCCATGAGCTGGCATTACGGCTAAACTGGACGCAGTGCTGTAACCATGAATGAAGAATATAGATAAAAATACAGGTATAACTTAGCTCTTCTCCTCCTTCTCAATGCTTTCACGTCGAACATATGATATAGGTAGATGTGTTTGGAAGCTCACGTTATCCGATGAAACGATTCTGGCAGTTTAACATGCTATCCAGGCTAGACTTCCAGCGGAACAAATTGCTAGAGATACCTCTGTCACCGGGAACACATAAAAGCTCCGTAGTTTACAGCGTGGTACACATTAGTTCGGTTTGGGAGGCGCTGCAATGGTTCGGTGTTCGTATACTGAGCTTGGGTAGGAGCTCGTCCGAGAAGATGAAACTACCCACTTTCACTATCATGCAGTTTGAACACACTGGTGAATATAGAAACGAGCTTTGTTGTTGTGGTTGTTGTTGAAAGCGGGTGTGGGATGTTACCAATAAGGATAGTCCTTAACCGGATATCTAGGCCTTCTTATTAAGCGCATTGTAACTGCATTGAAGCTTGCCGAATAACTCTACCCGATGAAACTTAAGTGTGACTTCAAGACCTTCAGCGACAACAGAGGGAACCAATGCCTCAAACATGGCTTCAGCTACCCTAACTTGGTTCCCAAGCTGTGTATCGAAAGTTTTTGAAAAACTCAGATGCTTGGTTTTATGGAGTGCTTACGGTATTTTGATTACGTCGAATTTTCGGGGGGTCTCATATCCCTTGATACCGACATTGAACTGCACGTCACTACTTTTTCATTTTATTTACTCAATAGGGGTTGTTGTCAGCTTGCATTTTCACACTTTCTAACGCTAGCTGATTTCGGACCCAGCGACCCATATTTTACAGCTAAAAAAAGATTCACAAAAATTTGAGTGTAAAGCAAATTGATTTCCTATTATTTGTCTAACTTCAAGCCATCAAAGCCAGCATTTGCACTGCACTGAACTGCCTGCGACTGTTTGAATTACAATTGTGGGCTGTTTATATAGTATGCACCAGCTCTTGAGTTTCGACTTCGACTTAGATTCAATTATTTTATGAAAGTTTTTTTTCTGGGAGATCTATTGTAGATTTTCCTATCTAATACTATCTGCTTCTTCTTTTCAATTCTTTTTCCCTTTCCACAAATATGTAACTTCGCTTGCTACCAGAGGCGTACGTAAACTTTCCGCTAGCTGGGGATGGAGTACATATATACGTAAGAAAAACACTTTTTGCATAGCCTAAGTCTGATTATGGATCATATCACTATCGCTGAGTGTCGACCAAACTGACTACAGACCTCACTGTAAAGTCGGTTTACAACAGATATTCTTGCCAATTTAAGTTGTCACGGCAAAAGGCCCCGCGATTATTCCAAGAAACTTACTCCGCCTTTCGAAGTTATATGAAAACACTAGTTAGAGACGATTCTATTGAGAGCTAGATGGACAAATTATGGTCTTACACCCGCAGAACAAAAGAACGATAGTCTAGACACTTGAACTCTCGAAGGTCTTACATACAGTCCGTCTAATTCAACATTCCAATTTTTACAATTCGAAACTAGCTTCCCCCACTAGATTTAGTGTAAATAATATCATACGCAGATGACTGCTCGAAAACCACTTTCTGCCAGAACCTTGTTTAAAGAGACATTGCAACATGAAATGCCTCCCAGACGTATGAAGATGTGTTTCCATAAGCAAAATAGCGAGATCTGGCAGTGGATGAAACCATTCGTTTTAACCTATGGATTACCCAAGGGTCAAAAACGGCTTTCAAAGTGGGTCGGTCACTTCACTCATCAAGCGCCAAGAGAATATTAAATTCGGAGCTCAATATCCATCAATTACAAAAGATGACAAGCTCTTACCCAACCACATGTTACGCGAGATGTATCAAGCTCCAACGTCACTGCGTGCTGACTCTACTGAAAAGTGTCTTCTTAATCTATTAGTCCGATGTTTAGTAGGAGTGACGCAGACTCTTTAGCACTCTGCAGCACTGCAAACGGTTCCACCAGTTATCATCCAAGCTAAGTCAGTACTGAGGAATACGACTCTTGATAAGTCCAAAGCAGCAGGAACCTCGTGCCCGGCTCAGCCTGTTGATGCTTTTCCAAAGCAAATCTGTTGACCCCAACAATAATTGCTGAGTTGTCAGCGGTTCACCATTGATGAACTATGAATAGTTCCTGTCCTCAGGTCACCACAGGTTAGAGGACCGCATTTCAGTTTATTGTGTGTTAAGTCCTTTAAGAGTTCAACATCTTATCAAAGAACAATTGTACTCTGGAGTTTGAGTTGGTCTTATTGAGACTCCGTTCTTAAAAATCCTAGTGCTGCTGAGGTGAGTGGCAGTCGTGCTGTGCATGGAAGTCTCGTTGTGCTTCAAAATCATTCAATCAAGAAATAATCCTCTTCAAGGTGACATTATTCAGTCACTTAAGACTTCCTCGACAGCTTTAAATAAAAAAGTATTCCAAAGTATTTCTAGTATGCAAATATAGTAAAATACACTACATATGTCTTTCCTATGTATGAGGATTTCAGTTCATTTGGGTAGGCTATAACTTGGCGTCGCCAGCCCACTAAGGCGATTAGCTTATATTCTTCACTGCGTTCTTACGATAACTTCAGTCAAAATATTAGAGAAAGTTCTCTCTGCATGAAGAGGTGCCGCCTGGCACTCGAAAGCCTTTACAGTTCCTAGCGGGGGCTAGTGACCCCAGTTTCCCTTTTCTCACCTCTTCATTTATCGTCAGCCAATTTGTTATTTTATAATTTTTTCTACTGCACTTTTGTCACTTGTCATTCGTTTTCCGCACTTGTGGTGCTAGCTGACTCTCTCTTCCTCTCTCTCGCTTACTCTATGCTCCATGCAACCTTAATTTGTCTTGCAGCTGCATTATTGTGGCGTTGCGCTTAACGAACGTATGTCATATGGCCGCGCTATAAAAATGCCTGTGGGCCAAGTCAAGGCAAGTCGTGATGAACTGAGTTAAAGTGTACTCAAGTGTAACACTCTTATGGGCACTACACGCTACACCGCGCGTTGCATTGGTCTATTTTCGTTAGTTTTGATCTTCCTTTTCTACTTTTCTTATTTGCAAGAAATATGACTTTCGTTTATTGTTCGTTTATTATTTTGATTTAACTTCACGCTTCTAGCTTTTGGCTGTACAAATTGCTGTTCATGCATTTGACACATGGCATTGGCAAGAAATATGGCTTCAACTTGTTTCAGAGTTAAACTCATACTCACACCACGCTCACACATTAGACTCACTCCATACACAAACACATCACTCGCTGGGTGCTCGCTTACCTTCTCGACATGTGGGCGTTTCAAACTCATATGTTCTGAATTTTTATGGCTTTTTTCGCCCACGACTTCTTCTCTCTCGCCAGTCCACTTATGTGTAGAACGTACTCGTTTGTGTCTTAAGTTGGCTTTCTGATTTTGAAATATCTAATTTTTCCTCTGGCTATTTAGCAATTCAAACTCTATCTCTCTTTAGCTATCTGTTGGCAGGAAATTTTGTACGAAAAGTTGTAGTTTTTGGACATCATACAAATCGATTTATCATATATCACATGACTGGCTCAATGTTGGCAATTATTTTATCAAAAATTGCATACAATCAAAATAATGAATGAGTTAAAGCTATAAGGACGTGTTAGTTAAGCTTTGGTTGTCAAAGTTCTAATGCAAATAGATACAAAATAAAAAGTAATGCGCAAAATTTTTGTGAGAGCAAAATAGCCAAACTGATAGGAAAATTTCTCTTATTCAAATAGCGCAATGAGATCGTCCAAAACAAAAGGATGTATATTAATTTTTAAAGTGCAAAAGCAATAGCAAGCATGGTTAATTAAAGCACGAAGTAGGCATATGCCAATGAGAAAAAGCTCGCATCTATAAGGACCATCATTGAAATATGTGGATAAAATTACAAGTAATTGCGTAATTTTTAAACTGAAAAGTAGGCGGTTCAACGCCTACTTCTACCAAATCCACAAAATAAATTTTCGGCAAAGATTTTTAAAAAGTGGGCGTGGTCCTTTAACAATTGGAATATTTTCAGAATAAACACCAAGAATTAAAATAAATAAATATTTTCACTAAATTTTCCTGGGAAAAATCAATTTTTGTTCGACTATAGCATAAAAAGTATTGTGGATCTACATATAACAGCTATGTGCAATATAATAGTAGTGAAATTAAATTGGATATCGTTCGGCGATGTGTTTTTAATAATTTTCATTTAAAATATAGCAAATTCCTTAAAAGAAACCACATTTAAAGAAATTTCGAAGCTTACACAAAGTTCAGGAAAGTTGTATATTGGAACGATTTTTCGTCATCCTCAGGAAAGTTAATTAAACTTTTGAAAATTTGCATCGAAAGCTTTTGTAGACCAACCAATTTTAGTACAACATTGTGAAAGTTAGAACTCGCTTAAAAATTGCCCTGAATTTTCAGAATTTTTTTCGTCAAGGGTGTTGAGTTATTTCTTCCAAACAACGCATGAATAAAAATGAATTTTGTATGGAAAAAAATCCAACATCATTGACAAAAAAAATTCTAAAAATTCGGCGGAAATTTTGAGTTACTTCTAACTTCGACATTATTGTGCTAAAATTGAATGAGCTATAAAACTGGGTACACAAAAATTTTCTACAAACTCTTTCCAAAAATACAGAATTTTTAATGTAAATTTTTAAAAGTTAAATTAACTTTGTGTAAACTTTAAAATTTCTTTTTATGTGGTTTCTGTTACGGAATTCGCTATATTTGAAATGGAAACTATTAAAAACACAGTTGCTTTTTATTTCGTTTAACGATATCCAATTTAATTTCACTCCTATTATATTGAACACAACTGTATATGAAAATGAGTCATGGTTTGTTCGTCACACTAAAACTCGAAAACGACTGAACAAATACTTCCTTTTGGGTGTGTTTGTAATTAATACGAGAGAGATAAAAAAAAAGACGAAAATATTCAGGGGGAGTGGCAATTCCAATACAAACTTAATTTTTTGACGTAATAGCTTCTAAAGGGCTAATGTTGGGCTCTGAAAATTGGTATGGAGATATTCGATATCAATACCATACTTACTGAAAAATGCGGTAGTTATCGGGCAAGGGGCGGGGCACCTCCCATACAAACTTAACTTTTCAGGCTGAATATGTCTAAAAGGGTTCATACGATATCAATATTATACTCATCAGAAAACAAACGGAAGTTATAAGAAAAGGTGGCATGACATTCCCTATACAACCTGAGCTATTCTTACTCTATATTTCTTAAGTTATTTGTCGCAGAATATCAAAGCTTGGTGTTAGAAGATTTTTGGTAGAATAACAAAACATGGTGGAACGATATGCGATCAGTACAAAAATTATGACAAAGATGGGATTTAATTTTAGTTTCTCATACTAATATTTTTTTTTGACTATTTATCAATGTCGACAATTTTTTAAGGACACAGAATCGAGGGTTTAATCTATACAAAATTGAAATGGTGAACAATCTCTTATTTTCGATTAAAAAAAGTTAAGAATATGATCGAGAATTTTTGAAATGAGCGCAACAAAGAAACCTATTATGGGTATAACGAAGTTTCCTGGGTCACCTAGTTCACTATAAAACAGGCGGGGGAAGGCCACACGCATTTTGGAAAATCAATATTTTTCGCACACATCAAATTTTTACAGAAAATATAACTCATATAATGATATTTTTTAGCCTAGAGTTAGAGTCTTATATGCGTTTATGAGCCTTCTAAAAATCATGTATAAAATGTGGGCATGGTCCTTAACCGATTTTGTGCATTTTTCTCAGGGATATTTTCTCTAAAAAGGGTGATTTGTCCAATTTTGTTCTCATATTTGCAACGGCTTTAAATGTATCTTATAACTTTAAAGGAACTATTCTTGTATATTTGTATATCCAGACTATCTCGAAAATGGCTAAACCGATTTGGATAAAATTTGGAATGTACATAGCAGACCTGTAAAAAGTAAGTATCAGTACAGGTACAAGTACCAGTACCTTAGTACTTCGAAGAGATGAGTACAAGTACAAGTACTTCAGTACTTTAGTACTTAGACTAGAATTGGTGAAGTACAAGTACGGCACTTGTAAGTACTTTTGAAGTATTTTGACAAGTATCACGCTCCACAAACCATTTAATATTGTCCCAGCTGGAATAAGTTGTATGCATACCTGAAGCATGCATGCAGACCTGTTAAATGATTACCGATCTGATTAATTATTTTCTTGAGAATCTATTTAATGATTGATTACCATCACTTTCAAATTTTAATGATTATTTTCCAATTAATGAAAAAAAAAATTATGATTTTTTTCGATTATTAAAAAAAAATCAAAAAAAAAAAATAAAAATAAACCAAAAAAGTTGTTTTAATTACTTTTGATTTTTTTAAACGTTTGTTTAATTATTATTGATTTTTCTCAGTATTCACATCAATCAGAATTCAAAAAAAAAAATCAAAAAAAACATCACAAATAATCAAAAGTAATCAAAACAACTTTTTTCTAATCTTAATCAATTAAGAATTGCCTTTTCTTGAAAAACAATTAAAGTAATCATTACCAATTAAAAAATTAAGAATTGGTTACTAATTACTGATCAAATTTAACAGGTCTGCATGCATGCCATATGTATGAAGAAGTATAGAAAAAGCGTAACTTTAAAATGGAAACATTTATTTAGAAATAAAGTGGTTCAGCAAGTAATTTGCTGCATCAGCAAAATAATTTTCATTTGCAAAATGCACTTACTAAATTTTGCTTCGCGTATGAACAGAATTAAGGCCTCTTTCCTTTTTTGTTCTTGTCTTGAAAAAATTATTCACATTTAGAAATTTAGAGCTTTTATTTGGGTATGGCGAGCCGAAATCATACGTATATCAAAGGCTGTTCGATTTCTGAGGATGACGCATCCTACAAAGGAACCAAATGGTTAAGGTGTTCTATATGTCCGAAATATTGAAACTGTATGCAAATTTTTCCAACTGGGTCTTTTTTATTTGTAAAACCTTCACCAGAAAAATAGATTTTGAAATAATTATTTCACACAAGTTTCGTTTTCTTAACAAACAAGTACTTTCAAATGCTTGATAAGTACATGAACTTGTAGTTTTGAATTCCAAGTACAAGTATTGCGGTACTTTTACTTTGTACTTGACGTTTCAAAGTACTTGAGTACATGTACTTATTTGGTACTCTTACAAATATATACTCAGTACTTTACAGGTCTGGTACATAGGGTACTGCATTCTAAGAATTTTTGCCTAGGTGTCGCCTGCGTATTAAGAAAAAACATTTCTAAGTAGGGTTGCCAAGAAGTACATATACCTAGAATCACACTCATCCAAGGGGCCGCTAGGCGTATCATGAAACGCTATCAATTTCCAGTAAGACCAACATTTGCCATGACTGCGCATAAAGCTCAGGGAGCAACTTTTGAGTTTGTCGGAGTGGAGCCTAATTCATCGATGTTCATGCATGGTATATTATATGTTTCGGTTTCAAGAGTTAAGCAACCAAACAAGTTAAAAGTAATGCTTGCGAAAGAAAATCAGAGACGTACTCGGAACATAGTATGGAAGGAAGTGTTGGCTTAGATTTCATATGTGTAAAAATTTAAAAGGTTATGGATAATTCTATCTTGAAAAAGAAAGAATAGCCAGTGAACATTCAAGGTGTAGACTGGTGTAGGTGTTGAATAAGAGTTGGTGTATACTTTCCCAGCCGATCGGGTAGTGCGTCATTTTCCGTTGCTTTATTATTTTTGAGTCGGGACATCGCTGTTCTTGGTCACAGTGCGGTGAAGCGCATTAATAAATGCAGATACATACAAAAATATGTATGGATATTTATTGAAGTAGAAGAAAAGGTCAAGTGGTTCACAACCACCAAAAAGAATACAAAAAAAAACAAAAAATCCAACAACCGAATTGAAAAACTTTTGCATGAAAATTTCACTGCCATTTCGTTAAAGTTGCCGGATAGCGAAAGTTGCCTTTTATTTTAAAATTTTCAATATCAGATTTTCATTGCTCAGTGAATATTCATTCTTTAACTACTTTTGGAAATTATAATTGACTACAGTTTTTATAACTTTTTTATGTTTTCGCTTTGATTCAAACGCCACCATGGAGCTCTTTAATTGTATCCATGGTTGCCTTTTGTTTATCAATAACACGAGTGTGTGAATTATGTGCATATGTAAGTATGTGCATTCGACTGGGCAAAAAAAAAAAAATATTTTGTACTATATTCATATTGCTTTCAAAATATTAACTTCAAGAGGTCTATCATGGATATTTTAGATTTTTATTTTTTATTTTTGCATTAAACCTGTTAAAACAATTAAGTAAAAACAAACGAGGAAGTCTAAGTTCAGATGGAACCGAACATTATATACCCAGTAGTGACCTAATATGGCAGCCCTATTTTAATACTTTTCAGTTCGTATTTGCGTTCAAATACATAGACGGACACACAGACAGACGGACGAAGAGACGCACATTGCTAATGGGCCTATCTCTTCTTCTTCTCATACTTACAAATATTTCATGATCATTAAAGGTATGAAAATCAAAAAAAATAGATAACTTCCCTATTGGAGTGGGGTATTAACAACTTGCCCGAATATTTTACTTGTGTGTTATCCGATTTGCTTAATTGTTGGTAGGAGTATATTACATGCTATTGAGAACCAACTAACCAGTTATAATCGAAATATTTATTTGGAATTACAAGCAATCGCCTTTGAAAATAGCAGCACTTTTATGCTGAAAAGTGAGCGGTGCCACGCCTACTTTCCTAAAATCCACAAAATTTTTTTTGCGGTTGAGTTTTGCTTAAAAAGCTTATTATGTGTGCACGATCTTATTGATATAGCTTGCATGGTTATAAAAATATCGCGCTCTACATTTTACAAAAAAAATTTTTCAGAACTCAGAACTATGTTAAAAAACTGGGCGTGGCCTTTAACCGATATTCAACATTTTTGCCAATATCGTTTCGATAAATCAATTTTTGCCGGCATGTTATGGCATACAAAGTTTTGTGGAATAAGCCACTATAAAAGGGGCGGGGCCACGCCCCGTTATTGCCTATTAAATATATCTATGATCCTTTTCAAAATCTTTCGTGTAAAAGTAGGCGTGGTTCTTAACCAATATCGCCCTTTTTTTTTTGGCACATACCTTGTAGTAATATAAATGTGTGTGCTAAATTTCGTTATGATTAATATTATTGCTAAATTTTACTTAATCAAAACTGACGGTCCTTGGCTGGATATGAATCCGGTACGCTCCGGTACTTCCTTGCGTTACTGGCCGACTGTCGTAGTAGCGATTTGGTATGACCAGTGAAACCTTCTAGGTCATGTAACCCCTCCTCCCGTAAGGAAGGAGAGATGAGTAATTATATCCGTAGATCAACCATCGAGGTGAGTGGCATTATATCCGTAGATCAACCATCGAGTTGCACGTCTTTACCTTTGTGCATATTAGTCGCCTCTTACGACCGGTATTCCTACTTCGGGCATATTCTAAACCCCTTACTGGCTCTAGACAATAAGCACCCCATGTGATATATGAAAAGCCACTTCCACTGAAAACTGATCAATGAAAAATTCGAAACATAACTATCTGCTCCGGAGGAGGAATATTTTTTAAGGGTACGTACCTAGTATGTCCAAGCCCTTTTAACTGTTGTCACTGCTCTACAATAAATTCTGTGGACGGGGAACTGAATAAAACTAATAGAGCCTTGCGACGTCTGCTACACTGATCAAGCAGAAAGGAAGCCAAGCGAAGTCTTTCACTCCCATGTATGAGTGTCCCGCTGCGATAATGAGGTCTATCTTCGCCCACGCGCTGACTGAAAATACAGACGCGCTGATAAAAACTTCATCCAGTTAAAAAGTATATACTATACCTCTCCCAACCCATCGAGGTTAGCCTGGCCAAGAAAGCATTCTTTGGTCATAAAGACGAAAAATGCATGTACTAATACCAGGCTCTAGCATTAACAGTTCCACATAGACTGAATACAGCAGAAAGATTAACAGCGTCCCGGAGGAGCACTTAACTAGGTCCTAGTATTAAACCGAACTTTATGGAAAGATGCACAAGAAAATTTTGCCTTGGAAAAGGTGAGTACCTGCTCCCTGAGATCAATATTGTACGTAACGACGTAACGAGGGGACAAACATTTTTTGGTCATATCACATTTTTAAAATGAGTTCAGACCAACTGGATTTAATTGCCACTTGACTATTAGTTCATAGTTTAAGGTCCGTCAAGCTGGACGCCCCCCCCCAAGACGGATTTCAAATTTGACACTCCAGGAATTATTTCAATTATTATTATCAATTTTTAAGTACTTTTTTTTAAAACCTTAAAAGTGGGGGGTCCTTTTGGACCTGATCAGAACTTTCTCTATAGACTGTTAAAGAAGGTTGTCGGCTCGAAAAATTCAATCACAACACAATTCAGGACAGTGCCTGATAAAAGTAAACAGACGCGTGAGGATACACTTACGCATGAAGGCACATAAATTAAGAGCAATCACAAGAGATAGCTTCTCTTTGTATTTCTCCCATCCTCATTAGCTTTAATATACAAAATGTAAATTTAAATAAATAACTTAAAAAAATGAGACGTTATTCGTCGTCCAAAACCGATACCGACCCAAAGCTGGAATTAGAACAGAAACCGGAAGTGAAACCAAGACTGGCTTCGGAACCGACAACTTAACTAGAAGAAACACCGGAACTGATAGTGGAAGTTGAACAGAGACTGGAAGAGATAACGAAACGGAAATTGAAACAGAAATGGATAAGATACCAAAACCGAAACTGGAACTGGAACAGGGAAACGCACCGGAAAAGAAACAACGGCACCGGTTAATTGGATGTAGAGCAGAGGAGGAACAGATAACGAAACTGGAACAAGAACAGAAACCGAAGGCAAAAACGAGACCGAAACTTGACTCGGAACCGGACTTTAAAGGCAATCGAACCTGAATACTGAATCGGAAACCAAACAGAAACTAGCCTCCAGAGAAGGCAGCGAAATCGAAACTAGAAAAGAAAGTGAAGCAAGAAACCGGAAGATGCACCGACAGCGGAATGAAACGGAAACCTGAATCGGAACCGAACTTTAACAGCAATCGAACTAGACACCGAAACTGAATACTGAATCGGAACCAAAACAGAAACTAGACTACAGAGAAGGCACCGACAGCGGAACTGAAACGAATTCTGAATCGAAATCGAGACAGAAACTCTACTCCAGAGGAGGCACCGAAAGCGGAACTGAAACAGAAATTAAAACTGCCACCGATACAACATACACCGACACCAAAATCGGAAGAGACAACGAAACTGGAATCGGAGACAACCCGACAGCACAACCCTAAAAATAGCAAGCAGAGCTAAACACCGAAACCGAAGCAGGAAGAGAAATCAGAACGAAAACTAAATCCGGAACAAGAAACACCTAAACGGGCCGAAGGTGGGGAACCTGAAACCGCAAGGAAGAGAAAGTGAAGCCGAAAGCCGAAACTAGAACCGAAATCGAATTCGAGGCCAAAAACTAAATCCGAACCTAAATGAAAACCGGACCCACCGACTACAGATAGCGAAACTGGAAGAAATCCATTAAACTTAATCCGAAACAAGACCGTATCAACAAAACCTTAATCTAAAACGAAAGAGAGTAACTGTGGTTGATCCCGCCACCGAAACCGGAATCGAAATCGAGTCCGAAACCGAAAAGGAAGCATGGAAGAATTTGAAACTGAAATCGAATCAGATTCGAAACCGAAATAGCAACTGGAGCCCGTAAGTTTTTTTGTAAGTCGATTCGAGGTATACCTCCAGCAGCCTCTGTTCTTGCCGTCGTTGCATAAAGAACACATCAACATATTCACTTCGGGATAACAAGTTTTATATGGAAATCAAATATAAAGCAAAGCGACAAACAAAAAAAAAGTCCATAAACAATGCGTACGTCCAATTTCATCCTGTTTTCGGCATGCAACTCTTCTTCCTGATGACACTTGCAATATCAAGTGGATTTCAAAAGCACCCACAAGGGGAGAAACAGGAGAACAACAAGACAGGAGAAAAGCAAGTAAAACTCAAATTGACGACGAAAAAAAAACAATATGAAAAACAAGTGTCAACACTGCTAATTGCCAGCACGAACAGCAGTCAAGCTGTCAGTGGCGATGTGCAGATTTTGAGCTTTTTTGGAAGGCGCATGATATAGCTAGACGCGTACACTAGTATACCCTTCTCATGAAAAGCCAGCAATCATCAGCTTAGACAAATTGTTGCATGATTCGTAGAGCTGATCCATCGTCCATGCAGCGGATGCACTGAGAACTTCTTGTCTCCTTGCCTAGTAAAAGCTCCGCTTATCCTGCATCAGATCAATAAAGTTTCTTTGACGAATATGGGAAATAGTCAGAATGTTAAGTAATAACAACCATATCCAATCCAGGGCTGGGTCAAAAATAGTATACGTCGTCATCTAATTTATCTTTGGATGAGTCGCGCCAAGCCTGATGTACCCATATATAACCCGATATTTCGGGCTAGCTGAACATATACAAAAATGTTTAGAGTCCAAACTTCGATGTAAAATTGGGGCTTTGATGTCATCAGAAAGGAGCGTCCCCTGCCAGTTAAGTGGGTCAAACTAGGGCAGTTTCCAGATTCTTTTATTATTTTACACGGGTTCCTGTTGCCCATATCTATGGCTCCAAGTTTAAGGTATATCAACCAAATGCGACTGGTAAGTTTGCAACGGGGTCTTTTAGTCGAAATTGAGTACGGTGAGGGATATAATACGTTAAGAGGTTAACCTCAAATTAGCAGTGAGTCTAGAAGTGACATCGATATCTCACCTCATTCGCCAATATCGGTGCGCCGTAGTCAAACAAATCGCGCTGGGGGTAGTTGGGCTACTATCTTTAGTGGCTAGTACCTGAGCAAAAGCCTGCCCACAACGGTAACACTCGCTTAAATCATCAGGGAGTGCTTTTGGTATTACTCAACCAAACAAACTCTGTTCACTTGTCTCATTACTCATATTGCCACCCGAGACTGATGAGTTGATCTGCCAACCCCATTGGTTTAGATGTGGAGGTTTCAAAATTTAAGCAGAAAAGCAGGATTCATGGGTTGTAGAACCGACACATACCATCAAAGACAATTTATTAAGAGGGTTTAGCTTGCTAGAGAGCTTACATATCTACTACGTTGGAGCCCACAAGAGGCTCAGCATGGCTTTCCGCCAAAGAATCTGCCCTTCCTCGCGCTTCAATGGATTTGGTGAGTAGCCTACACATCTCGCTGTAAAAGTTGCAACTCCTTAGGTGGCCAATCTACTCTTTCCGCAAATGTCCAAAGAAACTTATAATATGTAATTATATATTATTATATTTTCGGAACGGAATGTCCCGTCCAACATCTTCTCGAACATCTGATGAGCAGGGTATCGAGAGAACACCTGATTAAGTAAGACTCCTTGTTTACATCTTTAAACGTCTCTTTTCAAAACAAATGTCCGCTTCTGTTCTCTCAGCCCAACAGAAAAATAAACAAAGCATTATAAGAAAGGAAAAGGACAACGGAGGGTGCCAAGCGCCTTCGTTAGGTTGGCAATGAGTCAAGTGTTTACGAAGAACGTGACTCAATGAGCAACTATTGCAAGAGCAATTACAACAACACAACAAGAACACATACACACTGGGTGAAATAAGCACGAACGCACTTTGACTTCAAATTAAGAATCAACGGAGAAAAAAGAGACGTGGAAATTATAATAAAAAAAAGAAAAGTGGAAAAGCAACAGAATAAATACTTAGCAACACTGACGCATGTCAACGTTAATTGGTGTTAAAAGCGTAAGCAATGTCGGCAACAAAAACAAAAACGATAACAGTAAACAATAATTATAGCTTGGCAAAGTCAAAAGCAACAATAATGAAAAATTATATAGAAAGAAGAAATTAAATTAAGCTAACAAGAAAAGTGGCAAATAAAAATTAGAAACGGGAAAAGGAAGGGCAAAACTTAAGAAATGCTAATAAGATGATGTTCGTATGATAACAACAACTGGTACTACAACTCTTAAAGACCAAATTTGTTCGGGAAAATGTACAAAGTAGAATCAAAAATTCATAAGATATTATATGTAATAAAAATTAGTAAAAAAGATACAAGTAAGTGACAGGAGAGCAGCTGAGATAAGGTGATGTAAGATGATATAGGATGAAGTCAAACGGTCTGAGAAGAACGTGAGATGATATGATATGACAAGAATGAGTTGAGAAGTAGCGAGATGTGATAAGATATATGATACGAAAGATAAAATAATAAAATGCAATGAGGTGATATCTAAAGAGAACACATGATTTCAGATCAGGCAAGATGATGAAGGATGTGGTGACATTAAGTGAGATGCTATGACTTATATGAAATGGGATATAAGGTGTGGTAAGAAATGCTGACGAGATAAGATGAGATGATATTGGATGAAGCACGATGGAATGGGAAGTTCGCGAGTCAAATAAAGTCCGATGAGGTGACATAAGACAGGATTATATGGGATAATATGGTGAATCATTGGTGATGTGATGTGAAATGCGTTCAAATGATATGACATCAAATGAGATGCTGCGATCTGATATGTGAAAAGGGTCATATGTTATAAGACAAGATAAGGCGAGATAGTATGAGATAAGTTCATATGCTTGGATTTAAGAGAAGACGCAAGGAGGTCAGTGCTTTGACATTATATGAGATGATATGACTTGATATGAAGCTTAAGATAAGATGTGATGAGAAGTGGTGATGATATTAGATGTGATAAGAGCTTAATATGATTTGATATGAAACTTAAAATGATTTGTAATGAGATCAGATATAATGAGGTGATGATACGAAATTTGAGATGTAATAAGATATGTTTGACTGTCTTTGATTATTTTTACTTTTCGAAAGTTTTAGTTGGTCAATCTTCATTCCACTTTCATTACAGAAATGTAGGAGCTTGTCGGACCGATAAGTTAAACAAGTTTAATCGGAATAAAATAAATCGGAATATGATTGGTGTTGCGTGGAGTTACATCGCATACAGGACATACATTCGGTATGTTGGGGTTTAATCTCGATATGTAAGAATGCGCCTTCTAAGGCGGTTACGTAGTTCTGTCGCTTGATTATGGCATTTACTGGTCGAAGGTTGGCAATGAAAGAACCCAAAAAAATATTTCGGAGTTCTTTCCTTATGTGACGACTAGGCGGATCTGACTTAAGTATAAGAAGGATGTTTCAGCATCAGAAGTATATATCTCATAAAATTCGATAATGCGTCTAATATTCGGGAACTGAGCTTTAATATGGAAACCAAGCAGGGATAGGGATAGGATACAACTCTGTTTCACGACTTGTTTAATTATCCTGTTTTTAACAATTTCGTTTCTAAAAACCAAAGTCCCTTGTCGATCCACCAGGCACGTAATTGTTATTCCTCCATTGAGACAGCAATTAGTCTGAGTATTAATATTCTTTAGATATCAAAGGTTTCCCAGATATAGACGGGAATAACACTTGAATTATTCAAAATCTCATGAATGCCATAGTTCGACATTGACATATTGATCTCAACTTCGAACAAATATAATATCCTCTTTCAGCAATCAAAACGCAATAAAACTTTAATAAAACCAACCACCACGAAAGAAAACTCAGCTGTAAAAGGTCAAGCAAGTCCCCCAAGCTATGCAAACTGTTAAAATGCAACAAAAAAGGGCCGTACCTGCCGGTGTTGCTACATGGACCAGCCAAAAAAATGTTTCGTTAATAATGCTGCAAAAATATTATAAATGATGGTGCCGCAGCAACAAATGACACGAAACGTGTGACATTGGCGCGCCATGTTGGTGCCAACCCACAGCGGACGGTTATTGTTGTTGTTTTTTCACACTCTTTGAGTAGATGCGCTTACATATTTTTTAAACACAACAAATGGAGTATAGGCAAATTACATGTATATACATTAGGCTGGTCGCACTTTTGGGTGACTAAAATTTGCCTGCATTTATTTTAATAAAAAAAAATTGCATGTAAATACATTAAACTCAAAATATTTAAGAAGATAAAATGAAAGTAAAACAATATTAAACAAAATAAAATAAAATAAAATAAAACAATATAAAATAAGATAATATATAAAAAAATAAAATGATATAAAAAAAATATAAAATAAAAAATTAAATAAAATAAAATAAACAAGTAAGGACGGCGCTGTCTTCGGTTGTTCCGAAGGCTTTATACCTTTCATGAATACATGCAAATTTAAATACGCATTGTTCAAAGTTCTCTAAAACTTTGTCAGCAATACATTTAAGTTTCTTTTACCATCCATAAGAAAATATCTCACAAATTTTCAAGTTTTAATCTTTAAAAATGATTGAGAAATGGTCATAATCCTCTTATTTGAACGATCGGCTGTATGGGAGATATATGCTATAGTGACCCGATTATACCGGATCCGACAAATGTCTAATATAATATAAAAATACATTCGTGTGCCAAATTTTATCGGGATATCTCAAAAATTGAGGGACTAGTTTGCGTTCAAACAGACGGACGGACGGACAGACGGACATGGCTGTATCAACTCAGTTCATCGTCCTGATCAATTTGGTATACTTAATGGTGGGTCTATCTCTTATATTTCTAAACGTTACAAACATCGGACCAAATTTAATATACCATTTCATGTTCATGAAAGGTATAAAAATTAAATTAAATAAAAAAAAATACAATAAAATAAAATAAAATAAAAATAAAAAAAAAATAAAATAGAAGAAAATAAAGTAAAATAAAATAAAACAAAAATAAAAAAAAAATAAAATAGAAGAAAATAAAGTAAAATAAAATAAAGTAAAATTAAATAAAATAAAATAAAGTAAAATTAAATAGAATAAAATTAATAAAATAAAAAAATAAAATGAAACAAAATATAATAAAATAAAGTGAAATAAAACAAAATAAAATAAAATAAAATAAAGTAAAATAAAATAAAATAAAATAAAATAAAATAAAGTAAAATCAAATAGAATAAAATTAATAAAATAAAAAAATAAAATGAAACAAAATATAATAAAATAAAGTGAAATAAAACAAAATAAAGTAAAATTAAATAAAATAAAATAAAATAAAGTAAAATTAAATAGAATAAAATTAATAAAATAAAAAAATAAAATGAAACAAAATATAATAAAATAAAGTGAAATAAAACAAAATAAAATAAAATAAAATAAAGTAAAATAAAATAAAATAAAATAAAATAAAGTAAAATCAAATATAATAAAATTAGTAAAATAAAAAAATAAAATGAAACAAAATATAATAAAATAAAGTAAAATAAAACAAAATAAAATAAAATTAAATAAAATAAAGTAAAGTAAAATAAAATAAAATGAAATAAACTAAAATAAATAAAATAAAATAAATTAAAATAAAATAAAATAAAATAAAATAGAAGATAATAGAATAAAATAAAATAAATAAAATAAAATCAAAAAAATAAAATAAAATGAAACAAAAATAAAACATATTAAAATAAACTGAAAGAAAATAAATTACAATAAAATAAAATAACATAATATACAATAAAAAAATTATATAAAATAAGATAAAATAAAAAAATAAAATAATATAGAACAAAATAAAATAACATCAAAATAAATTAAAATAAATTAAAATATACTGCAAACCAAAAAACTGCACTTATGACCCACTGTACTGAAAACTCCCACTCACCAAACTTCGACAAAGCTACTATTCTTCAACAAGAACAACATTACAGCAAACGATTTACTCTGGAAATGCTTCGCATTGTTAACACACCAACCAACAAACGAATGAACTACAAAACGGACGTAGATAACTCCGCTAGCTTCTATAGACATTTGTTGACAAATAAACGATCAGTGATAAACTCCACGTAAAGTGATACACACGTGTAAACAAATTTATGTAATTAATTTTTTAAAAAGTTTTAGGTTAGAAAATTTGTTATTTATTTAGTTATTTTGTTGTTTTGTAGTTTTCACCCTGAAGACTATTACCGTTGTGTAATCGAAATATATTGGTAATATATATAAAAAACCCTTGTGTTTTTTATTTCAATTTGGACCTCAAGCCAGCTAGCAAAACTGATTAGAAACAAAAAGGTCGCCAAATCAAAAGTTAAATTAAAATAAAATAAAATAAAATAAAAAAAATAAAATAAATAAAATAGAATAAATTAAAATAAATAGAGTACTCTAACAGCGGCTTTGGTGCAGACACTTGGGTTCGTATCTCAGTGTCCGAGAAGGGGTCTGATGAGAAGTTGGGCACTTCGAAACATGTCATCCCATACCATCGCTGTGCATAACGTTGTAATTTTTCCTCTAATAACAATTAAAATAAAATAAAATAAAATGAAAATAAGATAAAGTAACAAAACTTTTTTTTTAAATCAGTTAAAAAAAAATAAATGATAAAAACTTTGGAAACTGTGCCTAATGGAAATCAAGACATAAAGTAAAATAAAACAAAATAAAATAAACTAAAATTAAATAAAATAAAACATATTAAAAAAAACTGAAATAAAATAAAATATATTAAAATAAAATAAATTACAATAAAATAAAATAAAATAACATAATATAGAATAAAAAATTAAGTAAAATAAAATATATTAAAATAAACTAAAATATATAAATAAAACGAAATAAATTAAAATAAAATCAAATAACATAATGTAGAATAAAAAAATAATGTAAAATAAAATAAGTTAAATAAGATAGAGTAACAAAATTTTTTTTTTTAAATCAATTAAAGAAATAAATAGAAAATTTTGGAAACTACTAATATGAGGGAGAACATCTGTACTGCTGGCGAAATTCACAAATCTATCAAGCAATTGTAAATGTAAAATATAATAAATCAAACTCACAAGAAATGAGCATTAACATATTTTATAGGAATTTTTGAAAATAACCACAAATGATTTATAATTTTTCGTTGTTTGCATAGTTGAAATTAATCCGCGCATAACTAATTGAATATGTAGATTAGTTAGTAAAAAATTGTTTTGTGATCGACAATAGGAATGTTACGGAGCTTTCTTATTCCTTTTTCGAAACTTTTAATTGAATAAGACTTCCGGTTTCGATATTTGTGTCGACTTTTTGAATTGAAGTTATAATCGATTTTGATGATGTTGCTACTAGAACCTTTTCGGAATTAAAAAAAAATTATGTGAGATATGTCAATATGGGTATCAAACTATAGGTAATTTCAACAAAAATATTTCTGGGTAGAGTTAACAGCTAGGGTTGCCATGTAATACCTTTGTATTAATTTTTTATTACTATCTCCAAACCGACTAGACACATTTCTATGCAATTTTGTAAGGAGACAGCTTGCTACCATCTAAGCTGTATCGGTGAAGAGCTACCACTCGAAGTGTTTTTATAGGGTTGCCAGCTATCTAAATTAAAGAAAGAGCCTTGCGAACTTGCCGAAAAAGACTTTGCCCATTTGGGTGAACTTTTGTGGAAGTGTTGCCACTTACGATCTTCTTCATTGATATGTATCTAAAACAAATTAAATTGTACGGTAACCTTGAAAAATTCCGAGCAAAAATGAGACACCCAGGTAATTTGTATTATTTCTTCTCACTTTTTTTTTGCACGATATACCTCAGAGGAAATTAAGCTCAATTTTATCTGGTACTGGCACTAGAATATGGGGACCAGTTATGCCTCTATTCTGCCTTCTAGGCCTCTCCTTTCTATTTCGATTCGAGTAAACTCATTTCCTTAACGTACCTAGTGGAAATGGATTTTATTTTTGATGCATTAAATTTAGTAACAAAAAAATTATTAAATCAAACAAAAATAATTATAAAATCAGAATTACGAGTACAATTCATAAACTATTTAGATGCACTTTTTTTCTTTAATTTTAGTGAATAATTTCATGAACTTTTAACTAAAGCCGCAATTAGCAAATGGTTGTCAAATTTAACAGGATACTTAAAACTGCCAGAACATCCCTGCAGAGAAACGTTGTACATGTGAACTGGAGTGCTTCTAGTGGATTCATGGAATCAACTGTCGAGTATAACATGACGACGGCCTGGGGTGTGGAATTTGGGCTTTGCTACATTTCATCTTCTACAGTTCCAAACAAATTTAAAATTCCACTAGTTCGATCATCGTTACTATATCCATTGTTCTGAACAAGTTCTTGGTCCCCCGATTTAGATATAGAACGTTTGTCTGTACTGGCTTCGACCCAGACCAAACTTTTACATATTGTTTCGTTGATATTTCCATGTTTTTCGACAGTTCTGAAATTTGAATCGTTAGCTGTGTGAAAGATTCCTTATTCGGGCTATCGGTTCAGGGAAGCACAAGGTTAGGTTGAATGGGAGTTGCCTTTAGTTAGCAAAAGCTCAAAGGGTTCCACTATTATACAACAAAATGACGTCAGCTTGAGTTAGTAGTGCAACCACGTCGTTGAAACTATATAATTATGGGTAAAACTGAGCTGGACTTTGAAAAAGACATTCGCAGATTCGCAAAAACTAAGTCCGAGACATATTTGCTTCCTAGAAAAACCTGGATGCTGAAACATGAAGAGGCTTCAATGTTCCAACTTCGAAATAATATGCAATCAATTTCATCCTTCAACGCGGTGAGCTTAGCTACACAGTACAAACCTCTTGGCGAGAACTCCCCTTTCGGGCCGATGGACGCTCTAAACAAAATAAATCAGCCGGCACTTTGCTAGCCTTATTTTCGACTTTAAGTTTCACCAATTCGGACAACACGAACACTAGAGCCTCATCGACGCCACCCTGTATCTTCTTGTACTCCTGAAAACTCTGCCCCGGCCGAGATAGCCTTGCAGAGCATAGAGAAGTGCACCAAGAAATTTTAATGGTGTAGTAGTGACAGATGGCGGCCGCCGTGGTGTGAAGGTCCATGGTTCGAGCCCTGGTACAGGTAACATCAAAAGTGATTTGAAAAAAAAAGTTTTTCAAAACGGGGTCGCCCCTCGGCAGTGGTTTGGCAAACTCTCCGAGTATTTCTGCCATGACAGGCTTCTCAGCAAAAAATTCGTCTCCTTTGTAGATGCCGTTCGGAGTCGGCAAAAAACTGTAGGTCCCACCAAATTGTAGGGAAAATTCAAATCGGCACACCACAAATTGGAAGAGAAGCTTGGCGCAAAAATCTCTTAGGAGGTTTATGATGATATACCTGTTGTATATCGCGCCATAGAGAGAGAGAGTAGTGACAGATTATCTATGTATCCAACTACTCGCAGCCTTTGGCTTCATACCCACTAAAAGCTTGTTTAAGAACACGTTTCTTGCACGCTTTCTTTGCAGACAGTCTATAGAGATTTCTAGAATCACTAAGAGATGATACCATCCATCCATGAGGAATTCTAGGCAAGATAGTATTAGCACCCAATACAAGTTAGGTTTTTCAAAAACTTCTGTAGTATAGGGAAAGGTTTTTTTTGCAAACTTGGCTCAGAAAATTAAGTATATATGAGAAGCTTCAGGTATTCTCCTCCACTTAGCGCCTAGTCCTCAAGTACCCCAAGGAGCAGGAGAGAATACTTCGCACTTTCACATATTTTCAGCGAATTCCCCACGCACCTTTTACTCTCACGGGCCTTCTTTGCATAGATCCCAGGCCGGTAGTTCCTCATGGCTCATTCAAAAAGCCCGACCACCCCGTTACCATCTGTAACAAAATTTCCGTCCTCCAAAAACGATCTATCTCTGCGAACTTTTGAGAACACCTTATCTAAGAATTTTAGTTGACCCCAAAAGGGCCTCTACTCAGCTGAAATTCTATGGAATATGTGTTGAGATGAGAACTGCCTTCAACCTAAATCTGAGTAAGCAATTTGTTGAACAGAAAAATTCTGATATGAAGAGTGTTTGAAGAAAATTCATAGGATTTTAGAACCGGCTGCCGAAATGCGCTAATCTTCCACTTGGACCACGATACACAAATGAATATGCCTTAAAATGGTAACTCAAATGCATACTCCAGAACTAGTAATGATCTAGTTACAATTCAACTAGTCCCTCATGTTCCCTAAAGCCCTAGTACTGAACCACAAATTACGGTCACAATCGTCTGATTTGCCAGCAGGGATTATACAAAAACACATACAAAAAAAAATTATTGAAACAACACCTAATTCGCGTGAGTGCTAAAACGAAATATTCTGCACAAATATTGCACACTTACTATTTTCCCATTATCAAAAAAAAAAAAAAAAAAAAAAAAAAAAAAAAACTTCCATGAAATAAACAGGAAAAACTCACCACAAATTTTGCAAATGAGTAAAAGTTTTTGTTTATCTTTTTTTTGGGAGACTTTTTTGCTTTTGCGTTGTTATTTGCTTTTAATTTTTTCATTTCAAGCTTTTGTTTGTTTTTGCTGTTGTTAGTGACAACACATCATAGCTTTTTATTATTATAACGAGCATTTATGCTACATAGTACTTTCAACAGTTGTTGTTGTTTAAATTTGTTTTTCGCTTTTCCTTCCATTTAATAATGCATTCATTGTGTCTGAACAAGCATTAAATTCATTGTTATTGATGTTAACAAATGTGTTGTTGCGGTTGTTTTTGTTGTAATTACTTATTTCCATTTAAGCGTATGAAGCTTACGAAATTCTGCGTGAAATGAATGCAAAAATGTTTAAAATTATTTAAATGTACAAGTAAGGAAGTTTAAGTGCGGATGAAAGGAACATCGCATACATAGAAGAGTGCGTTTCATAATTATAGCTCTATCGAGATTTCAATGTTTAAAGGTGTGCACAAAGCTTATAATTTTGTTTTATATTATTAAGTTTCATTTTATTTTATTTCAATTAATTTCATTTAATTTTTTTTAATTTTATTTTATTTCGTTTTATTTCACTTTATTTTATTTTATTTTATTTTAGTTTATTTTATTTTATTTTATTTTATTTTATTTTATTTTATTTTATTTTATTTTATTTTATTTTATTCTATTTTATTTTATTTTATGTTACTTTATTTTATTTTAATCTATTTTTTTATCTTATTTTATTTTATTTTATTTTATTCAGATTTATTTTACTTTATTTTGTTTTATTTTATTTAATTTTACTTTATTTTCTTTATTTTATTTTATTTTACTTTATTTTATTTTATTTTATTTTATTTTATTTTATTTTATTTTATTTTATTTTATTTTAATTCAAGGATTAATTGTAGCTGGCTCTAGGTCAGGTGCATTCAAATACGTTATTTTATTTTCTTCTCAATATATTTCAGTCCCACCGGAGATCGTCATCAGGGACTACAACAACAATTTATAATTTTTAATTATTAGGTTTACATATATCACAGGCTTATTGTTAAACATACATACATTTATTCAGATGTTAGGCACAGCATCGTTCAATTCGGCATGCTGTTTTCAAGTGATTTTCGCGAGTCAAGTAAATGTCTATATATGTGCGCACATGTCTCAGAGTCTTTCTTGTAGTTCAGTCTCTTATTTTCTTCCGTGTCTGTTATCTGAAGCATCTCTAGCGTAAAGCTAGATGACGATTTCCAGTGGAGACAGAAATATATTGGGAAGAAAATAAAATAACCCGTTATAATGCACCTGACCTTGTGCCAGCTACAAGGTCGCAAAAAATCTGATATTTGTTATTTTATTTTCTTTTCTTTTCTTTTCTTTTCTTTTCTTTTCTTTTCTTTTCTTTTCTTTTCTTTTCTTTTCTTTTCTTTTCTTTTCTTTTCTTTTCTTTTCTTTTCTTTTCTTTTCTTTTCTTTTCTTTTCTTTTCTTTTCTTTTCTTTTCTTTTCTTTTCTTTTCTTTTCTTTTCTTTTCTTTTATTTTCTTTCCTTTTCTTCTTTTTCTTTTCTTTTCTTTTCTTTTCTTTTTTTCTTTAATCTTTTTTTCGTTTCTTTTTTTTCTTTTCTTTTCTTTCCTTTTCTTTTCTTTACTTTTCTTTTCTTTTCTTTTCTTTTCTTTTCTTTTCTTTTCTTTTCTTTTCTTTTCTTTTCTTTTCTTTTCTTTTCTTTTCTTTTCTTTTCTTTTCTTTTCTTTTCTTTTCTTTTCTTTTCTTTTCTTTTCTTTTCTTTTCTTTTCTTTTCTTTTCTTTTCTTTTCTTTTCTTTTCTTTTCTTTTCTTTTCTTTTCTTTTCTTTTCTTTTCTTTTCTTTTCTTTTCTTTTCTTTTCTTTTCTTTTCTTTTCTTTTCTTTTCTTTTCTTTTCTTTTCTTTTCTTTTCTTTTCTTTTCTTTTCTTTTCTTTTCTTTTCTTTTCTTTTCTTTTCTTTTCTTTTCTTTTCTTTTCTTTTCTTTTCTTTTCTTTTCTTTTCTTTTCTTTTCTTTTCTTTTCTTTTCTTTTCTTTTCTTTTCTTTTCTTTTCTTTTCTTTTCTTTTCTTTTCTTTTCTTTGCTTTCCTTTTCTTTTCTTTTCTCTTCTTTTCTTTTATTTTTTCTTTTTTTCTTTTCTTTCCTTTTATTTTCTTTTCTTTTATTTTCTTTTCTTTTTTTTTCTTTTCTTTAATTGAATTAATTTATATTTTATTTTACTTTATTTAATTTAATTTTATTTTATTTTATTTTACTTTATTTCATTTTATTTTATTTATTTTTTAAAATTTTTTTATTGTATTCTTTTTTGATAAAATTTTTTTTTATGTTATTTTATTTTATTTTGTTTTTATTTTAGTTTTTGTTTTATTTTTTTTATTTGGCTTTATTATCTTTTTTTATTTCGATTGACAAGCCACATGTCGGGTAAACTTTCGCTAAAATTCAAGCTGTTCCAAATGAGATCAGTAATGTTCGAATTTTATTTGTTATATACTTCCTAAATAGCGAATGCATACATATCTACTATTTTCGTTGCATTAACGACAATTTGCTTTTTTTTGTGGTCGCCTGTGTGGTACCAAAATCAACCCTTTTCACTTGTGCTAAGTGCGCCACTGATTGACGGCAATAACTCCTACGTACCTACCTAATCTGGGATAATCTTCATTATATACGACTTAATTGTGCCTGATTTGATCCATTTTAATCTGCAGTAAATGACTAAATGACAACACTTTTTGTATCAGAGCATGAAATTTGTGTCATTTTTCAATTCGTCGAATGAAGTTATTTATAGATTGGTATCTGCGTTTAGGTACATACAAACTCTCATCGTGCTTCATTGCTACGGAGGTGAATCAACAGTCGCACCCAACTGCCGCCTATAAATGAAATGCTGAACACAAGAACAAAAAAAAAATTTTTTTATAAATTGTCAACCGAATGTTTATGTGAGCTGGTGGGGCGATGCGCAGGTCAGACGTAGCCAAATATGAAGAGAGCGGCACATGCAACAGTAGATGGAATATATAATAGGGTGGGTCGATTTGTATGGATGAAAGTTAACCGATATCGCGCCATCGATTTTTCGATAGGTTTTGGGCTCAGGAAAAAAAATCCACTACGCATAACCAAAAAAAAAATTTCGATCCTGATTTCATATCTTTCATGTATACAAATGTATGGAACTTGCTTTGGTCGAATAATCGATTTTTCCAAAACCCGAAAATACAAATTTTGTTTCAAAAAACCGTTATCACCAACGTTTTTAGCGCATAATTTTAAGTGGGACAGGAAATATGAGACAAATTCGTTTTCATCGAAAACATTTTTGCATGTATGCTGAAAAACCCCTTAAAAAAATTACGAAAGGGTAATTTTTTTGACCAAAACACTCCCCAAAACCCAAAAAATGTTTTTTTTTTTTGTCAAAAAACTGTTATCGCCACGTTTTTAGCGTACATTTTTGGTTCGGACAGGGTATACATGAAAATTTTAAAATCAAACGAAAATGTTTTTAGTAAGCCATGAAAAAAACCTTATCGGTTAATAAATCGACCCAGTCTAATATGTATATAAAATAAATAAATGTCAAAGCTATACCAAAGGGAAAATGAAAATACCTGGGAAATCGAACAGAAAAAAAAAAAAAAAAAACAAGTACGGGTGCAACAGAGCATTATATACTCAGCGGTGAGTTTTAGTAACAAAATTTAAAAGATTAGACCATTTAGCCACGTATGTCTAATTGAGGGCAAACTAGTCGCTCAGTTCAAGAAATATCTACCCAAAATTGTGAATGCTGACGGCATTTCATAATATATTTATTATTCATTCCCGGAACCAACAAGATCGCATGTAACATATAGCCCCCCTTCGGCGTTCGAGTTATACATATTTCATTTAAATAAAGTTTATCATATTCCGGACAGTTTGTATTTATTGTAAATTAGGATCGGAAATTGAAAATCGTTATTCATATCCATGAAAGGTTTAAAGCCTTAGGCACAGCCGGTGTGTATGTATATAAACTTTGTTAGTCGGTACAGTACACCGGTGTTTCAGACAGAGCTATTATATAATGATTGGTTGGTTGGTTGCTGTGCCGCTCGGGAGAGGAGATACTCCCGAGCTCAAGTAGAGCTCTGAGCGTCATTTTGATGCACTTCCGCCTGGAACCATCCACATATTTGGATGCTGCTGTAGGTTGTGTGGGGTTTTAGCGTTAATTTTAGTCACGAACAAACCATCCAGTTCTTTCTATATAGCTGCTAATATCCCTTATAGAGCAATTCGCGATGTCATTAAGGTCTGGTATTATGTAAGTGCCCAGAGTTGCAAACCGGATGTGCGTTAAAGCTGGACACTCACATAGGAAGTGCATAACTGTTTCTTTGCATCCCTTTTCGTTGCAGCTCCTGCATCTGTTGTTGAACGGGATGCCCATTCTTTTGGCGCATTGGCCCAGAGGCCAGTGCCTCGTCAGTGTGGCTGTGATTCTGCATATTTCTTATCTTGACCTCTTGAGCAGGTCTTCTGTTCTCTGGTTGTTGTAGGGGGGCCACGTTAGTTGAGAGATTTTTCAGGCATCGTTGGAAAGCCAATTACAAACTGCCAATTCCCTGTACCTGCTATGAATAAGCCTTTTAATGGATGTGATTGGTGGATGTATCATCACCGCATCGGAGACCTCTGCCTCAGCTCCCGCTTTAGCCCGTTCGTCTGCCTTCTCATTACCCGTAATGTTCCTGTGGCCGAAAACATAGACAAGCGTGATGCATGAGAAGTCTGCGGCCGACACTAGCATCTTCCTACAGCTGCTGATGGTATTAGAGGATGTGATGTGGGATTCAAGCACCCTAATCGCTGCTTGGCTGTCAGTGTAGATATGTATATTACGTCCTCCTACTGTGTCTTCCGACAGAAAGGTACAGGCCTTCTCGATCCCCAGCACTTCCGCTTGGAAGATACTGGTTGAGTCCGGAAGACGGACTGAAAGCGAAACATGCAGTTGCTCTGAAAGCACACGCGCCACAACCCCACAGATTATCGATCGTAATGATAACCGGTTTGATAAATTACTTTCTTGATAATCCATTTAATGATTGATTACCCTTACTTTCAATTTTTAAAGATCACTTCCCAATTAACTGAAAAAATATTAAATAAAAAATCATGCTTTTTTACGATTATTAAAAGCAATCAAAAAAAAAACAGAAATAATCAAAAGAGTTGTTTTAATTACTTTTGATAATTTTTTTTTTGATTATATTTGATTTTTTCAGTATTTTTGTAGAAGCACATAAATATACACATCAACAATACTGAAAAAAATCAGAAATTATTAAAAAGAAATCAAAAAAAAAAAAGCGAACAATACAAAAATTAAAAATAATTGAAAGTAATCAAAACAACTTTTTTTGATTATTTTTGATTTTTTCAAATTATTTTTTATTTTACTTTTATCTTTTCTAATCGTAATCATTTAAAAACAATTTTCTCAAAAGACAATTAAAATAATCATTACCAATTAAAAGAAGCCGTGTAATTAAGTGATTACTAATTACTAATCATATTTAACAGGTCTGGTTTCGGAACCTTAATATTAAAGCTTTTAGTGGCATATGGGCGTGGCTATTAACCAGAAAGAACTAATATAAAATTATTTTTCGCAAAGTTATGTGCTATTATATTCGTCTATGGTCCTGTTAAAAAGCTTTTAAATAAAAGTGGGCGTGGTCTTCAATCGATCTTGGAGTGTTTTCCTCCTTCACAATTTTTTTCTCTCCTCAACACTTTGATATTTATGAGTTTCGCTAAGCGAATAAATTAATATGCTCAGCTGAGTATAAAATAACGAAAACTTCAATCATGTGATAGGCATCAGCTCAAGCGATAATGTGGCTTGCATACACCGTTAAATGCACCGCAATGGCGTTGACAACAACAAGCATAAAGAGCAAATATTAAATGACAACAACAACGCACAGCTATCGGCTACAACTCATTATTCGGCAACAACTCACCAACATAGGTGCACCACAACGTTTTACACCGAGCCACAGTGACACACGCTCCTCCTCCCACTCCGAAAGCAACTTAAAATCGAATTGTGTGCGTTGCACGTCCGACGATCGTCATGTATGGAAGTGCATTTTGTAGTCGAAGCGTATAATGGCTTGATAAGCATAGAGTAGTGTTTGTATGCATTTATCGGGTAAGCGGGTTATGTTAGTATGTGAATATATTTTAACAAAGACCCTGTAGAGATTGGTTGAGATCGAAAAAAAGTCTTAAAATATGAAAAAATTGTAGTAGCTCTATGTTTGTGATTTATAGATGTTATAGAAAAATGTACATGGGGAAACTATTTTTTACAGTAATGGAAGGGACAAAATAACAATTTTTAGAATTTTTGTTTGTCTGTATATATGTTTGTTCGCGCATTACTCTTAAGGTGCTGCGTAAATTTGAATGCAATTTTCACTGGTAGATTGCTAGATGTGTAACTACAAGTTTAGCATCAATTTTGCGTGCGGTGAAAGTGTATTACTGCTTTACACAATGGTGGCAATAAAAGTAAGCTCAAAATATTTTAATACATACAATAAAATTTGAAAAGGCCGATGTCTATACATAATAGATATTACTTCGAAATGCAAATGGGTCATCTTAATTAGCGCAACATATATCAAAAGAACAATTCTTTTGATTTCTGATAGTATGTATGTATGTTTGTACTCGTATCACCGAGCAATTACTACGGGTGTTTTTTTTACAGGTTTGTTTTTCGAATAGAGATAAAACTGGCATTTTGTGGTCAAATCTGGCAACTCTAATGTCATTTATGTTCAGTTTGGTTTGCCATTTCATCATGAACAGGTTGACAAAAGAACAACGCTTGCAAATCGTGCAAATTTATTTCGAAAATAATGGTTCAGTTCGCGAAGTTTACCGTGAGCGCCGTCCATTTTATGGTCGACATAATCGTCCATCAGAGCAATTAATTCGGTTAACCATGGATCGTTTTCGCACTACGTTTACTCTATGTGATAATACGCATCCGCAGAGACGTCGAACAGTGCGCACCGAAGAAACAATTGCCGCTGTAGAGCAAAGTGTTGAAGAGGACCCGAATGAATCGATTCGCCACCGTGCACAGCAATTGGAGCTTTGTCCATCAACTTTATGGAAGATTTTGCGCAAAGATCTTGGCTTGCGACCTTACAAGATCCAGCTTGTGCAAGAATTAAAGCCGCGAGACCATGCAATGCGTCGTGATTTTGGTGTATGGGCCGAAAATGAGATTGATTTCGATGCTGATTTTCATCGCAAAATTTTGTTCAGTGATGAGGCTCATTTTTGGTTGAATGGCTACTTCAACAAGCAAAATTGCCGCATTTGGAGTGAAGAGAATCCACATGAGACCCTTGAAACGCCATTACATCCACAAAAACTGACTGTTTGGTGTGCTCTATGGGCTGGTGGAGTCATTGGGCCATACTTCTTCCGCAATAATGCTGGAGAGGCAGCTACCGTTAATGGAGACCGGTATAGAGCCATGATAACCGACTATTTTGTTCCCGAATTGGATGGCATGAATGTGGATGAGTTGTGGTTCCAACAAGACGGCGCTACATGCCACACAGCGCACGTCACAATCGATTTATTGAAGGAAACATTCGATGAGCGCATAATTTCGCGGAATGGACCTGTCAATTGGCCACCAAGGTCGTGTGATTTGACACCATTGGATTATTTTCTTTGGGGATATGTGAAGTCGCTCGTCTACACCAACAAACCAGAAACGTTAGGGGAATTGGAAGCCAACATTCGTGGCGTTATTGCCGACATACGGCTCCATATGCTCGAATAAGTGGTTGAAAATTGGACCTGTAGAATTGGCTTTATTCGAGCCAGCCGCGGCGGCCACATGCCCGAAATCATATTTAAACATTAATGGCATAAAATTATCCTTCCAATAAAGCCAAATTGATGGACCTTGAAACGATTTTCTTGTGCTTTATTTCAATTCGAAGTTCTATACCCCTAAAAAAACACCCTTTACAATAAAATTAGAAAAGGCCGATGTCTATACATAATAGATATTACTTCATGGGTCATCTTAATTAGCGCAACATATAACAAAAGAACAATTCTTTTGATTTCTGATAGTATGTATTTTGTATGTTTGTACGCGTATCACCGAGCAATTACTACATGGAATTGAATGTTTTCTTCACTAATGTATTTCATGCGGGTTTGTTTTAAATATAGAACATTTTTTCCATTGCTGCTCTATATAGTTTTTGTATTTTGGTGCATGTTAAAACCTCGCACAACAGTGGACATCGTACAAGAATAACAGAAATTGAAGTTTGTGAATTTATGTCTAACAGATTAAATCCAAGTGTCTATTTGAAGTTTGAAGTGCGCTGCTTTCATTTTTCTCAGATTAGATGTGTGGAATAGCTTTATGATATCAGCCTAGTTAGAAATTCAGTGTATAATACCTCTTACCAACAACTTTACACTGCTTAGATAGTTGGGAAGTAAGGTTCTCTCTCTAACAAGAAATACCAACAGTACAAAACAACAACGGACAAAGATCGCGTTTTATAGGAGTCTTATCTTCATGGTCACTGTATATAGAAGATAGGGTGGCCCTAGAGAGTTAAGTTTTCCGAAAGATGTAATATCCAGATATAAGCATAGCGAATTTAATGGATTCACCCAGCTAGTAAATTACACATACCTCGATGCTAAATTAATGAAAGTTGTGTCCTATAGGGTATTCGCTTCCTACTCGCAGAGCGTAAAATGTGAGTGACACGATTTTCGTTGCGACTTATTGCATGTTATGGTTACCAACGTTATAAATGACCGGCTAACAACAACTCTCCACAGTCCAATGCACAACATGCAGCTGTAGTTGTTGTAAGCTCCGAAATTTCCGATAGTGATTTATGCTTCTTCGCTTTTGAGATAAACACAGCCATATGAAGCAATCAATGTTCAAATATCAAGCGACTTTAGTGGCGACAAAGGTGAAAGATTTGTTTAGATTTTGAGCTGATATGATAAAATTCGATATGGAGGCCAAAATGAGAAGAATGCATTACTTAGTTACTTGGCATCCATATCAAAATTAAAGAAAAAAAGTTCAAATAAAGAATGTTTACGGAATTACTCAAGAGTAATTTACTCAGACCTGTTAAATAATGATTACTAATCCTAATGATTACCGGTTTGATTAATTACTTTCTTGAGAATACAATGATTGATTACCATTACTTTCAATATTTAATGCTTATTTTCCAATTAATCAACAAATATTGAAAAAAAGCATGATCTCTCACGAATATTAAAAAAAAAATTAATAGTAATCAAGAAAGATTATTTTGTTTACTTTTGATTATTTTTGGATTATTTTTGTTTCTTTTCAGTACTGTTGTAGAAGCACATAAATATATATAAACAATACTGAAAAAAGGCAAAAATAATCAAAAAAATCAAAAATAATTAAAAATAATGAAAAAGTAATCAACATAACTTGTTTTGTTTTTTTTTCTCTCTAATTATTTTTGATTTTTTCTAATCGTAATCAACTAATAAATGCCTTCTCTTGAAAAATAATCATTACCAATTAAAAAAGCCGTCTAATTAACTGATTACTAATCACTAATCAAATTTAACAGGTCTGAATTTACTTTACCCAGTTTTCATATGCGATTCGAGCTGGAAATAAAATTCTAAAAATTTTAAAATATTAGAAATATGACAGCACCTTTGACAATTTTAAAAATATTCACGTATAACGTATGATTAATAAAATAATTCATATGCTCAGGATCTCACTTAACTTTGAGGTGTCTCCATAGGATACCGATTACTTTAAGAAACAGGGAACCTACATATATACTGACCCTGGGTTATAAGTCTAGTACATCAATGGAGCTGGTATCTATAGAGCGAAATTCAAGAAAACGATGGTGGGGAAGCCATAAATGCAATAAAAGTTTTCAGTAGTGAATTCCTTCGAAGAGATTACTAACTGTGCCTTGCAATCTAACAAAACTTGTTGATTAACGTATTATCAGTACTTTGAACGGACTTTAAGCAAAAAACGAAAATTTAGTTTGGATGAGTTCGCGGTAATGAGCGTCATCAAGACCACTGATTAGGGTACAGGGTGCTCTGTCACCACTTTTCGGTAAAGTAGTTTGCTGTGGACTTAGCGATTTTCTCTACAGTTATAAATAATATTATGTCCTCCCTCTTGTTAATAGTTTCGAGTTACAAAAAAAGTATAATCTGAAAAAATAATCAATTTCGAATTTTCGAACTTTTAATTTCGAAAAATTCGAATTTTGAAATATATGAAATCGAGAAACATTTTCATTTCCAAAACCGCTCGGTTAAGGTATAAAAACAAGCTGGATTTATATGCTGCCAAGAAGAAATTCTCCTGAGTAACTCTGATCCTTAACAGTTTAGAGAACACTGGATTCACTGGTAATTACAAAACTGCGTCAGACTGTTTTTACTACAAAGCATCCGTCGAACTTGTTAATTAATGGAAAGTTGATCTACGAACCCCTATCGGGTACTTTACCGGACAGAGTGGTCTACGTTATCATCCGACCTTAGTCGCTCAAATATACATTTCTGAGCTGCACGAGGTCTCATTCACGTCATTACTTCCAAAAAAAAGTAGTATATGGGAAAAAAATATTAATAAATGAAATTCTATGTTCAATGTCTAAATATCTTTCGTTAGCCTCCCACGCGTCAAAAGCATACCGAAGACGGGTTAAGATATCGAAATTAGATATATATTGGAACTATTATCAAATTATTTTCGACGTTCTGCCATCTTCAGTGTTTCATTTCAGTCATTGTATAAAATCCTTATAAGACTACCGAGATACATATTTTGGTCGATATTTCTACACCCTAACCTCTCACCCGATGCTCATTACTACGAAATAGACATACACAATTTAAAAAAAAGAGAAACACCAGCCGAGCTGCTTTAAAGTAGATTGGCTACAAACATTAATATTTTATGTATCTACAAATATACTTAAACATTATGGTTGACTAACTTTGTAGATAGATCGTGATGTCAACTATTTGACATTGTAAGCACGTATATAAGTCTTTATTAGGCAGCATTGTTTATCAAAATCCTTCTCGCGTATTAGATCAGTTTGCATTGAAAAATATTAATTCAGTTAGTCATATTAGTACTCAGTAAATATGAGGTTAAGGTATAAAATGAGTCGCACTCCAAACCACCAAATTTGTTTCTCTTTGGAAATTGGCAATATCCAGCAATTCATAAGCCTGCTCTGCCATTAGTAAGGCTTTTCAATCGTTTTAAGTTCGCCTCCTCAAAATATTTAGTTGTACATTTTACTTCCCTGCAAAAGCTTACAAGGCTATTCGAATGAGGTTGAGTATCTCCAATTTATTTAACTTAACTCCGATTTCCATCAATATAAATACCTATACTCATTCACCAGCTGCAACATTCCATTTATGATTAACAAATATTAATCCCTTAAATACTATTTTCATTGCTTTGTATTTGTTATAATGAAATTGTAATTTTCTCTGATTTTGCATTTAACATTTGATATTTAAAATCGCTTATCCTGGGATTAAAAAACCATAATGAAGCATGTTATTACACCAAGCATAGCAAATCCAGCAATCAATTCTTAGTGATAACAAGTTCGGTCTGCCAAAAAATTTAAAATTTTAACGAAAAGCAATATCTAGGTAAAATTTTAATGAGCTAAATAGAGAAATAAATAAATATTTTTTATGCGCTTTTTTCACTTCACTCTCAATCTACCTTTATCGCTATCTCTGTCTCTATCTCTAGCTCCATTTTTATCTCTACCTATGTATTTATCTTTATTTCTAGCTGTATTTATCTTTATCTCTAAATATACCCCTACCCTTATCGCTATCCCTACCGCTCTATCTCTGCCTCCACCTCTACCTCTATCCTTTTTACCCCCCAAAAAACACATTTTGCTAAGCAAGTCTAGGCGCCATACCCCCCAAAAAATACTAACATTATCGAAGTTGAGATGCTCGTAAATTGCATGTACTTACCATAAAGGTTTTGAATAAACTTCAGTTATCTGCAAATGAAAGAAAATAATTATTAAGTGGTTTTAAATCCACATTTAAATTTCTTTAAAATTTCAGTTGGTTTCCTGACAATCGCGTGAATTTACGCGGATGGACTCAGCAAAGTACTTCCTAGATACTATTACAAAAACACTTTCCCTGGATAGCCCATCATTGAACTAGTATAAGAAGGGGTCCTTGAGCCTTTAGTACGGGGTTTTAAGGTGTATTCAAAGTTTTGAGCATACATTATTCGATGAACATTGAACCAATATTCCTCAATCCCTTGTCAAATTTAGTTATGTGCTGAACCGGTTCCGGCCATATTATGCCACCTTCAGTGCTTACATTTCTTCTTATGATGGCAAAAAGCCGAAACTGGTTCGTCACAAAATGAACTTTGACAAGGGATGATGAAAAATCGTACAAATCAACACAGAAAAAGAATATTTTTATTTGTTTGGACTCATTACATATATCAACCTCACAAGGCCTGGGTAAAAAGCTGAATAAAAGTTAATAGCGCTATTTTAAATACTCGGTAATTTTGATTAGGAAAATTCACTTTTTTAATTTTATTTTCGGGTTTTGGGACTTGTTTTGGTCGAAAAATCGACTTTTCCAAAACCCGAAAATAAAATAGTTTTTTCAAAAAACTGTTATCGCGCATAGTTTTAAGTGGGACAGGAAATATGAGAGCAATTCGTTTTTATCGAAAACATTTTTGCATGTATGCTGAAAAACCCTTAAAAAATGGCGAAAGCGTCAATTTTTTGACCAAAACACTCCCCAAAACCCCAAAAAATATTTTTATTTTTTTTTTCAAAAAACTGTTATCGCAAACGTTTTTAGCGGACATTTTTGGGTCGGACAGGGTATACATGAAAATTTTAAAATCAAACGAAACTTTTTTTAGTAGGTCATGAAAAAAACTTTAAATATCAAAGTCGAAAAAGCAAAAAAATTAAATTTCGCAGGCTCGAAATTTATTTTTTTGGGTATGTATAGTGGAATTTTTTTTTCGTGAGCCCAAAACATATCGAAAAATCGCAGCTCCAAAGTTTTTCTTTAACTTCTCACTATTTACTGGCCCAACTTTGCTCTTTATGGAAATATATACAGTTGTGTGCAATATAATTGTAGTGAAATTACATTGGATATCGTTCGATGAAATAAGGAGAACCTGTGTTTTTAATAATTTTAATAGCGATTTCCATAACAGAAACCACATAAAAATAAATTTCTGAGTTTACGCAAAGTTCAGAGAAGTTAATTTAACTTTAAAAAATGGGCACCAAAATTTTAAAAATTTTTTGGAGGAATTTCTAGACAATTTTTTTGTACATATTTTTGTAGACCAAACAAGTTTAGTACGATAGCATGGAAGTGAGAACTCGCTCAAGAATTTCCCTGAATTTCTAGAATTTTTATTGTACAGGCTGTTCATAATTTTCTCCATACAAAAGCTTTAACAACTTAAAACTTGCACATTACTATACTTAAATTGTGTTCTTTGTGTAAACTTTGACATTTCTTTTTATGTGGTTTCTGTTATGGAATTCGCTATATTTAAATGAAAATTATTAAAATCACAGCTTATTTTTATTTCGTCGAATCATATCCACTTTGATTTCACTACTATTATATTCAACACAGCTGTATGCAAGATGCCATTTTCTTTCTATCTGCATTTCTTATTTTGTCATATTTTATTTTTGCAAAAATTATTATGATGAGTTATAGCATTACGCAATGATTCTTGAGCACGTTTTGTAATAAAATGAAGTGTCTAGCTAGAGTGGTCATTATTTCATCTTTTGTTCCTTATATTATTTTCTTTAGAACAGTGTTACATACAAAGAGCCCCGACTTTAATTAAAATTTTATTAAAAATTAACTAACTCCCGTTCCATTGCAGATCTTTGCATACTTCCAGGCGCCAAATCTCCTTTTATTC
>OX465288.1:31541519-31566519 GCA_949987695.1 Merzomyia westermanni | reverse complement strand
GCCATCATTTCTCAAGTCAAAACAATAATTTACAATTCTGCACGTGCCATGACACTTGAATAGGTGAGAAAAATAATAGTTAAATAGTAGAAAATATTGTTGTTGTAAATTAGAATTTATGACAAAATCTTGTAATGCTAGGTAAATACTAGTAGTCCCGAGATTATAACGGGATTTGATATATTTATTTGGCATATTAGTTTCCGTAAAATGTATTCTACATTTCAAGGTAGATTTCCAGAAAAACATTGGTTTAAAAAGAATTCCATTCCAAGCAGAATATACTCAATGTTGCGCGTACAAACATACTTCATATAATACACCCACTTGCATTTTTACATAATATCTATAGTGTACAATTAATCTGTATAAAGAGATGTTGTGCCTATTTTTATTGTCACCACTGTATAACGAAGACAAAGTAATTCACTGCTATAAAATAGATTCATAACTTTACTCAGGCTTCTAGTAATAATCTGGCGCAGATTGCATTCAGTGCCATGCAGCGGTTTTTGAGTGATGCGCCTACAAGCATATAGACAGACGGACCTATGTCCTTAAAATCGCTTTGCTTAACCTATGAATTGCCTACAATGTCTACAATGTACAATTTATGAACTTCTTTCGAGTTTAAAATTGACCTCAGTTATAACTGTTGCTGATATCGAAATCGTAATATCCCGAACATCAAATAATAACTGACATCTGAACATCCCTAATATACACCGTTCAATTTGAACAACCCGTGCTTGCTTTGTGTAGGTGCAAGCGCATCTTTGCATTCCATGAAATATCCGAATATGGGCGGCAATTAGTATGAGAAACAGGTGCTGATAATGCTCAATGCTGAAGGGAAGTCATCAAGATGTTGTTGAGACGCGATAATATGAATTTCTCTTGGTTTTAATTACTGCTTCACAAGAATAAGGCTTTGAGATTGCAACTGTAAAAGAAGTTTTACTCTTGAGAGATAAAAAAAAATTTTTAATTTATATCAGAAGCGCAAAATGTTAAATCTATTCATAGAAGTAAGCAGCTTACACGTGCAGTCGGTTAGTCGGTTGGGGGGGATGGGAAGTAGTCGGTTGTGGCACTAGAATTGAGTGATTGAGTGCTCAAATATCTATCCGGTTCAATGAAGAACTCTCATTATTTGAAGAAGTTTCTTGTAGGGGTTGTACGCTGTCGCAATGATCTAGATTCATGTCCCGTCAAGACGGGGGTGGGCGTTTGGATTTTGCTAAAACAATGACAACATGTGCTGGGCAAAACCAACAAAAATAACTCAGATCAGGACTGTCTTCGGCAGTGCCGATTGCTTTTGCCTTGCGATGAGTTAAGGTTAATAGTTTCGGAATGTAATTTTTGTCTTTCCCACCATTGAAGCCCTCCGTCAGTGCATCAAGGTAAATAGCTACATTGTGCTACTAGGGAAGATATACTTTCCGTGATATGTAGGTCAAATTTAGGTCTGTGGATGTTGTTATTAGCAGTGCTTCGCGCTGCCTAATGGGCAAGACCATTCTGAAAATCGGCAATCAATTCTCTAACTGAAATAGCAGTTTCAACATGGTTGGATCAGAGCGAATTTGGAGTTAGAAGAATATGTTCTAACAGTTGAACAGATGTTTGGTGTCGTTGGGGGACATCCCACGTTGAGGACATGTATATGGTATAGTGGGATTGAGTCTGGATAGGTGGTAAGCGTTTAACTCGTTACAATATCCAGATCGAAGTTGAGCCATTTTTAACTTTTTCAGTTAGTTGCTTGTTAATACCAGGGTACGCAGTTCGAAATTTTACAGAGGCATTTAACTACTCGGTGTGGAGGTGGTTTAGAAACCGACTTTCGTCCTGCAGATCAAACGGCTTACTGATATGATACCGGATCTGGTGATAGTGCTTACGGAGATGTATCCCCGTGTCCCAGGGCGTTGGATCTTCGTCCAAAAGATGTCTGTTTAGCTGTCTAGGTTTATTGCAGTTTAGTAAAAACTGTCTGCTAAATAGTTTTGCATTCCCTTTGACATGAGCATTTCAACCTCTTGATGAAGGTGAGCCTCAGACGCAGACAGACTTGCAGCTACCTTCATTTGGTGTCGTTAAGGCTCGGTAACCATATCGGTACAGCGTAATCAATGAACGGCCTTCCAATAGAATTATATGTAGCTAGCGACGTTTCTTCACCTTATCAGCAAATGCCGTCAGCGAGTGACTTGAGGATCTTTGCGTTTGTCGCTATCGTGGTGATGAGTGCTGTCAAACGTAGATCGTGGAAAAACTGTATATCCTTCTACATACTTCATCGATGGAGATTACCTCGGGTGGAAGAAGCCTCCGTTAATGTATAGAAATTAAGCAAGATGGCGGATAGGATACCATAGTGTGGTATCGCCAGGTGTAGGTCCTATTAAGCATATTTTATTGAAGACAAATTGTGAGCAAAAATAAAATGTGTAGTCATTGTATGTATGTGTTTCAAACTATTAAAAGGGGTTGTAGCCCCTAGGTCTAGTTTTTGCAGGTGACCTCCCATTAAAATGTGTTCAACAAGCAAAGTCTGATGTAGTGTGAGAGTCACTTGTTCCAGCAAATTCTGCTCACTAAATCAGTTCTCTGTTACATCAGAATACACTGGTGCGAGTTTACTGACGATTAATGGTTGAGCACAATCAGCGCACCAGCGACCACTATAGTAACGTGAAGAGGAAAAAGAGACACATAGTTAGAGAGCAGAAAATTAAAGCTGAAACTTAAAGACTAAACTCTTTCACATTATAAAATCTCACCAAATTTCTTTGCTGTGCTAATGAAAGAGCTGACAAAAGCGGCGATTTGGTGGCGTTTTATTCAATTGTTAAGGTTAATAATATCGATAACGCATACTTCAATTAGTTAGTAAACGATAGTTAATTACCACTTCCAAGCAAATACGAACAGCTGTTAGCTGTCAAACACAACATAAATTTAAGCAAGTGCTTTACGATTTTTTTTTTTGCTTTACTGAACGTTCTTCTGATTTCGCTGTAAATAATAACATTTTTCTTTATTTACTTAAAAGTTTACTTTCTAATTTACAACAAGGTAAGTACTATATGTTATATATGTTTGGTTGATCTGTTTATGAATGTGTTACTTATAAAACTTAGTTGACTTTAATTGTATTAGCAACATGATACTGTACCAACACAAATAGCCTCTTTTATGTAGTATTCATCACCACTTTCACATGACTATGCAGGATGGAAAACTTTCAGCGTTTTCTCGGAATCTGCTTCCCAAATATGCGGAATATGTAGAGCGACACGAGAAAATATGAATGACTCATGGCATAGTAAAACAGGTAATAGCACGGCGGCCATATTGGAAATCGCTTCTCTAAAATGTCAAAAGACCTCTGCACAGGTTGAAATGTAATCAAACCCATTGAAAGCAAGTTTGACAGTTTAGAAAACATTAAAATGAAAAAAATCTAATCATCTGTTGAGATTATATTACCTCATTCCCACAACAGCCGGTTCTATCGTACCGGAATGACCCGGGTGTTTTTACCCGACCAAGGGCTGTTATTTCAGTGTAACCCTGTCCAGCACTGTTAACAACAAAAACAACAACAACAACATTATATTACCTGTATAGGTATGCCATGGAATGACTTGAATTTGGTTCAAAGTTTTCCAATTGATTTTAGTCTCCTTGAATATGGATTACCAAGTCTTCACGCCAGGATTAGGTTTTTCGAATGCGTGTTGTTGTTGTGTCTTGCACCTTTCTTATAAGCTTCCAATAAAAAATATTGCTCCAGAAAATAAAAACTGCATACAGGAAATCATCACTGCAGTGAAATTGCGAAACCCCTCTTCAAAAGGAACAGTCTTGGGCTACACGCTTTGTGAATCGTCCAGTTTGAAATATCGGATATCGAGAATCACTCATCCTCAACCAAAACTACCCACAAACTTTCCGAAATGGCACAGGTTGAGAACTAGCCAAAACCCAAACTATTTTAGAACTGTCGAAATGGAAACCTGTTCAGAACGAGTTGCAAAGTAATGCACTGGCGACAATTGCCACCGCCAAAAACATCACCATACAAAAGTGGACAGTTAAAAGCATTGCTTGGGTGTTGAGCTAAAAATGGTGGTGTCTTTAAACGGTTTAGCTCATTTATAGTTCTGAGCTAGTCTAATTTCCTTGCAGCCAGAAACAAAAACTACCGATATACAGGGTGGCTGATGAATTTTGATACATTAAGAAACTCAAATAATTTTTTTTTTTCAGTGTATGGAATTCATTTTTCTTTTATTCATGTTAAAGCTCATTAAATTTTATTAAATATAGCTTAATTAGTTTTAAAAATAATGGAATTTAAATGCCCCCCCTGCTCGTCGATGCATGTGCGGCATCTTACCAAAAAGTTGTTCATTACTGCTTGGAGAGTTGAGACAGGAATAGCTGCAATTGTTTCTCGAATGGATTGCCTTAGTTCATTCAAATTTGTTGGTTTTGCTTTGAAGACTTCCTGTTTGCAATAACCCCACAAGAAAAAGTCAGGTGCAGTAAGGTCAGGCGACCTGGGTGGCCAACGGAATGTGGAGTTTCTGGATATCAGCTTATTGGGAAATTTTCGTCGCAATTCTGTCATAACAGGTTGGGCTATATGAGGAGCTGCACCATCTTGCTGAAACCACACAGAGTTGAAAGAAATTCTCATTCGGCGTAATTCTGGATAGAAAAACTCTCTCAACATGCTCAAGTAACGGTCTCCAGTAACCGTAACGGTGTGACCGTTTTCTTCGAAGAAGTAGGGCCCGACAATGCAGCGTGATGAAACTGCACACCACACTGTGACACGAAGTGGATGCAACTCCGTCTCATGGAGTATCTGTGGATTGGAAGCACTCCATATTCGACAATTTTGTTTGTTTATGTTGCCGTTTAAATCGAAATGGGCCTCGTCAGACATGAAAAGACAGTTCAACATGTTTCCATCCTCTTCCACCAATTGAAGCATCTTCTGGCAAAATTCCAAGCGAATCGGCAAATCTGCAGCGTTCAGTTTGTTGGCCATTTGAATTTTATATGGGAATAAGTCCAAATCTTTGTGCATAATTGACTGTAATGACTGTCTGCTTACACCCATTTGAGCAGATAAGCTTCTTGTCGAAACACGTGGATTGTTTTGTATGGCAGCAGCTACAGCAGCGATTGTTTCATCCGTTCGAACTGAAGGGTTTCGATGGTAAGGTCTTCTGTTGACTCTCCCATGCTCGGCAAAATTGCTTACAAGTCTTATTATGGTCCATCTGCTCGGAGGATTGCCGCCAAACGTGCGCCTATACTCTCTTTGAACCGAAACTACGGACTCCAGTGCGTGATAGCGGCGGACAATCGAAATTCTTGTTTCAGTGTCCCAGTTATCCATTTTTGTTAAATGTAAATCAATCTGCAAAATAAAAAAAAAATTAACCAGATTCATTAAATAGAAAAAAAGTTATTTAATTTTTTTTTGGTAGCGGCTTTCACCAGCCACCCTGTATACGTGATAACAGCATATGAAAAAACTGCAAGAAAAACACAATGGAGGGTACCATAAATGCACTTTTAGTTTCTTCCGATCCTTAAATAACTTCATTGTCTAATAGTTCTTCAGTTTCCTCTGCAAAAAGTAATATGTTGGACGAGGATGTTATGAACTTGTTATTAATAGAGAATCCGGAAACTGGATTTGTCTGACTCTGATAGCTGAGATGCAGAATAATTATATAGATAAGACTGAGTTAACCAACAGGTCTGTCAGTGTTGGGAAGAACGCCTTACAAGCCCAAACAATGTTTCTGAAAGGCCACTGCCTGGCAAGGACCACGAAAAATTACTTTGTAAGGTCGCGCCCTTTTAATGCCACCGTACAGACACAAGCAACATGTCTAATCCTGCAGAGTAACACGATTGTCCGAGAGAGGCGTGAGTCTTAATATTGCGCCGTAGTTATGACGAAGAAGAGATTACCGATTTGATGACTTCATTGTAGATGGGGAAAAGCGTCTAGACGATTGAACGTCATTGAACGAATTAACGAATGTATTAGTCAATGATCGCCAAATACTGTCCTTTCACCACAAACAACTACAGATGTGCGAGCTTTGCAGAACAAACCTTTTTTTCGTGATACAATCGCAGTCATGGCTATCAAGTTCATTTGTTACTGACAGCGCTGATATGCGAAATTGAGTGACATGACTACAGGTTTGCTTGCGCCAACAAATGGTTTTTTGGCGAAAACCATAAAAATTTCTATAAACAAACAAGGGCAAGGAGTAGCTAATATAAATAGCAACACATAAGTAGCTCGGCCAATATTAGAACGCTACGAAATATTGAGCAAACGAGAAGAAGGAGAAAACAAAAAAAAAACGGGCTGGGCTCGTGATCGTATTGCATAGACTAACAGACCTCCTGTTTCATTGCCTCTGCTCATCGTCTGCTTTGTTCTTGTTGAGACCCAGCACACTGCATGTTTATTGAATAATTTAGCAATGGAAACTGTGCCGCATGGGTGTATTGGGAATTGGAGATGTGAGAGCGTGAGTAGCCTAGACGCTGACGTTCGCACATATTCAAATTTGTATTTTCTACGCGACTTGAATACGAAATAAGATAACAACAAGGGAATATGAGTAGAATATTGAGCACAAGGTAAATGCAAACGTGAAGGGAATTTTTAAAAACTCACGCTAAATGATTGAAGTGAGGGAGCGGTTTAATAAAATAAATATAGAATTTCACTAAAATGTAGGCTTACAAAATATTAAATTTTATAAACTAACACGAAGGAAAATGTTGCAGTACGAAATGATGGGTTAAGTATGCCAGGATTTGTGAACAAAACACGAGCAGACGAGGTTTGACTAGCGGCCACTGAATTATTCGCCTTTCAAGATGTTGGTTTGTGAGAATTTTTGGACTCACCAACTTTATGATGGGTGAGTATGCGGAAGCCCGGGTTTACTTTATTAATTAGTCAAAAGATATATTCACCATTAACATCACACTTTTTACTTTCGTTGCGATCGCTTGATCTATTCTCTTCTCGTTCCTGAATTCGCTTTTCCCTCTCATCTGTCCGCCTGTGATTTGGCTCGCTATTCAAAGCTCAATCTTATTTGGTTAATTTGGCTGAGTGTTCCATTTCATATTAGCATATCATGATTGCTGCGCATATTGATTTTGTAGATTATTTGAAACAGTTTTTTTCATTTCAGTAATTTTCTTATTTTCGAATTCCAATCTAGAGAAACCTTGCAAGCAAATGAACTGATGAATCTTTTTGAAATGTTTCGCAAAATTTATTTAAAAATGCATTCAAAAATTTGAATATTTATTAAAGTTCAAAACAAATTGCAGATATGCTTTCAAATTTACATACGCTCACATAAACGTTGCATACTTTCAGGCGTTGAGAGATACAATTTTCCCTGGCAATGAACAATATCAATTTTTGTATACACACAGCAGTACATATGAAAATAAATATATATGTACAATTTGCCCTTGTTCACGTTGTTGGTGAGACATTGAATGCTGCGTCATAATGAAAAGCTTCTGCTCCTGAACCAACAGCCAACCTTTTGGGATGCTCGCCAGTAATGTCTATTGCCACAAATGCTCTTAAGCGATGATGGTTCTCGTGCACTTGCTACGTGGAGCCTTTGCCTACATAAGAATTCCTGACTCTCTGTGTAATCAAATATATTTGCGTAAATATATAAATAAATAAATATGGTTTACTTAAGTGTGAGCAGCTCGGCAACTTTTTGCTTGATATGCTGAGGCATGCAACTTAATTTAAATAAAAATCCCCAAACATTCGTTTTACAAAACATAAAAATTTGAAATTCTTAAATGAATTGGGCCTAATGCTTCAGTCGAAGCAGACTAGCACAAAAGCAAAAACCTTTTACATACACTGACAGCTAAATGAACAGCTTGAAATTTTTTTATTTATTTTAACGTATGAAGTATGAGACCTTTTATAGGAAGAAGCCGTGAGAACCAAGCGCTGTTGACGTACAAATTAATAGTAAAAAATAAAATAAAATAAAATAAAATAAAATAAAATAAAACAAAATAAAATAAAATAAAATAAAATAAAATAAAATAAAATAAAATAAAATAAAATAAAGTAAATAAAATAAAATAAGATTAGATAAGATAAAATAAACTAAACTAAAGTAAAATAAAAGGAAATAAACTAATCTAAATTAAAACAAAATTAAATGTAGTAAAATTAAATTTAAAAAATTAAATAAAATAATATATAATAAAATAAAATAAAAAATAAAATAAAATAAAATAATATAAAATAAAATAAAAAAAATTAATTAAATAAAAAATTAAATAAAATAAAATTAAATAAAATAAAACCAAATAAAATAAAATAAAACAAAATAAAACAAAACTAAACTAAATTAAATTAAATTAAACAAACTAAAATAAACTAAATTAAAATAAAATTAAATAAAATAAAAAATAAAGATAAAATGAAATAAAATAAAATGAAATAAAATAAAAAATAAAATAGCAGATATTAAAATAAGGTAAAACAAAAAATAAAAAAAGTTTATTACAAATTAAAATAAAATAAAATAAACAAGAATAAAGAAAAGTAATGTAAAATAAAACAAAATAAAATAACATAAAATAAAATTAAATTAAATTAAACAAACTAAAATAAAATAAATTAAAATAAAATAAAGTTAAATTAAACTAAAAAAATAGAATAAATTAAAATAAAATACAATAAAATAAAATAAAATAAAATAAAATAAAGTAAAATAAAATAAAATAAAAAAAAATTAAAAATTAAAATTAATTAAAATAAAATAAAATTAAATAAAATAAAATAAAATAAAATAAAATAATCTAGACTAAAATAATATAAAAGCAAATAAAATAAAGTAAAATATAACAAAATTAAACTAAATAATAAAAAAAATAAAATTAAATAAAACAAAATAAAAATAAATAAAATAAAGCTAAATAAAGTAAAATAATGTTAAATAAAATTAAATTAAATTAAGTAAATTTATGTTACTTAAATTAAAATAATATTTAATTAAATTAATTAAACAAACTAAAATAAAAAAATAAAACAAAATTAAATTAAATTAAATCAAACTAAACAAACTTAAATAAATTAAAATAAAATAAAAGAAAAGAAAAGAAAATAAAATAAAATAAAATAACATAAAATAAACTAAAATAAACTAGAATATTATAAAATAAAAGCAAATAATAAATAATAGAAAAAAAAAAAAATATCTAGAATATAATAAAATAAAATAAAAAATAAAAATAAAACACAATAAAATAAATAAGAAAAGTAAAGTAATTTAAAATAAAATAAAGTAATTTTATGTTACTTAAATTAAAATAAAATAAAATAAAATAAAATAAAGTAAAATAACATTAAATTAAATTAAATAAAAAAAATAAACTAAAATAAAATATAAATAATATAAAACAGTTTGTTGAGGTGAACTCTTGTGTACCTATTCAGGTGAATGCCAGTGTACCAGCGCATGCATGAGTGGTTATATGCCTTTGAGTATTTTATTTGGCCTTGGCAACGCTATAAAGCTTTCCGTGGCGAGGTGAGGTGAGCAAAGGGGACCAAGTGTCTATGTTTCAGTTTGTTTGTGCGTACACTGATGTGCTCCATTAAATTTGCAAAATATTTACAAATTCCAAATATTTCACGAAATATGCCATGTTCCACAGTCTATTAACTTAATATATCATAAGCAAAGTATATAGTTTAATGGCTGCTTCTCTTATTTACTGACAAACGTAATGACTCCTGAAATTAAGTTATTTTAGAAATTCCACTTGCAAATAATTTCGATAAGTCCTTTGGGTTGTTGGGTACATAATTTAAAATTTTGTCGATGTATGTTAGTAAATATTAGGAATGGCCAAACCGGTATACCGGGTTTATTTAGGTGACGCCATTTTCGGGATTAGAAATATGTTAATAAAAATTAAATGTGTGTGATTTAATTATGAAGATAATATTTTTTTTTTTTTTGATGTGCCACATTTTTGATTCATTACTGGAGCTTGCTAATAACGGGCTCGATAGTACCGTTGCTGACTCGATACCCCGATTATGTCCTCACACAGAAATCCTATTCCTACTTGATAGGGTAGGTCTCATATTAAAATGTACTTGCTGAGCCCGGGGAACGCATAGATAGGGCACGGTGGCGACGGTTGCAAAGATTCTCCCTGCACTCCAAATATTTCCAATCCTACTAACAAGATAAGATATTCTTAAAGTTTGTATCGAAGACTGTTCTAGAGGAGTCGTTAACACTAGCAAAATGCTGATCTAACTCTTGATTCCTAAGTGTGCTGTTTCCTTAATAAAAATAGCCTCCGTAAGGCAACTTGCTGAACTTTTCAAAGCAAGTTGCTCATGCATTTCACCTCGGCTGTCTTCCACTACAAAAAAGAGCTGTAGGCTGGGCTTGGTCGGACAACGTTAGTTTAAACTTGAACATTTTGATCAAGTGGTGAGTAACACGAGCTCTGTGCTTTTGTCCACCGACTTTAACTGTTTCCGTTTGCTAGAAGGGTTAAGAGTTCGTTCGCTTTCAAATGCTCTCCTCAACTCTTACCATAAAAGCTCGAAAAGCAAAATCTTTCCAGAATTTTGCATGACTTTCGAACCTCAGACCATAGCACTGACTCACTAATATATCTTTTACATCCTGGAATTAGGTGACAAGAATATTCCATGCAGGTGGCATGTTATCATTAATATACTCGCATACATATGCATTGGGAATTACTGTTCATACGCTGTAGGAATATTTTCTAAATCGGAACTTGTGGTGCTTCTTACTTCATTCATTTAACGAACTGCTGAGTAGAAATGATATACCTATGGATCCCACCTTGCCCTTGCAAAGCCTTCGTAGCTAAGCATGAAGTGACTCGCACTGCATGGGCTCCCATCAATTCCCCGTCGATAGCGCTTGCATCACTGACTTAAGGCCCACCTGACGAGCAGCCCAGAAGTTCACTACAAATGTTAAGCGAAAGTCATTACAATAACAATTTTCTGGTATGTCCCTATGTCCCCGACACCCACATTATTTTGATTTGCAAGTACAAGGTCAACCATCCTCTTACGGTAGCTGTCTGGATAACTATAATGGTTCCTAACGGCTGAATCACTGAATAGCCTTCCGTCCACTGCTTCTTAATTGCAGCGACTTCGAGCTCTTGGCAGACTGGTGGGTCCAGCGTGAAACCTAGAGTGCTGGTGAATATCGCTCGGCGCGAAAACATTGTCCAGAAGTTGCAGATTCAGTATTACTTGCAGTGCTAGTAGAGGTGCGATAAAAATATAACCACTAATAACGGAAAGCCTTATTCGATGCATCATTTCATCCTATTCCCAATGGAAGCAGTATCCATTACAACCTGCGAAACCAATACTACATAGAAGATCAGCCTAACCACCATATCATACAGCCCGCAGCGCTTGTTAATGTCTGCCTAGGCCTTCTTCGGCATGACCTCTTTATCAAACTGGTAGGATTTAAATACTATCCAGACTGAGTCTGATTTTAATAATTTTATCGCAGAAACGAGGTGAGATGTGGAACTAAATCACATCGCTTATTGCAGTACCCATTATCACCTTTCGTTTGATACCCATCACCTTGGTCCACATATTGCTCGATATTTCCAAAATCTCTAATTGAGTTATCGAAACAAGAGATATCTTAAATTTTAAGTTAGACGTCTAATAATGCAACGCTGAAAGTTCGATTCAATTCCAATCAGCAGTTTTTGAGTGATGAGCGACCAAACATACAGACAGACAGGCGGAAAAACAGACAAAATTCCATAAACTGTTGATTTGCTTTCTATTAGCTAAATCATTTTCAGACCAGACCTGTTAAATTTGATTAGTAATTAGCAATCAATTAATTAGATGGCTTTTTTAATTGGTAATGATTATTTTAATTGTTTTTCAAGAAAAGGCAATTCTTAATTGATTACGATTAGAATAAATAAAAAAAAAATAAAAAATAGTCAAAAATAAACAAAAAAAACTTGTTTTGAATACTTCGGATAGTAAAACAAAAAAAGGAAAAAACGAAAAAATTGAAAAAAAAAATTATCAAAAATAGTCAAAAATAAACAAACAAAAAAAGTTGTTTTGATTACTTCGGATAATTTTTTTTTTCTGGATTTTTTAGTATTGGTGATGTGTCTAGCATTCGTTAAACGATGGTCTAAAGAATTTAGCGACCCTTATGTAACTAAAGCCCTCTTCACTACATTAGTCAGACCGATACTTGAATATGGTTCTATAATTTGGAACCCGCGTTACCAGGTTCATGTAGATCGCCTTGAATCAGTTCAAAAACAATTTTTACTATTTGCCTTAAGAGATTTTCATTGGGATCCCTCGTACAATCTGCCACCCTATACGAATCGTTTAAAACTCATTAATCTACACACACTTTCTAGTCGGAGGGAAATGCTTGGAATTATTTTTATGATTAAATTGCTAAATGGTTCACTATCCAGCCCATTTCTTCTAAGTGAAGTGAACTTCAATGTACCGTCTCGTCCTTCAAGGCATTTTAAACCTCTAGTCTTAAAACAGTGCCGAACCAATTTTCAGTTAAATGAGCCTTTTCGCTGTTTGTGTCAAGATTATAACTCTCTTTCTGGTAGATTTGATATTTCAGACTCGCTTTTCAGCATAAAAAAATCAATCCTTTCTGTCCTAAATGCATAGCTACTAATTGTTTTTTATTCTTTGACTTCTATTTTAACTTTTAACAATAATTTTATTCTGTTAACTAGTTATTTCTTAATGTATAATCTATTCTATATCTACTTTACTTAGCTGGTGAGGTTTTCTCTGTAGCTGAGCAGTTTTAGATCTCGACGATTAACAAACCAAAGCCTTTCAACGACTCGGCACGAACGAATAATCCGCGCGTTATGCGGATGCGCCCCTCGCGCCGGTCGGGCGGGATATGGTGGGTAATCCGTTGGGAATTATTATTATATATTTACGTGCTTCTACAACAACACTGAAAAAAAAAATAATTAAAAAAAAAACAAAAGAAAAATTGAAAAAAAAAATCTAAAATAATCAAAAGTAATCAAAACAAATTTTTTTGATTATTTAAAATTTTTTTTTAATAAGCGTAAAATATCATAATTTTTTATTTATTACTTCTTCAATTTTTTAAAAATTTAAAGTAATGGTAATCAATCATTAAATGGATACTCAAGAACATAATTAATCAAACCGGTAATCATTACGATTAATAATCATTATTTAACAGGTCTGGATCAGTCCTATACATTTTTTGGGATATCTGCAATGTCCATACATCGACTTGTTACAACTTTACTACATTCAGAAATTAGCTCGATGTCGGGATAACCGCATGAAGAGCCATACAATAAATGCACGCAAAGTTCGATTGTCGTATCATATTGATTCTTGTGCGGGTCTTAATACTTTTCCTATAGTTTTGCTAAAATATAAATTACGGTCCTTAGGAATTGATTTTTCCGGCAGGGTATCTTTAACTAATGTGGTATGTGTAAATGAAAGTTTGTAAGTAGGTTGGTGTATAATTTAGTAGTAATTTGCATAATGGAATAATTGATAGCTTGGTTGTTATTATAGCTGTTACTTATGCCATCAACTTTGTAAGTACTTAAGTACTGGTCCTTTGCTGCCGCCTTTTCTGCAATAACGAATTCCTACATCGAGTTGTCTGAAAGCAGACATTAATATGATGCATTAAGACGTAAATGTAGGTTTGGTCCGCTCAAAATTTGATTACTATGAAATTAGCCCCTTTCTCTTTTCCTTTCTCACATGCACAATATCACCCCCTCAAACATTTTCCTGATACCTTAGTTTTTGGCTTGACTGCACAACTTATAAGACTGTACCTAGTGGAGTTAAGAAAAAGTGCCAAATACAGTCAAGAAGAGATCAAATAGGTTTTAGGACTGTCTCCAGTGCGAACATTAAGATTTTCTCAGAAATCCCACAGTTCATGCTCCACATATAAACCCAGAATAACCCGCAAAGTAAGAGCATGTATCATAGCAACACTCCCGGCCTCGTCCTTATACATGCGCCCCTTGGACTTAGTAAGTATATTTCAATCCGAGATCAGGGCTATCCAGAAGATATGGATGGTATTACTGTGTGCGCACATCACTGGCAAATTGATAGCAATGCTCACTGACACACAAGCGGATCTTCAGGCTCTTGATTCAGCAACGATAATATAAAGCCTGGTTGGGCAGTGCAGAGAGTGGACCATAAACTTGACAGATCTCTCTTTTATGGCTGCTGGAACTTCGTTATGAATTCATGAAAATTCATGTTTAAGAAGAGAAAGACCCCATTGCACCTTTAGGACCTATTAAGGGCTCTAGCTCTCAGCAATGGTTTAGCAGGGCTAATAATAAGTAGAGTTGATTGCAGGACTGTAGGGTATCTAGGGGCTCTGTTGACCTCTTACAATGAAGATGAACAGTAGGGACATATCTGTCTACGTAATGTCACGTGTCGCAGCTGCAATTTTCTGGGGACATAAGAGACCGTGAAGCAGCGGGACTTGAATAAGATATTTCAATGTGAGTATTAAGTGATATTACGTCTTAATTCCAGAAACCCCATTTTAAGATAGGATTCAGGCTCCATTACTTAAGTGTTGCTATTAGGGGTTTTTACAGAGTTGCCACCCATTTGAAATTAAAAAAATCATTTAGATACACCAATACGGGTATCAAACGATCAAATCGTAAGTAAAAAAAAAATATTTCCAGGCAGATCTACCCTCTAGGGTTACCACACAATCCCATTATATTTACCACCTAGGGTTAGCACCAAATCCCATTACACATATTTTTCATAACCGCTTTTATTTTCAAAGCAACATAACCCACTTGGATAAGCCTTTGACTATGGGTAATATGCAACATCTCTAAGCAATTTCGTATGTAGGTTATCTACTATAATCTAATATCTCTTTTATAAGTGTTGCCACTTAGAAGGTTTTTAAGGAAACTATCGATTGTATGGAAGCTATGCGTTGTATTGCTTCGATCGTGCTGATTCCAACAAATGATTAATCTCATGCAAAATGGCGGCTCCATACCAAATTTCATCAAGATATCTCAAAAACTGAGGGACTAGTTTGCGTACAAACAGACAGATGGACAGACGGACGGACGGACATGGCTGAATCGGTATACTTATTGGTAGGTCTATCTCTTCTTCTTCTCATACTTAAAAACATCGGACCAAAGTTATAATACCATTTCATGTTCATGAAAGGTATAAAAATTCATATTAAATATGCCAATGTGGCTATCAAACGAATTGCACTTTACACTTCATTTAAAAAAAAAATGTCTATATTAGATTACCATCTATGGTTGCCACCTAATGCCATAATATTTGCATATTCGCCATTGTCTCGAAAAATAATTGCAAGAATTCATTAATACACACCGCTGACAAGTAAATCTTTACATAGAAACGATCAGAATATCTTTACTGATGAGTATCTACAGCAATAGAAAATATATGGCAACCTCAAAAAATGTCGAGCAAAAATCTTTCGCCCATTAAAAAAAAAAAAAAACAAATAAAATATGACAGTTTAGGTATCAAACGAAAGGTATTTTACATTTTATTAAAAAAAATAAAATTCTATGTTGGATTACCACCTAGGGTTGCCACCTGATTCCATAATATTTAAAAAAAATCTAACACCGTCACGCAGGTTCCAGTTTTAAGGAACTTTTGACAGTCACTTAAGTCAAGAATCGACAAGCGTGATAAGGTTGAATAAATTCTTTTGCTTAATGAGACCCCGTTGTTGACTATATTTTTCTATTCCTTGTCCATTTGTTGTAATCAGACCTGTTAAATTTGCTTAGTAATTAGTAATCAATTAATTAGACGGCTTTTTTAATTGGTAATGATTATTTTAACTATTTTTCAAGAAAATGCTACTCTTACGATTAGAAAAAAACAATTTATTTTTTAAAAATATAAAAAAAGCAAATAAAAAATCTAGAAAAATCAAAACTAATGAAAAAAATCTGGTCTGATTACTGTTAATTGTTTTTGATTTTTTTTCTGACTTCTTTAATTTTTTAAAATTATTTTTTAATTATTTTTTATACTATTTTTATTTTTTTTTTCAGTATTGTTGATGTGTATATTTATGTGCTTCTACAACAGTACTGAAAGAATCAAAATAATCAACAAAAGCTTAGAAATCAAAAGTAATCACAACAACTATTTTTTGATTATTTTTGATTTTTTTAATAATCGTAAAAACTGATGATTATTTTTTTATTATTTTTTAAATTAATTGGGAAATAATCATTAAAAATTTAAAGTATTTGGAAATCAATGATTTAATCAATTTTCAAGTAAGTAGTTAATCAAACCGGTAATCATTACTATTAGTAAACATTATTTAACCGGTCTTGTTCTAACTATTTCAATTTGCTTTTCTTTTTTATTTTTATTCAAAATCTATTTTATTTCTTTTTGCACTTTTCTCTTTCTGGCTAAATCGCTTCACGCCACCTCCGCAGTCTATAACACTTTCGACATAAATAGTCGCATTTTTCTAGCATAAAAAGTAGGCGCCCAAGTGTGAGAGTATCTACATTTGACAATCGACAACTTTATCGTTTTCCGCATTGTACGCCCATAAACCATATTTCAGTATTGGCCTTAACAAAACCACTCAATTGATGCCACTTACAAACCCATAAATACATTGGTCCCACCAGCTCGCCTTGTCACACTGCTTTAACGTCCTTTTTTATTTTTGGTTGCGGACATAGTCACTTGTGTGTAATAACAAGCCAATATTTGTCTGCCTCTGTCTCTTTTAAGTATTCGACCGCAAATCTGAACAGAAAGAAATGCCGGAACTCTTGTGAATTCGCGCACGGCAGTGAAAGAGAAGAGCGTAAATTGTGGTCGGTTACTTGCATAAAAACAAAGAAAAGCCTTTGGTTTTTAATTTTTTAAGTCTTCTTTTAAGAAGGAAAAAGATTGGACAATTTTATGTTGAGGTCATTGATGGCTCATTCAATAGTATTTACAACCATTGAATACCATTGTCTCTGAAGAGATTTTGTGCTGCAGGCTGAGCCCCGGAATAACTCTCAAACATTTAAAAAGAACCATGATTTGAGGGAAGCAACTGGAAGAATAATATGGATTAAGAGGGCAGCATAGAAAGAAAGACGATGAAGTAGAGTGATGAAAAGAAGAGATAGAAGGAATAGTTGGAAAAAGAAGTTCAATATAGGAAGAGGAAAAAGTAATAAAATGAATCGGACTAGAAATGGGAGTAGGAGTACGAGCAGGTATAGGAATATTTGTAAGAATAGGAATAGACGTGGAATGAAAAGGGGAATATTAATAGCAATAGTAGTCGGACTAGAAATGTGAGTAGGAAAAGGACAGGGTATAATGTAGTACCTGGGGGCCTCGGCTTTGCTCTACGTTTTCAAGGTTGCCATTTAGTTCGTTGTAGATACTCATCAGAACGCGCAGAGTCTATTTATATATTTACATACCAATACGTTTTAGGGGTAATGGCGGTTACGCTAAAAGAAATAAAAATAATGAGATTAGGTGGCAACCCTAAGTGGTAACTCTACCTAACAATATTTTTGTTAAAATTCGAGTAAAATACCTTTCATTTGATACCGATATTAGCATATCTCAATCAAATTTAAAAAAAATATAAAATAGGTGGCAACACTGCAAAAAACGTCTTTAATACCATCTCTTACAAAGTTTCAAATAGTTGGCAAGCCTGTAAAACTTCCTCTTGACAATACTTGAGTAGAGGAGCTTGAAATATATTAATTACTGATGCTCAAAGCAGTTTGCGAGTTAATAGCACGCATGAATAAAAATAAATATAATGGAATTGGATGGCAACCTAGGTGGTAGCGCTATCTAGAAAAATTGTTTAGTTCATTAAAGTACAAAGTCAAATACTTCTCGCTAAATACACATATCGGCATATCTCGTATCATGACAAAGAAAAATCAGTTAAGTGGCAACCTCATAAAATCATCTTGAGTGGTAATAGCTAGATAGAAATTCTTAGTATATAGTACACTATCTGCATTGCAAATATGCAAGAATAACTCGTTTAAAGTTATGGGATAGGAAGAGAGAGTTTACGAGAAGAGAGAGCAAAATTTTTCAAATGTAGGGAAGTCCTTTTTCGTGCAGGATATATTCCAGGTCTGCTTGAAGTACTAAACCATTGAGCCAACTACAGCTCTGAAGAGGTTTAAGTCCCAGTTAGTCCCCTTTTCGTTTTTAAATTTTATTTATTTTTTTTCATTATTTTATTTACCGTAATTGCACGCTAACTTTCAAATCCTTATTTCAAGCATTCTCTCTTAGACGTCTTAGCAAGCTTTTGTGTGTTCATAAAAGGCTTTTGCCACCAAGATAACTAATAAGACATACAAGAAGATTTTATAATAAGAAAAATGTATGAAGAGTTGTATTTACTCTTGATATGAATGCAAAAGAAAAGAGAAATTCATTGGATTTTTTTTGAAGTGCCACTAAAACAAACGCAGACCTTGAATCTATTTACTTTTAAGATTTTCTTTTTAACAAAAGTTATTTAAATGATAATAAAAGTAAACAATAAGGAATAAACAAATAAAATTGGTCCTTGAACTGCATTGTGGGAAACATTCCAGGCTTGCTATAATTGCTCAATACGTTGGTGTGGCGATTTGCCAATGAATGCAATTAGTGCTGCTGGGCGCCGTCGTTCCACTTAAAAGGGAAAGTCTACTCGCTAGGTGCATGGCACACATTCACTGCAAGGACCAACCGCAATTATGTCTACTCGCTAGGCACTAGAAATTCTAGAACTATTCGATTAAGTCGATTAAAAGAATTTTCGATTTAAGTACGATTGCTATCGAATTTCACTAATCGATTAGTTGGCTTTTTTTGAGATTTTTCGAGTAATCGCTACTCAACGATTAACATAATGGGTCAAGTCATTACTTGAATATCGAATGGAAGACAAAGGCTTCGGATTGCAAAATTTTTACTTAATACGTGAGTCGCGCAGATATAAAAATGGCTAGGTGCTTCAAAGATTCCTGCTGCTGCTCCACTGGTGACTTTCTACCCGTCGTATCCATCAGCTAGCTCACCATCAGTAAAAAAGATGTTACCATGCTTTTAAAGCTTTTCAACCACTTAAGTGCTCTGATTTGTACATCCATTTCCCGAGTTTTGGCCTGGAATTCTACTCAATATTACGCATTCTTTCTATCGATTTGGTTGAGTAGTTTTATATGGTTAACGGGCTTGAGTTTAACCTTATTGGCACCAAGTATATTATAAAAGGTTGCCACCTTTTTTGAACGGTATTTTATGTTGCTAAAAAAACTTTTTTTGGATTGGTGTTGCCACCTACATTTAATTACATATCTCAATGTTTATATATTTGAATAAAACTTTGATATTAGCCACCGTATTATATTCTAACATCCTCTAACTTTTTTTTTTTAAGTTGCCATCTATTTAAAAGAACGTAAGAGTTAAATAAAATATGGTAATATTGGTATCAAGGCAAAATTATTTTTAGTTGTTGTTCACCAAAAATACTGTCTTACACAATCTTAATTATTGATTAAATTGTATTTATTATTTTATTTATTCTTAGATGTTGATTTAAGGGTTGCCACAACGAAAGTACTAACAATGTTGCCACCTATTCATATTAAATACAAATTTAATAAAATAAGTCAGTATAGGTATGACACCTTTTTTTTTTTTGTGTATCAATTACTGTCGCGGAAATAGTTGCAACCGATTTCGATTAAAATTTTATAAAAAAATTAATTATTTTAAATAGTGCTGTGCGAGACTGTTTCGCATTTACAGGGTTAAGCTAGTCATAATTTTGGAAAATTTAAAGTTCGTAAGGTTGGCACACATTTAAAATTTGTTAAAAACTATTAAAAAAATATTATATTAAGAGCAAAACTCGCTCACAAAGTTACTTTTTATTCAGTTGTAAATGCATTTGAGCGTGTGGTTGTCGCTTGTCTCGCAGCTTGTGGATAAAACCTATTTCCTGCTGTTTACTTTAAGCGTTTTTCTGCAAATTAATTAAATGTAATACACATACACATTAGACTGCGCCAAAAAAATGTTCTGCTATTTGATTTATTTGAAAAGTTAGACTATTAAGGCTAAGAATTATTTTTGAGCCAATTAATAATTGTTTTAATTTTTTTCAGTGGTCGTTTTATTACTATTACATCTTAAATGTTTTTGTTTGAATAGAAAAGAAAAATTAATTTGTTTTAAAATAATAGTTACTAATGGTAATGATTACCGGTTTGATTAATTATTTTATTGAGAATCCATTTAATGATTGATTACCATTACTTTCAATTTTTAACTATTATTTTCGAATTAATTAGAAAAATATTCAAAATTATAATTTTTTACGATTATTAAAAAACTCAAAAATTATCAAAAAAAAGTTGATCTAATTACTTTTGATTGTTTTTGTATTTCTCTTTTTTTATTATTTTTTATTATTTTATATTTTTTTTAGTATTGTTATAGAAGTACATAAATATACACATTGTCAAAGAATTAAAAATAATCTAAAAAATATATAAAAAAATTCAAAAATAATCAAGAGTAATCAAATAATTTTTTTTATTAAATTTTGTTTGATTCTTTTTAAAAATCGTTAAAAATCATGATACTTTTTTGATTTTTTTTAATCGTAATCAATTAGTAATTGCCTTTTCTTGAAAAAAAATTTAAATAATCATTACGATTTAAAAAATTTGTAATAGATAACTAAATACTAATCAAATTTAACAGGTCTGTTTTAAGACGGCAAAACTACATTTTCGCATAGTAAACTCATAATGAGAAAGAATAAGCTTGTATTTAGTAGGAGATTCGTATACTCATAAGATAAAGATTCGAGATTATGTAAAATATTACTTAATTATATTGAATAAAGAAAATTGGGTTAATAATAAACTTGTAACTTCGATAAAAAAAAATTTATAAGTAATTTTATCAAAAAAATTTTGGAACTAATTAGAAGAATCTGTTAAAATCTGTTTTTATCATTGATGTTTTCTTTTTACACAAGTTTCGTAGGTAAAACGTGAAAACAGGAATAATAAAAAAAGTACTTTAAGCCTTATTACTCCGGAATGGCCCAACAACTTTTTATGTGGTGAATTCAATTCCCTACAAAGCTGTAAGCTGCTTAATTCCTTTATTTATAATAATCAAATAAGTTTTAAAGCAAAAATTGGAATAGTCTTAAAAACTCTTAAAAGACTAGCACTGATAGACCTCCAACAAAATAATATTAACTGTTTTTTTTTTTTTGCGCAAGCTCTTAGCGACCTATGAATAAAACAAACTAAAGAAAACTGCTTTTTTTTTGTCAAAATTTGAAATTTACTTTAAAAATCAAATGTGAACTTGTCGCTTGTAAGATTGCCACCAAAATTGTGAGCGCTTATAATCATGTCTGCTTGCTTATTTTTTGTTGCTTTCAATTCGCACATTTTAGTCTAGCATCGATGTGACGCATAAAAAACTTTTACAGTATATTTTTGTTAGTCATTCTGAAAACCAATAACAACCGTGTAAATAAAAAAAAGTATATTTTTTGGCCCAGCCTGATACTTGCGTACAATGTGCACTTAGATGAGCTTTTGAAGCAATCCTAACAATGTTAACAATGTTTTTTTTTGTGACTTTCAGGCTAACACAGTTGCTGAGCAAACAAAAATAAAGAGAACTGCATATTTCTGTATGTTCGCAGGTAAAGATTTATTTACATGTATAGGTAGGTAAATTGATTTCGTTGCAAATTTGGACTAGAGATGGACACGGGATATCGAAAAATATATAATTCATGATATTGATTATAAGGTGAGCGCCTGTTAGATGCGAGAGAGACCTCTCCCAAATTCCATGTCAAAGCTTTTATATTCAAAAACTTTAGAAGTCTTAGGGTCAGTTTGTTACCGGAGATGCTACCGAAAACTCCTTCTCTGCCTGGGTAGTATTGACAGGACAAAATGGAACTCAAAATGCTAATCAAAAAGTGCCACTAACCGAAAATTAGACATGCCGACGACTTAATCAGAAAGATGTGCGCATGTGCTTTGAGGTAGAAGGAGGCATTCATGCCTCACAGTTTTATGAGCTCCTAAGCTCTTCTCTTGCTTTTAGCGCAGGGTGTATGTTTATGTATTTCGTTTTATGGCTCAGTTAGCCAGCGGCGAAAATACTCAATACGCAATACTTCTCCAACACTTTGGAGACAATTTATCTTCAAGAATCAGCAACAACCAAGATTAATTTCCCATGAGTATGGCCGTTTTGTAGACAAAGCCGATTACATACCTCTCTTCTAGTAATGGAATAATTGTGTTAATGTACGGCAACAGAGCAAAGACGAACTTTCACGAAGTTTAAACACTTTACGAAGCAGAAATCATAGAAATTCTTTCATTACATGTCGGCATACAATGTAATAGATGGTAATAAAGTACTTGTAAGGGTTTCGTTATGCATTATGTCGAAGGATTGCAAGCTCACTTCGCCACTGGGTAGAATTATTAATAAACTTAATACTTTAAATAAGCATGTTTTTATACCCAGCTGTACAAGTACACAGAGTATTTTGCTTTTGTCCATATAATGGTGGTTTATAACTTTATGAGGATAGATATAGCAAAGTTTTTAGAATGAGCAGAGGAATCGATTAAGATATATCCGTCCCTTGGAGTACGAGTACATTCGCTTTGAATGCCAGTACAACGCAGATAAATCATGGTTTGAATCAACACCCACCAAACCATAGGACGGTTCTCGTGGCACTTGACCTATCAAATGCATTTGACACGGTCAACCACGCCACACTCCTTCGAGACCTGGAAGACACACCAGCCTTAAAAGGTGGACCTCTAATTACCTCAATGGTGGACAGGCATCAGTCAAATTTAGCGACAAGAAATCTAGGCCACGAAGAATAAAACAAGGGGTGCCGCAAGGTGGGGTTCTCTCTCCCTTTTTGTTTAATTTCTATATTTCGAGACTTCCCCCCACCAGAGGGAGTCTTCATTGTTTCCTACTCTGACGACTGCACGATAATCGTCTCGGCCAAGGGTCCTTCCATTGACGAACTCTGTACTAGAATCAACAGTTACCTCCGTGACCTTTCCAGCTTCTTCACGGGCGAAATCTGACCCTATCTCCGACTAAATCGACGGCGACCCTGTTTACGACATGGAATACGCAGATGGGGCAAGAGTTAAATGTCCACGTAGACGGAGTACCTCTACCTACTGTCAACCACCCGAAAATCTTGGGTGTGACATTTGACAACGGCCTCACCTTTGCTGGTCATGCCACCGCAATAGCCGCAAAGGTACAGAGCCGCAATAAGATCCTCAAGTCACTGGCCGGCAGTGCTTGGGGAAAAGACAAAGAAACATTGCTTGCTACATATAAGGCTATTGGCCGACCCGTTATAGACTACGCGGCGCCCATATAGTCGCCAAACCTTGCTGACACTAATTGGAGGAAATTGCAAGTCTGCCGAAACACCGCCATCAGAGCTCCTACGGGATGGCTGCTTATATCATCTGAGTCTCACCTTCATCAAGAGGCAAAATTGCTCAATGTTCAAGAGCATGCGCAACTCTTGAGTATACAGTTCCTTCCATAAACCCAGTCATCCAAATTGACCCATAGGCGGGCTCTAAATGACCTCCACACTGAGTCGGTAGATAAATCCCTCAGATCTCGACTTGTGAATCCCGTTATCAGTACTCAACCACCTGAATTGGCTGAAGAGGAGCGTGTACTTCCGAGGGAGACTAGAGTCATACTGGCACAACTTCGCTCTGGATATTGAAATAGGTTAAACTCTTACTTATCCAGACTGAACACCAATATACCAAACACATGCCCTACATGTGGTATATCCCCTCATGGTACCAAACATCTCTTCTCCTGTTCAGTCGAACCCACTCCTCTAACACCTACATCACTCTGGTCCAACCCTGTGGAAACTGCGCGTTTCCTCGGACTTCCTTTAGAAGAGCCTGATGACAATTTAGAGTGATCGAGCCCATTGGGCAGGGCGAAGCACTGTTAACAACAACAACAACAACATGTATCCGTTCGTCTGTCCGTCCCTGGACACAATAACTTGAGTAAAAATTGAGATGTTTGAATTAAATCCTTACTTCGGCCAAGGTAGGTTGCTATTTAAAATGTGCGAAATCGAATACCACGCCCCTTTTTTCGATATCGAAAATTTCAAAAAACGTTTAAAATTAGATAATTCGATAGAAAAAGCAGCTACAATAATGTCATTTGGAAGCTGCACTTAATTGATCATTATGTTAACGATTTTAGCAAGTTTTTGGAAAAGGGGTGTGGCACCCCCCATATATGAGGTAACAAATTTTCAAATTTCGAATTAAGAACCGTTTACGCTTAAATAGAAAATAAGCGAAATCGCTTTTCGACCACGCCTACTTTTTCATAAAACTTATCTGAAAAGGAGGTAGAAATACTGAACTACCCATATCTCATTGACTGATATACTGATTTATATTCTTTATACGATTTTTGCAAAGAGAGATAGAGAGCTAGAATTTGGTAGTTACAATGACCTAATGACCTTATTAATAATTTTTTTATAATTTTGGGAAATGGGTGTGGCACCGCTCACAGACAAATGAACATGTAGTACCGCTCACTTTTTCCAAAGTTTTTTTTTTGTTTTATATATGGGACACGTTTATATAAAATATCATTATCTGGAATCAAACAAATTCG
>OX465288.1:31479019-31536519 GCA_949987695.1 Merzomyia westermanni | reverse complement strand
CTATCGTTAGGCGAATATAATTAATACACCCTGTAATTTATTTGCAGCTGGGTATAAAAATCCGAGTCGCACCTTATTTGGACAACATAAAACTGCATATTTGGGGATTTTTATGTGTATTGCGCATGTTTTTTGCGACCAAATTCATTTTAACCACTTCTCAAGTGGGACTTGATTCTGAGAGAAGAATGTGCAAAAAATAAAAGAAAAAAAACTAAATAGATTGAATTCAGATCAATCAAGCAACAACAAGAAAAATTGGCTCGTTATGCGAATTGTATGAAGGGTCGAAGTTGCATGGCTTGGACGAGAGCAAAGAAGGAGCGTAAATAATGAAAAGAACACCACAAACAAGAAATGAGCAAATTGCTGGCTAAAGCACAAAAAAGGAAAAAGCAAAAACAAATTTATAAAGTGAAATCAATCTTCGAGAGTATAAACACAATCAGCAGCAAGCAAGAAAGAAATCACAACAACAGATATGTGAGAGAAACAATCAAACGAATAAAACATGATAAAATCTTTTAATTTCGTAGATATTCGGTTGTGTATGCACACATACATATGCAGTTGAGGTGTAAGCATGTGTGCAGTAATATGCCTGGAACAAATGCGATTAGTCTAGGATGAACGCGGGATGGATGCAAGGGCCCAAGTGAGTAATATCAGTTTTGATCTTTTCATATGGTTTGATGGCTTCTATTTTGCTTCCATTGAAGGGACTAATTGGATGAGTAGAGTCGCACATATCCACTGTATACCCTGCCACAACAGTCAAAAGGGGTTGGATTCGCTTCGATTTAAAATACAAATTCATAATCAAGACATTAACTGCAGCTTAAAAGACATTCATTCCTTCTTAACTGTAACTCAAACCATTTGTAAACACCCAGGGAAGCCCAACCAAACGCCACCTGTTCATCTCAGTCCAAGCCTCCCGGTTAACTTCTGGGGAGTCGATAGGAAAGCCTTCAGCAGATCCTTTGAGCTTTAATTTCAAGGCAGCCGCCGTGGAGTGGCGGTAGTGTTGTTGGCCTACCACACCGAAGGTCAAAGGTTCGAGCCCTGGCATAAGTTACATCGAGAGTGGTTTGGAAAAGTTTTTTTCAAAACGGGGTCGCCCTTCGGCAGTGGTTTGGCAAACTTTCCGAATGTATTTCTGCCATAGAAGGCTTCTCAGCAAAAGTTCGTTTTCTCTGTAGATATCGTTCGAAGTCGGCAAAAATCTGCAGGTCCCGCCAATTTGTAGGAAAATATTAGAAGCAGCACACCACAAATTGGTAGAGAGGTTCGGCCTTAATCTCCCCAGGAGGTATACATAGCGCCAATTATTTTTTTTACTCTTATCTGAACGCAAATCTCGGACAGCCCATCATTGAGTTTCCTTCGCTGGGCAGCGTGGGCATCAAGGGAAGGGCCATAAATCTTTCCAACAGTTTTTTTTTTTTAAATACTCGAGAAACCATTTCATCGTCTTTTGATACTGTTCATGAGGATAGGTACGTTGAGTTACTTAGGGAACGGACTCTCTGATCGCCGAACAAATAGTTTGTTTTTTAATAGTCTAGTCAGTCCAAATTAGCATTTTTTAGCATTTTCTTCTTCCAGCAAAGGCAGCAGATCCAATCTCTTGGTCCAGGGTTGGGTTCGACCCCAGCCTGGAACAAGAGGCAATGGAGCAGCCCAGCTGCCAGGGTTTGCTCCGAGGATGACAATTTATGGGTGGGACGGGACAGATTGGACAGGATTACACTGAAATAACTGAAATAACACTGGTATGTCCCCTCATGATACCAATCCTTCTCCTGCTCAGTCGAACTCACTCTTCTAACACCTACATCACTCTGGTCCAACCCTGTGGAAACTGCGCGTTTCCTCGGATTTCCGTTAGAAGAGCCTGATGACAATTTAGATTGATCGAGCCCATTGGGCAGGGCACTGTTAACAACAACAACAAAAACAGTATTTTTTAGATAGATAGATAGCGGAGCATCGTAAGATGTTTCTTTTCCAGTTGCAAGCCCTCTGGAGCCCTCGGCTAGTTAAGTAACCTCATCCCATAGGGAGATGTTTTATCGCGTAGTCTGCATTTTCTGACTGTGCCGACAAAGATTCCTTCCTTTCCCAGTTTGCTGATTAGTTAAGCATGACATACATACTAGTTGTGGCGTAGTCTCAAACTAGTTTATTTCCCTGCGCGGTGCACAAGTAATTAACGAAAATATGACTAGTGAAGCAAACTGGGTAAGGAACAACAAAAGGTTGGCTAGAGATATTTCATCTGTTGTTACCGAAGCAATCAACTTTTTTATTGCTACAAAAAGCTAACCAGACAGTTCGGGCAGTGCTCTTCCCCACTCAATAGATTGGAATGTCCAAAATTACTTGCGTGCGTATGTGTGCATAAGAGATGCCAATTGTTACACTAAGTAATAGCAAGAGTGACAAAAATTGAGAGACTATTTGACTCTTACATTTGTGTGAAACAAATCCAATGTTTTTTATTTGATTTAAAATGAAAGTTATCTCATCTTCTAACTACCTCGTGCTAAGAATTTCTACCTAGGTGTTGTCACCAGAATTGTTAAATTTAATTAGTAATGAGTAATCAATTAATCACTCGGCTTTTTAATTGGTAATGATTATGTTAATTGCAATTATTAATTGATTACGATTAGAAAACATAAAAAAAATAAAAAAAATAAAAAAAAAAAATCTGAAAAATATCAAAAACAAGTAAGGAAGTCTAAGTTCGGGTGGAACCGAACATTATATACCTAGTAGTGATCTATTATGTCATCCCAATTTACGGACATGGCTACATCGACTCAGCTCATCCTCCTGGTCATTTCAGTATACTTTTTATGGGACTATCTCTTTTTGTTCTCATACGTACAAACATTTCATGTTCATGAAAGGTATGAAAATCAAAAAAGATATAAAACTTCGCTTTTGGAGTGGGGTATTAACTTGGCGGCCGCCGTGGTGTGAAGGTAGTGTTGCCGGCCTACCACACCGAAGGTCCATGGTTCGAGCCCTGGTACAGGTAACATCAAAAGTGATTTGAAAAAAAGTTTTTCAAAACGGGGTCGCCCCTCGGCAGAGGTTTGGCAAACTCTCCGAGTGTATTTCTGCCATGACAGGCTTCTCAGCAAAAATTCGTCTCCTTTGTAGATGCCGTTCGGAGTCGGCAAAAAACTGTAGGTCCCACCAATTTGTTTATGATGATATACCTGTTGTATATCGCGCCACAGAGATAGAGATTAACTACTTGCCCGGATATTTTAATTTTCATCCTGAAGGTTTTGATATACATTAATAAATATATATCTCGATTCGTTTATGCCGAATGAAGTAATATACCTTGTGTGCGTAACAAAAATAAATATAAAAAAGGGTGTCTTTCATAGGCGCCAAAGAACTCAACCGATCTTTATGAAATTTTCACAGTATATACTTGGGTTCACTGGGTACAGCATAGATAGTACAAAGTTTTGGAAAAGTAGGCAGAGCCATGCCCCCAGGCTATATAAAGTTTAAACTCGTCATAATTCCGAATTTTGTTGGTCTAAATTAATGAAATTTGGATATATGTGTCACTTAGTCAATATCTACATATTTTTTCAAAAGTGGGCGGTGCCACGCCCACATATTTTGTGTTTTGTTTTTGCTCTTGACCTTTCACAATAGGCACAGGAGTTGGCTGAGCACGACACAGTCTGTATATAACTTTTGGAAAAGTCCCCGGGTTGTATAAAGCTGCAGTTCGGTATAGCTAGAAGTTTATTTGGCTCAAGTGGATGAAATTTTATATATACATAGATGTGTTCTATATATCAAAACGTCAAACCAACGTCTATCGGGTTTGCTAGTATATTATAAAATGGCGAAAGAAAACAGCGAATTTCAGCATTCTTTTGTAAAACTGAGAGACTAGCTTGCGTTCAAATAATAGATGGACAGACAAACAGACAGACGGAGAGACCGGCATGGCTAAATCGACTCCGCTCATCGTGCTGACATACTACTGAGAAGCAGCTGACCAATTTTCATTGACATATCTAGTTCAAACTACAAGTAAATCGCCTATGAAAATAGCAGAAATTTTATGCTGAAAAGTGGGCGGCGCCACGCCTACTTTTTCAAAATTAACAAAATTTTTTTGCGGCCGAGTTTTTCTTAAAAAGCTTATTATGTGTGTAAAATCTGATTGATAAAACTTGCTTAGTTGTAGAAATACCGGTTTTTAAATTTTACAAAAAATTTTAGTTTTGTGGAATAATCCACTATAACAGGGGCGTGGCCACGCCAATTTTCGAAAATTTTTATTTTTTGGATTTCTCAGTATACGGAAACCTTAAAAAATAAAAAAAAATATAAATATAAATGATGTAAAGCTATTTTACGCAAAGTTATCGTCGATTTATGGTTAATATTTTTTCTAAATTTGACTTAATCAGAAGTGGGCGGTGCCACTCCCATTTTTGTGTTAGTAGCACTACTAGGTATTAAAAAGTTTTTTTGATTACTTTTTACTATTTTCGAGTCAAAAGTAATCAAAAATAACTTTTTGATAATTTTTTTTGATTTTTTTTGATTTCTTTTAATAATCGTAAAAAATCACGATTTTTTGTTGATTTTTTTTTTAGTTAATTGGAAAAAATCATTAAAAATTTAAAGTAAATGTATTATCAAGGAAATAATTAAACAAGCCAGTAATCATTACGATTCGTCATCACTATTTAAAAGGTCTGGTTGACGCTTAGGTTGCCACCTATCCAATTTTTTTGTAATGAAATGAAATGCACCAATATGGGTATTATGCGAAAAGAATTTTTAAAGTTTGGTTCGCACCTAGAGTTTCCACCTATTCCCTTCATATTTATTTTTTGGCGTATACCGTATTATCTCAAAACGACTGACTTAAACGATTTTGTAGAACCAATTTCAAGTTGTCCCACTTAAGCGTTGCCAGTGAGAGGTAGTTTGTTTTTTACACGTTTGCCACCTATTTGCAATTGAGTGAGATTTTCCAATATTGGTAACAAGCTAAAAGTATTTTACGTGGTATATTAATAAAGATATTTCGAAGTAGGGTTTGCAGCTAAGGTTGCCACCTAACCCATTATATTTATTTTTATTCCTATCTGTTATTATCTCGAAAAGTACTCGAATCATTCCGATGAACTTTTGAGCATTTGTAATAAGCTACATTTAAAGCTACTTTACTTAAGTGTTGCCACTAGGAAGTTTGGAAGGGTTGCCAACTATTTGAAATTTATAAAAGTTAAGTGTAATATGCTAATATGGGTATCCAAGAAAATATATTTTACGTCGTATCTCAAAAAAAAAAAAATTTTTCTGGACTGGGTCATGGCTCAGGGTTGCACCTAATCCCATTTCATTTATTTTTTTTTGCATATCCGCTATTATCTCAAAAACGTCTTGACACGTTTATATAAGTTATCTATTACAATCTAAGCTCATGCTTAGGTGTTGCCACTTAGGAAGTTTTGACCGAGTTTCCACTCATCTGAAATTAAAAAGCGATTCAAATAAAATATGTCAATGTGGGTATCAAACGAAGGGTAGTTTACGGAACACTTTCACTAATATATTTATAGCTAGATCTATTACCTAGGTCATGTATAGATATTTTTTGGGTACCAGCCACTATATCAAAAACTAATAGAAGGAAATAAGTAACTAAGCAAGCACAATTAAGATAATTATTAAAATTATTTTTAGAAATAATTCGATAAAAATCAAAAAAAAATTCCTTCACGCATCATCTCAACATTCACTAAGCGGTACGACACTTTTCCTTTAAATCAAAACTTTAAAATTCCATGAGAAAAAAAGTTTTTTATTGTAAAGTTAATGATTATTTTAAAATTGCAGTCCTTCTGAAAAATTATCTGAAGCGACCATAGTCCATCACTTCAGTCAAAAATTACCCACCCGAGTGTGTTTGTGTGCGATTTGTGTATGTTTAAATTTTGCTGCAGACGACCCAAGTGTCAAATAAAGGTTATTTAATGGTCAAATATTCGGACTCTTCTCCACATCAAAGTGTTTATTTAGCAGTGGGTTGGTCAAGAGCAATTTGGTATTACAAATGAGATTTCCTTTCAAGTTAAATATATGTAAATAGGAGATTACGCACAGATTTTGCTTGGTTGTGTGTGTGCAGTGCATGTGTATGGGCAATGCGTGATTTTGATGTTTTTGAATTATTTGCTGTTTTCACTTTCAACAATTTGTGAGGCCTTTTGCTGTACAACATACAGGTCTATTTTTCGATATGTTTATTTATAAGACTCTTATTCAATAATTAATGGAGCATATTAAAAATTGAATAGCAAAAACCAAAAACTAAGCTGATTACTAACATAAAAATTACAAAATTATTTACCGATTGCTCGAGAGAAAATCTTTTGAGTGATAAGTAGAGATTATAGTTGTAAGCAAAAAGCTGCTTACCAGTAAGAAAGTAAATTATCTTCTAATGTAAAAAAAGTTCTTATTATATAAAGACGTTCACTCTCTTCAGTGACTGAATTTGTTTGGTATTACATACAGGTGAAAGTGAATGGGAGAGCCTGGCGACACAAAGTGTCACGGTGAATTCCATAATTAGAACCAAGGTATTTGTGCAACATTCACCGATGTATCAGTTATAAACTAATTTTTTGAAAATCCTGGAAAGAAGTGGCACTGCTCACTTTCCTAAAATTGCTAAGATCTCAACCTTTATATCCTTTTGTGAAACATCATTAGTCTAAATAGAATATATTCAGAGTCATAGCGCTCCAGCATATCGAAAAACTCAAAAATTCACTTTTATGATGTTGATAAGAGGGACGATCCCGAAAAACTGCTCCAACAACGGTGGAATCAGTCTCTTCAATATCTCATATAGTTTTTTATGCATCCTATTGTGCGAGAAACAGACCTTGTATGTCTGTTATAGTAATGTTTGTGGTTACATTTGTGTGAAATAAAACAAAATAAGATAAAATTAAATAATATAAAATAAAATAAAATAAAATAAAATAAAACAAAATAATATAAAATTAAACAATATAAAATAGAACAAAATAAAATAAAATACACTAAAATAAAATACACCAAAATAAACTAAAATAAAATAAAGTAAAATATACCAAAATAAAATAAAATAAAATAAAATAAAGTAAGATAAACTAATATAAAATAAAATAAATCACAATAAATTACAATAAAATAAACTACACTAAAATAAATAAACTAAAATAAAATAAAATACGCTAAAGTAAACTAAACTAAAATAAAATAAAATAAATTACAATAACATAAAATACACTAAAATAAACTAAAATAAAATAAAATACACTAAAATAAACTAATATAAAATAAAATAAATCACAATAAATTACAATAAAATAAATTACACTAAAATAAATAAAGTAAAATAAAATAAAATAAAATACACTAAAATAAACTAAAATAAAATAAAATACAATAAAATGAAATAAAATAAAATAATATAAAATTAAATCAAATTAAATTAAATTACGTTAAATAAAATAAAATATAATAAAGTATAATAAAATAAAATAAAATAAAGTAAAAAAAAAATAAATTAATTTTATATACCAACAATTCAATGGAATTGTGGTTTTTACGGCCTGTACATTTGTAAAGTACCATAACTGTAAACGAGCTCAAGGCCAAGAATAATAATTTTTCCTTTTATTTATGAAAATTATTGTTGTTTTTTATTTTCTTAATAATTATTTTTAATTAAAGTATCTATAAGAAAAGCTATTGTGGTTATCTCTGGAATTTCCTTATTCTATTCTAATAAAAACTTTTAGTAATAAGGTAAAAATAATTATTGAAAAAAATAAAAAACAATAATAAATTTCATAAACATGAAAAATAATTATTCTTGGTCTTGGGCTCGTTTATAGTCATGGTACTTTAAAATAAAATTAAATTAAATTAAAAAATTAAATAAAATGAAAGGAAATGAAAAAAAAAAAATTATATAAAAAAAAAATAAAGCAAAATAATGTACATTAAAATAAAACCCCCGCTTATAGCACAGCACGGGGTTATTTCGGGATTGTGTTTCTGTTCATTGGGGCTTTTGCATCGCTGCAAAATAAACTGTAGCTATCCTGCCAGGTTGGCACTTTGCTGGCCACAAACATACAAACATGCAAACAAAAAAGGCTTCTCTATTTCGCGTGTGATTCTGTGCCGAAACTTTTGTGTTACCAAACTTATTTTTACAAGAAATCACATCACCTCGTCATTGGAACTTTGGCAGTGATAATGGAGTTTTAGCAACCCTGGGATCCCTTTTCTGCTACAAATCACCTTCTTACCATTCTAAGGCTTACACTATTCTATTGTGTGGGGCAAACTGGTAAAACGAAATTGAATTAAACATCTGACTGGAGTTGAGGAAAATAGTTTTCTTTCTGTTCTCACAAAGTTTCGAAACAAAAGCGTGCGTACGTGTGTGCTTAACACATGCGTCACTCACTTGGCTGACAGACAAACATACCCACTCACGGAAGAACATAACAACAAAGTTAAAGTGAAACTGACAAACTTTAGCAACCATCGTCGACGTTTTCATTCCGTTGCCATTTAGCCAAACTCTGACTACTCGTCACAAACTTCTTGTTACAGGATAAATTTAAGTTTTCGTAGGTACCTAACTGCCTGTGAATGGATATGGCACAATTGAATATTTTCAAGAGTAAAAGAACTCAGTTTATTTGGATGGGTATTAATGTAAGTGTTCTTGTACCAGATCAAATATATATTTATGGTTTCTTTTACACGAAGCAAGGGTGTACGCAACGAGATCAAATCCGGCAGGGTATAAATATACCTTTTAATTCGTTCACTTGTTAAGTCTGTGTCAATAACTCTGTTCAATTTGCGTTACTTTGGCCTGAGTAAATTGGGAAACAAAGAAAAATCTTTTTTCTTTTCATCAAAGTACCGAAGCACGGTCCTTGGTGTTTTCGGTAGAAATGTTCTCGAAATAATTTTGGCCGGTCTCTGAAAATGGCCAATATGGTCCCATGTTTTCTGGTTAGTTACATCTAACATATTTCTTTTCGTTTTTGTAACTCAATGTGTCGCCTCATTCGTTTTTAAAAACAAGACGCCACTGATACATAGTTTTACTTATACTATGTATATTTATATGATGTCTACGTGTATGTTAATACATACAAAATACAAAATTTTAATTGAGTTCTCTACAGAGACTGACAGTTAAGGATTGTATATACTACAGATTCAATTTTTTTTTGAAAGAGCGGAGTTTTTCTGTTTTTTTTTTTAACATTATATTAATCATATATAAAATATTAAATAACTAGAGATTTCCCAGTGGTTGAAATCAAACCACAAAACTATATTTTATTTTATTTTTTTGCTATTCCTTTCCTTTCTTTCAATTACTTTCCTATTCTATCTATGTAATTTATTTCATTCAATATAATTTAATTTATTTTCTTCATTTTATTTTGCTTTATTTAACTTTATTCAATTTTTTTCTTTCATTTTTTTTAAATTTTTTTTTAATTTTAATTTATTTTTTTTATTATATTTTATAAATTTTGGTTTATTTTGTTTTATTTTATTTTATCTTATTTTATTTTATTTTTTTTTACTTTATTTCATTTTATTTTATTTTGTTTGATTTATTTTATTTCACTTTGTGTTATTTTATTTTGTTTTTTTTTCACTTTATTTTAGTTTATTTTTTTTATTTTATTTTATTTCATTTCATTTCATTTCATTCCATTTTATTTTATTTTATTTTATTTTATTTTATTTTATTTTATCTTATTTTATTTTATTTTGTTTGATTTTATTTTATTTTATTTTATCTTATTTTATTTTATTTTTTTTTTCATTTCATTTTATCTTGTTATATTTTATTTTATTTCATTTCATTTTGTTTTATTTTATTTTATTTTATTTTATCTTATTTTATTTTATTTTATCTTATTTTATTTTATTTTACTTCATTTTATTTTATTTTATTTTATTTTATCTTATTTTATTTCATTTTATTTTATTTTATTCGATTTTATTTTATTTTCATTAATTTTATTTTGTTTGATTTATTTTATTCTACTTTATGTTATTTTGTTTTGTTTTATTTTTTAATCTTATTTTATTTTATTTAATATTATTTTATTTTATTTTATATTATTTTATTTTATTTTATTTTATTTTACTTTATTGTATTTCATTTTATTTTATTTTATTATATTTTATTTTGTTTTATTTTCTTTTATTTTATTTTATTTTATTTTGTTTTATTTTATTTTATTTTATTTAACTTTATTGTATTTCATTTTATTTTATTTTATTATATTTTATTTTGTTTCATTTTCTTTTATTTTATTTTATTTTATTTTGTTTTATTTTATTTTATTTTATTTTATTTTATTTTATTTGATTTTATTTTATTTTATTTTATTTTATTTTATTTTATTTTATTTTATTTCACTTTATTTTATTTTATTTTGCTTTATTTTATTTTTTAAATTTTATTTTATTATATTTGATTTAATTTAATATTATTTTATTTTATTTTATATTATTTTATTTTATTTTATTTTATTTTATTTTATTTTATTTTATTTTATTTTATTTAATATTATTTTATTTTATGTTATATTATTTTATTTTATTTTATTTTACTTTATTGTATTTCATTTTATTTTATTTTATTATATTTTATTTTGTTTTATTTTTTTTATTTTATTTTATTTTATTTTAGTTTGTTTTATTTTATTTTATTTTATTTTTTAAATTTTATTTTATTATATTTTATTTTATTTAATATTATTTTATTTTATTTTATTTTATATTATTTTATTTTATTTTATTTTATTTTATTTTACTTTATTTTATTTCATTTTATTTTATTTTATTTTGTTTCATTTTATTTTATTTTATTTTGTTTTATTTTCTTTTATTTTATTTTGTTTTATTTTATTTTATTTTATTTTGTTTTGTTTTATTTTATTTTATTTTGTTTCATTCATTTTATTTTATCTTGTTTTATTTTATTTTATTTTATTTTTTAAATTTTATTTTATTATATTTTATTTTATGTTATATTATTTTATTTTATTTTATTTTACTTTATTGTATTTCATTTTATTTTATTTTATTATATTTTATTTTGTTTTATTTTTTTTAATTTTATTTTATTTTATTTTAGTTTGTTTTATTTTATTTTATTTTATTTTTTAAATTTTATTTTATTATATTTTATTTTATTTAATATTATTTTATTTTATTTTATATTATTTTATTTTATTTTATTTTATTTTATTTTACTTTATTTTATTTTATTTTATTTTACTTTATTGTATTTCATTTTATTTTATTTTATTATATTTTATTTTGTTTTATTTTTTTTTATTTTATTTTATTTTATTTTATTTTGTTTTATGTTATTTAATTTATTTTTATTTTGTTCTATTTTATTTTATTAATTTTATTTTATTTTATTTTGTTTCATTTTATTTTATTCTTTATTATTAATTTAATTTTCTTTATTTTATTTTATTTTATTTTATTTTGTTTTGTTTTATTTCATTTTATTTTATTTTATTCTATTTTACTTCATTTCTACCTCTACAATTATATTTTAATTTATGTCAATTTATTTTTTTTAATTTTTTTGATTTACTTTTATATTATTTAATTTTTTTTTTGTTTTATTTTATTTTACTTTATTTTATCCGTTCAACTTAAATTTTCTTAATATTCGATGACGCACTTGTTTGATTTCTTTATCCCAGACTAATGCATATAGCTTTAAATATAAGTTAAGGTCGTTTTCGAATGAACAAAACTCACCTATTCAACACATTCGCCAACTAGGTGGAATTTCCTGTTGTATTTTGCTATTTTTATTGTTTTGATTTTTTTTTCACTTTTTCTTTTGTTGCTATTTTCGCTGTTATTATATCGGCAGCATGCTGCCATAACCAACGCAACTATGTGGACACAACAGCAAGTTGCCACAAACTGCCCACGAAAAATACACTCAGCATGCAGTTGAGTTGTTGATTATTCACCTTTACTGGCGTCGAGTTGCTTGTTCTGTCGTTTAGCAACGAACGACCACAGTGTAACTTATCTAATTACTCGTGCTATCAGTTTATGGCCAACACACCACTTCAAACTCTTCAGCCTTCAGTATTGTACATTTGTGTTTAGTGCGCCTTCTCACTGCAAAATTACTTCTGTCTGTCTACGTCTCAGAGTCTGTTGTGAAGTGGGTTTTGAATGACAACTTGCGTTGGATCAAGCGAACGTCCGTGCCGGGTTGTGCTGCAATTTAAACTGGGTTTTGTTTCTATTGTTGGAGTTGCGCTATTCACCGCGTATAATTGCACCTCGCGTCACCAGAACTCGTCCTATGACGACATCACAACACGCTTTTAACACTGAGCTTTGGCTTCTACAGTTTCTTCAGCTTGCCACCCTGGCTTTGTGGTTTCTAACTTTACGAATTTGTTTTGCAAATTTTGCTTATTTATTGTTGTTGCTTTTTTCGCTCACTGCACTCACTGTAGCATCACTTGGCTGGGTGCTGCAAAAAAGAAAGAAAAAACTCATAAAAATTTAACCAAAAACTGTTTCCTCAATTTTTTTCAGAATCATGCATACAAAGTTTGTGTAGAACAAGCACGTTGAAGCCAAAACTCCATATCCGACCGGTTCGGTGTAGCATGGCGTTCATTCTTATACAAAATGTGGTCGGACGATAAGCTCTCGATATACTGCTATGTCGGAGATGACGTTGACATTTTATTTTATTTTATATACCTACTAGTAGGCTGAGTCCGCTTTTTATCATTCTATCCCATACCATATAAGATATGGAAATTAAATACATCGCTTATTGAAGCACTCATTATTGCCTTTCGGGTGATACCCATATTGTACTAAACACATTAAGGGCCACCTTGGTCCTCATATCGGTCGATATCTCCTAAACCGCTCGAGCTATGGGAATAAATGATATTTTAAATTTTAAGTCAAACGTCTGGTAATACAACGGTAAAAAGTTCATTCAATTCCATTCTGCAGTTTTTGAGTGATGCGCGACCAAACATACAAACATGAATACCTAATGCAACAAATACATATATATTAACAAAAAAAAGTTGCAAGAAAAAGCAAGCAAAAAATTCGAATAAAGGTTTGTGCGTGAATTCCACTGAAAGTCGCAGTTACCACGCTGCTACATCATTGCTACGTAACCATAACGTCGATGAAACGTTGGTAAATAACTTGTTGCACTGTCGCTTGCACTTTTGTGGTTACCAATAAATTGTTCCCCATATTGGTTGCAACCACGTAAAAGATATGTCCCTTACGTGACCGTGACCGGTGACTCAACACAGTAAAGTCACAAGGATGGTCACAGCTCCGTTTCAGTGACTATTTAGTTGAGCGTAGAGTGTCATGTGGGGTGTGGGGGCCTATCTACAATATGCGTTAAGAGAAGTGTGATATGGTATGCGAAGAATACCTTCTAAAAAACTTGAATATGTTAAGTGGAGACCTTCTTTCGCTCTATGTTCAGAGACTTTCAAAATGAAAGCTCTTAATTTCACACCGATTTCCGAAAATCTCATCCTCTCCATCTTCACAGCTGTGAGACAGTGGAGGAGGTTGCAGGCCTGTCAAAACACCGCACTCAGAACTGCCACGGGATGTCTCCTGAACACCACCTCCATAGCGAGGCAAAAATGCTCGACTTTAAAGAGCATAGTGAAATGCTGACCAGGCGATTTATGTTCAACGAAAATCCACCTTCCAGGAGAAAAGGGAGTCATCTCCGTAAGAACTATGATGAGATCCGGCATCATATCTTTTCGCCGTTTGATCCAAAGGTGCCTCGACAGGCTCTCAAACTCATCCACACAGAGTCGGTAAACTCCTTTGTCAGCTCTCGTCCAGTGAACGCCGTTATACAGGTACAAGCTCCACCTGTTGCCGGCGAGGAACGCGAGCTGCCTAGGGGGACAAGGGTCATGCTGGCCCAACTTCGTTGTGGATACTGTAACAGGCTAAACTCTTACCTATCCAGACTGAACCGTGATATGCCAAATGTCTGCCTGGCATGCGGCGTGCCTCCCCATGACAATAATCATCTTTTCAGCTGCTCAACTGAGCCTACTCTTCTAACAGCAATTTCACTTTGGTCCAACCCTCTTCCACCCGCGATATTTCTGGAACTCCCGTTAGAAAAGTTCGATGACAATGTTGGGTAAGGGAGGTGACAATTAGGCAGGTTAATCTATAACTACAACAACATCTTCACAGCTTGGCTTACGCGTATGTGAGTCATTCGGTAGCAAAACTTATAAGTAGCCCCTCGTAAACTCGAACATGCAGCAGCCACACATATGAAAAACGTATGAGCAATGAATTTAGTGTTACTGATAGTTGGTTCAGGCAAAGGTTAAACAAACCACATTCATGCTTTTGCACATGGATTTACATACGCTTGTTAACACATAAGAGCAGTTGACTTACATATCTACCCAATCTGAGCATAGGTGCGCATAGGCAAAGGATAAACTGGTTTTTGTCAAGGCACGTTTGCTGCAGACAACGACATGCGTTCTCACCCTACCCAACTCATTGTTGCACAGTAACGTAAGGATCGATAAAATTACTTTCCTGCGGCGATACATAAATTGAATCTTTTGTGCTATGGAATTCACATTCTGTCCCAGAGATATATTTTTAGAACTAACCTGTATTACTATATGAGACTAAGAGACTTTAACACCGAATGGAAATGTTCTTATCCAGTTGGGAAATACAAATATAGCTCGGTTTAAAAAGCTTCGAGACAGCTTATATACTTCTTCTCCATTTTGACAGCATTATCGAGCGACCTCTATTTATTAATTACTCGGTGGCCTACTCAGCCTTTCTCTGCTACCGAGATGTTGATTTATTTGAACTAGCGATCGCCCAGTCGATAAAATTTAACCAAAAACTGTATTTCATTGTAATCACTTTCTGCTAATCTCATTCGCCTTATTTCCCTTCCTTTCTCTGCTGTTCCTTTACTTTTGTATATTTTCATTTTCTTTGATTTCCTCTTCTCTCTGGAGTCTTTATTTTTATTTTTTTTTTCTATTTTTTGTTTCCTTTTCTTGCTTATTCCTTCCCTTCCTTTTTTCATTTGCTTTGCTTTGCTTTCCTTATTGTATTTTATTTTATTTTATTTTATTTCAATTCACAAAAGCCTAACCACAAAAAATACAAAAACAAAACTACGGTGTTGAATACTTTTTATGAATAATCAATTATTTTGTTTTTGTAAATACTGTTTGTATCATCAATTAAGTTTACATATTTGCACAAATTTTTGCTTGCCTAATCCCAGAAAAAACGAAAATACTCCGTAGGATCATCAGAATACTCCAACACTTCATATAAAAGAGATGGTCCAATTTACAAGGCAATGTCCTAGAATTGGATCACCTACTCCATCTCGAAGTACTCCATTTATTTGCTTGGGTATACTCCATGGAGGACCTATGCGAGAGTACTCTCAAAATGCTCCCAAAAAAATACTCCATATTCAACTCCAAAGCGAAAGAGGCAGTAGCTGTATTTTTGAGGACTATCACAACAAAGTAAGAACAACTAAATCAAAAATGTATGACACGTTTACTCACACAATACCGGCTCTATATTGTGAATACAGATTTTTCCTTGGTCCCCTACCAACTCTTCGCACTCACAGTGAGAGCTGATCCCACGAGTAATACAATAACATGCATGACATGTCTACTCACACAACTACGGCTTTTGGCATTTGTGTGTGGTGAATAGGATGACAACCGTTAAGAACCTTGATTTTATGAGAAGCATTCGAGACCCGTTACAAATAAAACACCAAAGTTGCTCTTTTTTGTTTTGCATGTCCACCGAAATTGATGTTGGTTTTCTGTGTAACGACAGAAATACTCTCCAAAGGAGCATTGTCGAAATAATAGGCCTTTGTCCGATACCAATCTATCGAAGAAACGGTGGTCACGGAACACTGCTAATTTCAATATTCTCTACACACATATATCGTCGGTGCTATCTCCGTTTGACTATTTTTCAACTACACTTTGGTCCCACTGAAGCTGCCTCTCTCGCTGTCGGCATTCAAGTTTCTTCGCAGGTTTTGCTCACGTAGCCCATAGCATGACCTTGGCAATGTGGTGTTATTCAGCAGCACAACTTTACCCTGCTAAATTCTAGACAGAATAACTAACGAAGCAGAAATTAGTAAATGGACGAGGATGTGCTAATTTTGAAACACACTATAATGACTTTAATGTAGTGTTTTTGCTGAGTCACAGTAAATTCTGTTTTATTCTTTATTCCCTTTCTTCATTTTCTTTTCATGACTTCGTTAAACAAACTGCTTGCCATTATTCATTAAACAAACAAATGAAATTTGCATGAAAATTTATCAAAATTTAAACGCGAACAAAATGGAAGAGCAGCAACAAGTCATCAAAAAATTCTAAAATTAAATTAAATAGCTCGTTGGAAGAGCTCTGATGCAGATTTTTTTAGATTTTCAAATTGCTTGTCCGGAAATGGCAATCACCGGCTTTGGCGTAATAAATTTGTTGAAACCCATTTGCATTAGCGTAATAAAAGTATTATAACTTGGTTATTATGAACTAGCAGGGTATCCGACTTTGCTTGGGTTGAAGAAGTATTTTAAGCTGGTCCATGTTTTACTAAATATTTCTTGCCTTCGTCTTCAGAACCCGTTCTATCTTTCCCACTCACTGCTTTCCTTTTTCGCTGTTCATTTCATGCCTACCATAGCAAGTATCTTCTGTGCCCGGTTACGGCGCATGTGTCGGTTTGGGCCGAGCGCTCGAGCAGGGATGTTATCTTGCCCTGGCACCCAAATGCGCAAGTTGCAAAAGTTTGTCCCGTTTTACGGCCAAACTATACATCTAAGGTATAAACAATTGTATATATTTCGATAGGTCTGATCATGCTGTAGTGCTATCAATCAAACAAAGTTTAAAAAAAATTAATTATAGTATGGAAAAATCAATTTATAAATGACACCAATACAAATGCCAAACATGTATTCACCCTATGGAGCCCTTGTTATGTGATTGGTCATCCATTCTTGATTTAGGCGTGTACACGGCTCTCACTTAGAGCACGAAGAATTGCTTTGTTGGAGATATTAGGCCAGAAATACAAAATATGAGCAAACATGTAAACTTTATTGATGAAACAAACAGTGTTTACAAAAACAAAATAAGTGTATTTTCATGTTGAAGCCTTGAATTTCAAATGAGTAAATTCGTTTTTGTAAACTTTGTTTTAGATTTTTTGGAAATAAAATTTAAAAAACATTTAACTCTTTTAGTAAATGGCAAAGAAACAAAGGGAAAGGAAAAAAGGAAGCAACAACAAAAGAAACAATAGCAAAATAAACCATCTGAAAGGAACGTTAATGAAATGCCAGCAAAGAATAGGGTCAGAGGTGCGGATATGAAGGCGGAAGGAAAGGAAATGGTAAAATAAACCAAAAATAAAAAGGCAGGGAGAGAAGAGAAAAGAAATTAAAGAATGAAAGGTAAAAGAAACGAAAGGAAAGCAAAGAAAGGAAAATAAAAGGAAAACAGCATCACGGAAAAGTACGAAAATAAACGTGAAGGAAAAAACATCAACACAATAATATAAACAAAAAAAAGGAAATTGGATTATTAAGGGGTGTAGGAAGGAAATTATAAAAACAAATAAAAGTGGGTAAGAAAAAAGTTCATAGAAGAAATATATAAATAAATAAAATATAAAATATACTGAAGTAAAGAAGAGAAACAAAATAAAGGAGAATGAAGGCTAATAAAAATAGAAAATAATTAGAATAAAATTAAGCTTTGTGGTTGAACCACTGGGCGATCTCTAGTTAATAAAATAGTTTAACTCCCGACTGTCTTTAACCACACCTTTGGTTGAGGTCAATAGTTAAAAAAAAAAAAGCTTTATGCTCTACTTAGTTTTTATTCAGCAAAAAAAACTACGGAAGCACCCCATAGTTAGTTTTCGCACTTGTGAAATGAATTCGGCTGTTGTGGGCACCATTTTGCATCAAACTTAATTTCAGCCAAAATAAATATAATAAATACAAAAAATATAAATAATAAGTATAGCTTTTTTATAACGCATATTAAATTATCTCCCCAATTTATTGCAAAAACAAACTGAATTCCCAACGTTCCGTCTAAAATATGAAAAAACCTGAGGGGTCGAGCAGTTATTTCGATCTTAATTTATGGTAGCTAAAGCAAGGTATACGTTTTTCAAATGATATATTAAATTATTTTTTAGAATCTTTAAAACAAAACTTAATTCTCATAATTTTTGTATTCACCTGCATTACTATGTAGCCCACATTATCCGCTCTGTGGCTTAGAAGTAAAAGGGATTTAAAGCATTTATATACAGTGGCGGGCATAAGTGTTTATTAGGGTGGGTCGATTTGTATGGACGAAAGTTAACCGATATCGCGCCATCGATTTTTCGATAGGTTTTGGGCTAAGGAAAAAAAGTTCCACTACGCATACCCAAAAAAATAATTTTCGAACCTGCGAAATTTAATTTTTTTGTCTTTTTTGGACTTTGACTTTTAAGGTTTTTTCATGACCTACTAAAAAAATGTTCATTTGATTTTAAAATTTTCATGTATACCCTGTCCGACCCAAAAATGTCCGCTAAATACGTTGGCGATGACAGTTTTTTGAAAAAAAAAATTGTATTTTCGGGTTTTCTATTGCGAGGCCGAGGTGCTTGTCTGTTCACCAGTAAAAGTTTTATTAAAAACCGTTAAGTAGTGTGGCAAACACACACAGTCAAACACACAGACACCAGACATTAATTTTAGAAATGGACAAAATGCACTATATGACACTCTCTACATCAACTTCTGTGTTTTTTTTTTAAGTCTGCAATGTATAAAACCAACTTTTCTAGAAGTTTAGCTGAAGAAGTTTTCGTAATCGTATAATTAGATCTTATATATAAAAATGAATGTGTGTATGTATGTCCTTTATAGGCGTCCAAAGTAATCGACTGATTTTCATGAAATTTTCAAAGTATATTCTTGGGTTCACTGGTTACAGCATAGGCGGTGTATAGTTTTAGGTCGGTGGCACGCCCCCAGGTTATATAAAATTATAATTTGGATATATGTATCCTTTAGTCAAGATTTACATAGTTTTTGAAAAGTAGGCCACGCCCACATATTTTGTATTTTCTTTGTGCTTCATTAATGTACACAGTTTATTGTCGAAGTCTCGACACAGGCTGTATATAAGTTTTGGAAAAGCCCCCATGTTATACATACCTGCAAATCGGTATAGCTGGGAACTTATTTGGTTGATGTAAATGATATTTTATATAAGGATATGTTTTCTATACATCCAAACAACCTTCGAAAAAGTAAGCGGTACCAAAAAGAAGTCAAACCATTCTATCTTCGAAACTATGTACATGTCAGTACCCGCAGAGGAAAAGGCAGAAGAAGGGGAGTAGGAATAGAAAATTTGAGATTTAAAGGAGATATTAGAGGAAAATAAAGAGGGTAAAATACACTAAACGGTTACGGGGGCGACGGAAAGCAAAAGTAGGAAGAAATTAAGATATAGGAACAAATAACGAGAAAGCGACAAGTGGGGAGGAAAGAGAGTACTATTTGTTAAATGTGGCAACTCAAATTTTAAACAGGACAAGGTCTGCCGAGTCTGCTAGTATCTTATAAGAACCAACTGTATATAAAGGTAGTCTTGTATCAATTTGCATAAAATTTTTATTATGTCTTTATGCTCTTTCTGTGTTTTTAAATTTATCCTCTCACAAAAAAGAGGAGTGTGTTATTCAGTCATTTACTAAGATTAAAAAATATTTTTGACGACACTTCGACTTCGAACCCCATAAATTTTTTTTTATTTAACGTTGGGCTTGGCCCGCGCATGAACATGCTTGTATGTTTATAAACGCTGTTTCGGGCTTTTTATTAACAACAAGCTGACTCAGAATATTTTTCTTTTGGCTCATCTCCATTCATTTATTCGCGAATATAAATATATATTAGGTTGGCCCTTATATGTACGGAGCAAAGTTTTGACGTCGTATATAACCGAAAATGACGTGTCGCCTATATGTATTCAAGTGTTTGTATATACATTACGTTGGCGCTTACAAATGAAAGTTTTTCCAAGCTCATCGCTGCAAACAGTGAAAGATATCAACTATGAGTTTTGGCCCTGATTGGTTACGGTAAGGTGTTGCGCACAGTGGTAAAAGTTTAGATAACTCTGTAAGGAATTCTCAACTTAAACCTTGTGTTTGACACACCCTAGCCGTCTCCAATCGAAACATAATTTTATGATATTATTGACTGTGTATTATCGATTGAATTGGGAAGCTTTATAAAAATTCTTCATTTTTAAGGGCCACCCTTATATATAAACATATGTATTTCAGTGTGCCATATGAATCTATATACTACATATTTGTATATACAAATGTCGATTTACCGGCGATTTTTGGCTTCATACATTTGCTGTATCACAACGCTATAACAAACGAAGTAATAAAGAGTCTGGACTAAAGACTGTAGGAGTTCACATCAAAACTCATGAATACCAGTTAGCCGAAAATCATTTTCAAATAATTTCGTAAATTTTGTATACCAACAATTCAATTTAGTTGTAGCTTTTACGGCCTGTACATTTTCAAAATATTTATGACTATAAATGAGGTCAAGTACAAGAACAATAATTTTTATTGTTTTTATTTTTTAAAATTATTTTTTAATAAACTATTATGAATAGAGCATACAAATAATAGTACCTGGGCGACCGAACTTTGCTCGGCATTTTCATAGGTTGCCATACAATTTAGTTTATTAAGATAATCATCAGTAAAGATATTCTGGTTGTTTATATGAATAATTTTACTTACCAGCAGTGGAGCGTTCTAAAGACATATTTTGATAATAAAAATATGTTTAAAATTTTTTATTGATAACAAAGTTTGAATACGCATACTCGTAATTATACCTTGGTGGCTGCTCAAAAAATTTTCCCCATATTTTCGGCAAGTCTTGACAAGATTTATTGCTGAATTGTATGGTTAGCAGCTGTCGATTTTTATCAAATAATCGAGAAATATTAGGGTCACATGGGTATATTTGTCGGTTAGAGCTCCATATATCGGTTAACATTCTGTGATTTCTTCTTTATTTTTATTGATAGAATTATGCAAAACTTTTTACATTCAATACATATGAAATCTAGTGCAACACTTCCTTCCATACGATGTTCCGAGTACGTTTCTTTCTTCCGGAAACATTACTTTAAATGTATTTGGTGACTTAACTCCTGAAACGCCACATATAACATACCATGCATGAACATAGATGAATTTAGCTCCACTCCTACAAACGCAATTTAGCTCCACTCCTACATGGCAAATGTTGCCTTACTGGAAGTTGCACCTTAGCGGCTCCGTGGATGAGTGCGATTCTCGGTATATGAACTTCTTTGCCGAAACAAAAGTGGCAACCCTACTTAGAAATATTTTTTTTTCAATACGCAGGAAAATACCTTTCATTTGATACCCATATTGGCATATTTCATTTTTTTTAAAAAAATCTGAAAGGTAGCAACTCCTTAAAAACTCCTATAAGGCAACACGTAGATAGGAATTCTCAGAATGTGGTACCCTATGTACATACCAAATTTCATCCAAATCGGTTAAGCCATTTTCGAGATATTCGAATATACAAATATATAAGAATAGCTCGTTAAAAGTTCAAAGATACAATAAGCTCAAATGGCAACAATAAGTGGCAATCCTACTTAGAAATATATATTTTTTTCAAAGCGCAGGAACAACCTTTCTTTTGATACCCATATTGGCAAATTTTATTTCATATAAAAAAAAATTCAGATAGGTGGCAACACCAAAAACTAACCTATATGGCAACACCTACGTAAAAATTCTTAGAATGTGATACACTATCTACATACCAAATTTCATCGAAATCGGTTGAGCGGTTTTCGAGATAGTTGTTAAGTAGTTACCCTAAACAAAAAATGTATGTAAAAACCTCAATAAGTGGCAACCCCACTTAGAAATATTTTTTTTTAAATACAATTGAAAATGTCTTTCGTATGATGTCCATATTAGCATATTTTATTTCATATAAAAAAATTCAGATAGGTGGCAACCCAAAAAAAATAATTCTTCAACTTAGAAATATTTTTTTTTAAAATAGAAATGAAAATATTTTTCGTATGATATCCATATTAGCATATTTTATTTCATATAAAAAAATTCAGATGTGTGGCAGCCCCAAAAAAATAACCTATGTGGCAACACTTTTTTAGAATGTGGTGCACTATCTACATATCAAATTTCATCCAAATCGGAGTCGTTTTCGAGATAGTCTGGATATACAAATATAAAAGAATAGCTAGTTTAAAGTAATAAGATATATATGATATTAGAGATCTGTATCTAGTGTGAGTTAGTAATGTAGTACAACTTCTTTTAAGCCTGAAACCAGACTATTGGTCTGTTATTAAGTTGTTGTTGTAAAGGTAGGCACTTCTTTGATTATGGGCAATCCTTTCAAATCTCTATCTCTATGGCGCGATATACAACAGGTATATCATCATAAACCTCCTAAGAGATTTTTGCGCCAAGCTTCTCTTCCAATTTGTGGTGTGCCGATTTGAATTTTCCCTACAAATTGGTGGGACCTACAGTTTTTTGCCGACTCCGAACGGCATCTACAAAGGAGACGAATTTTTGCTGAGAAGCCTGTCATGGCAGAAATACACTCGGAGAGTGTGCCAAACCACTGCCGATCCTTTCAAATACTTTTGACAAAAACGATGGAACAACTATGGGTCTAAAATAATTGTTTGCCTTTGGGACAGGTACGGTCTTGGCTACTTTCCAACACGCAGGATAAACAGAGGTCGTTAAAATAGAATTAAAGGCATCATGAGTCAGATTTGGAAGTAATTTTGGTAAAATAATTTTGAGAAAGACTGGGTAAATACCATCAAATCCAACAGCGTTCGATTTAATAGACAGTACAGCTTGCACGACATGACACTCGTCGACAGATATAAAGCCAAAAGGACTCACACGAACATTCACTGAATTCTTGTACGAATCGCTACATACATTGACATCGGTTATATGCAAGTTAACCAGTTTCCTATTTAGCTCATTAAACTCAGCTATTGGAGCTGCGAAGGCATTGCATTTACCTATACCAATCTCTTTTATAATTTTCCAAGTTTATTGAGAGCCCACAGCCGTACCAAACCTTTGCTTATAAAACGAGCTTTATTTCTGTCCTATGAACCAAATATACTTTTTCGGAAAGGGGAGAAAAAAAAATACACGTGTATCGGCGATTTGTATGATTGTATGATTTTTTTTTTTTTTTTGTTTTTTTTTTTGCTGGTACAGCGTACTTTATTGTTGCCCTTCCATCAGTAAGCTTGCATAAATTTCTATAGTGTTTAAAATTACATTTTTAATAATAGGGTATCTAATCCTAGTTTAATATAAAAATTTAAAAGATTAATATATATATATATATATATTTAAAATTTAATAAATTTAAAATTTTACTCATATTTATTTTTTTTTTATTACTTTCACTAAAAATTTTTTACTTGTATAATTTGCATAACCGCGGCTGTTTGATTTATAAAAATAATTACTGAGATTAAATTACAATTTATTTTATCTTTAAAATAAATAAAAATTCATGCAAAAACTTACATATAAAATAAGTTTATAATAAAAATTTAAGCTAAAATAAAACTTTTAAACATAATTTTAATTTATCACATAAAAATTTCATTAAAATAAAATTTTAAATAAATAACATAAATTAAAAATAAATTTAACTTTATTAAAATTTAACTTTTAATAAAATATATAATATAAATAATCAAATTTAATAAATTATTTATAATTATTATAATATTTAAAATAAATAAAATTATAACTATTAATTAATAACATTTTTTAATTAAAAATAAAATAACCCCCACAGTTAAAACCCCAATAAACTATATCTATAATTAACCCCTAATTAAATTATAAAAAGTCGCACACGACTAAAAAAAAAAGTTCTGACGTGTACATGAAAATCGCAGATACATGTGTATTTTTATTTTTTCTCCCCTTTCCGAAAAAGTATGTTTGGTTCATAGGACAGAATGTGTGTAACGCGGTGTAATAAGATGCTTTAGCTGCCTTTATCTCTTCTTCATTCAGAGTATGCCTGATTTCTTGTTCAAATAATTGTTTGCTCTTGCGATCAGAACCAAGAGCTATCCTTAGAGTTCAATGTTTTGTTCTTCAGAGGAAGAAAGTGCTCAAAAAGTGCAGTTATGTTGTGCTGCATGAAATTTATCTCACTATCTGTCGTTATAAGGGTACGGACTTGCCACCAATCGATTGAATCAACTGCAATGCTCAATGAGCTACGATAAGTATGAGTTTGGCATAGAAATGAAAATGGCATTTGTGACAAGGAAAAATGGAATCGTGCTTAGAAAAGCAAGAGGTACATAATTGACGGTAATGAATTGCTTTCGATGGATCATCTATAAAAAATGCATCCAAAAGTGTACTGCTTGTCGGCGTAAAATATGTTTTTAGAGTCACATTGGTCGAAAACCATACTTAATAGAAAGCAGAGATGTAAAAGAATGCATTCTTTTGTGAATAATTATTCACTTGACTTATCGTAAAATGATTGCAGCCATTTTTTGAATTCTTTGACTGGGACTTCAAAAATGAAGTCACCATTCAGACTTTATTTTGTGACTTCGAATTCTTTTTTTTATTAATTTTTTGGTTATTCATGTCTTGCATTCTTCTTTAAATGGTCATCTAACCGCCTGGGCGATTTTGACCGTCCAACATAGCTCGCCAGCCGTTTGTTCGTTGCGCCAACTGGTGCCAATTGGAAACACCGCGGGATCGCAAATCGGTCTCCACTTGGTCCTTCCATCGGTGGTCTCCCTCTTCCTCTGCTTCCACCGGCGGGTGCCGATAAGAATACCTTCTGGGCTGGAGCATCTTCGCTCATTCGCACTACGTGGCCTAGCCAGCGAAGCCGCTGTGTTTTAATTCGCTGAACTATGTCGGCGTCTGCGTAAAGTTCATACAGCTCATCATTAAATCTTCTTCGGTACTCGCCGTCGCCAACGCGTAGAGGTCCACAAATCTTTCGAAGAACCTTTCTCTCGAATACTCCTAGAGCCGCCTCATCAGATGTTGTTAGTGTCCACGCTTCTGCACCATATAGCAGGACGGGTGCGATGAGTGACTTGTAGAGTGTTATTTTCGTTCGTCGAGAGAGGACTTTACTTTTCAATTGCCTACTCAGTCCGAAGTAGCATTTGTTTGCAAGAGTAATTCTTCGTCGGATTTCTAGGCTAACATTATTGTTGGTGTTAATGCTGATTCCCATGTATTGCATTCATTGAATAAAAAAGTCTCACTGAAGTCAATTGAAGTCAGTTGGACTCATATGGAGTCATTTGAAGTCTCAGAACGAGTTTGAAAAACGCCCTATCTCATTGAAAATTCAATACATTTTCAGCTGAAATAGGGCGCTTTTCAATCAAATTTTGAAATAGGGCGTTATTGAAAGAAATTGTGAGATAGGTCGTTCTTTAACCTAATTCTTAAATATAGGGTCGTATTAAAAAAAAAGCACTTGCTTTTTCAAAACCTTTTCTCAAATTTTGAAAGTTTCTTCATACAAATTGATGTCAAATTTGACAAAATTTCAGAAAAAAGCAAGCACTTTTTTTATTAATATGACCCACAGTGTTATTGAAGAAAATTCTGAAAAATATTTTGATATAGGATCTTCCACTCAGCAGTCGATTTGTGATTTTACGTTCAGCATGACTACTACATTTATACGTAGGCAGTTCTGCAACCAAAATATTCCTTTTTTATATGGGAGACTTAAAAGTTTCCCTTTTTTCCCTTTAACAAAATTGTATAGTGAAATATCCTCAAAAAGGGTAATTTCCCACGATCTGGCACCACTGGTTTGTATAAATTTTGTTGCAAATTGTTAGTGACTTCACTCAAAAAATGAAGTCAGTAAGTGACTTCAAACTCGTGACTTCAAAAAGACTTCAGACTTCATTTTTTCATTCTTTAGTCAAAAAGAATGCGACTCAGATTCGCTATAGTGCGCGCAGCCTTCTTTAGCTAGCTGCAGGCCATGATCAGACAGCGAACAAGACTGTCGAAGTAGCATTGTAAAGGACTAGCGCCTAGCACCGACCATTTGACTGCGCCGCCTGTTACCTTCAACTTTCGGTCGGATTGCGTGGTTTCATAGGTTAGCCAACAGTACCTTAAGTAGTTCGTTAGTAAGTCTAGCAATTATGTCGGTACCTTGAAGGAGCGTTCAAGGAGCGTAAACCCACGTGGAGACTAAACTTTTCCAAAACTAATTTTGAACTTACTTACTCCGGTACTTACATAAGCTTGGGGTCTTAAGTATTGTGGGCCACTAGCATACTTTTTAAAAAGTCGAGTAGCACAACGCCTCTTAGACTTAACTATTTTGTAGCGGCAAAACAATAACCCGACTTTTGGAGAGTGTTACTAAAGTGGCAGTCCCTTTTCACTGGTGCTAACAACCCACGCGAGTCTCGTGACTACTTCGAACCTCGGTTTGTTGGTTATCATGCTTTCTCCCGCGCTTATGCAGTGAAGGGAAAAAACTCAACCCTAAGTAGATTCAGAAATATCTTTCCCCTGGTTCAGAATTTTGTCACCTGTAATGCCTCAACATGTCTACCAGAGCCTGTGAACACTCATTCTCTAATCAGACAACATTTAATACTGATACTTAGTATGAGTGTTGCGAGGTGAACGACCAGCGACGCAAGCGTTAATATGCGCATACGTTAATAGCCTTACAGACATATTTACATACGTAGAGACCCAGCAGTCAATTCAACCTACCAACTAATAAAAATTCCTAACCCTATTGGGCTGAGCATTGTATGCTTTTCGATACAAGTACGTGATATTTTCACTGGCACGTTCCATTAGCAGGGGTGTGACTACCAAGTATATACTCGTTTCTATTTGCTACTCCAAATCGTTTGCCTTTAAAATGAAAATCACTGTCACTGTCACTGTCAATAGTGCTGTCATATTACTGTTACATTCACTATGGTGGTACCGTTCACGGCCATAATCAGTTATGTTATGCCGTTATTGGGTTATAACTCCTTCAATTAAACAGCTAGGAACGTATAATTTCCGTGACATATTTAAGGCAGGTACGGAAAAACAATACGCTTGGATCAATATAACTTTTAACTTCAATCGGTTATAGGATTGTTCCGATAAACGGGGTTCTGGCCATAACTCCTTCAATTGAGAAAATCACTAAGCTTGGACAAACATAAGAAATAGCCCACACACAACTGATAGCTTCGACACACGGGCTTTGAGCTTCTTGTAAATAATAAATTAAAGGTATAAATCCCTCGACACAGCCGAAGCAGCGCTCTGCTTGCTTGTTTTTAATCCTCTTTTACTCTATTTAATTCATAAATAATAACAACCCTATTTTTTTATTGTAACTGCCCCCTTTCCTCTGTTACCTAAAATATAAATGCACAAGTTGAAAAAGTGTGTCCCCATTTACGGTCAAACTTTAAATCTAAGGTATAAATAATTATATATGTATCGATAGTTCTACTCAAGCAGCAGTGCCACCAATCACAAGAAAATTTTTTTAAAATTAATTAAAATATAAAAAACACCACACCAATGCCAAACATGTATTCACACAAAGAGGGGACAAGTAAAGAAAAGAAAAGAAAAAACACAAAGAAGATAAAAGTTTACGAAAGGAAAAAATATTAAAGAAGATAAACTGTAAGGAAATAAGAAAAAGAAAGGAACAGCAACAACAATTAAAGTAAAATAAAGTTTTGTAGTTGAATTCCAACCACTGGGCGATCTCTAGTTTATTTAAAAGTTGATCAAAATGTTGGAAAAAAATCTTTTTTTAATTAAATCAAAATTTTTTTTCAGAAACATCATGCTAGCAAAAAAAATTTCAACCCACCTTAACCTTTTAAGACCCTGGGTACACATACGTCCACCTTAATTATACCTTTCATGAACATGAAATGGTATTATAACTTTGGTGCGATGTTTGTAAGTATGAGAAGAAGAAGAGATAGACCCTGGGTACACATACGTCCACCTTAATTATACCTTTCATGAACATGAAATGGTATTATAACTTTGGTGCGATGTTTGTAAGTATGAGAAGAAGAAGAGATAGACCCACCAATAAGTATATCGAAATGATCACGGCGATGAGCTGAGTTAATTTAGCCATGTCCGTCTGTCTGTTTGTACGCAAACTAGTCCCTCAGTGTAGAGATTTTTTGATGAAATTCGGTATGGAACCGCCTTTTTGCATGAGCTTTTGCGGAATCAGCAAGATCGGAGCAATACAACGTATAGCTCCCATACAATCGATAGTTTCGATAAATGGGTTTTGGGCAATAAATTTTACAATTAAGAAGCTAAGAACGTAAAATTTTGCAGGTTTGGTACTTATTATATATGTAATGTATGTAGTGAAAATGAGCCAGATCGGAGTAACATAACATATAGCTCCCATACAATCGATAGTTTCGATAAATGGGTTTTGGGCTATAAATTTTACAATTAAGAAGCTAAGAACGTAAAATTTTGCAGTTTTGGTACTTATTATATATGTAATGTGTGTGGTTAAAATCACCCAGATCGGACCAACATAACATATAGCTCCTATACAATCGATAGTTTCGATAAATGGGTTTTGGGCTATAAATTTTACAATTAAGAAGCTAAGAACGTAAAATTTTACAGGTTTGGTACTTATTATATATGTAATGTGTGTGGTGAAAATCACCCAGATCGGACCAACATAACATATAGCTCCCATACAATCGATAGTTTCGATAAATGGGTTTCGGGCTATAAATTTTACAATTAAAAAGCTAGGAACGTAAAATTTTGCAGGTTTAGTACTTATTATATATGTAATGTGTGTGGTTAAAATCACCCAGATCGGACCAACATAAGATATAGCTCCCATACAGTCGATAGTTCCGATAAATGGAGGTTGGGCTATGTATCCTTAAATTAACAGTTTTGCAAAGTTTTACTAATTGTAAGAAAGCATCGGACACTTAAAACCGTGATGCATATTCATGAAAGGTATAAAGTCTTCGGCATAGTCGAAGACAGCCCTTTCCTTACTTGTTTTATTCAAATTTTAACAAGTAGTGCCAGCTTACGGCAAATTCTAGTACTACAAATACTTTCTAAACTAATTAAGCTTCCGTCATCTCTTGCCAATTTTGGTTTGGAGACAATTAAGCTAACTGAGAGTACACTGCGATCATTGTGGCGCATTACCGAATTACTTTCCGTGGGCTAGACATTGCAGAGGATGTTCAAGTTTCGGAGGATAATTCAGGCATGAATATATTGTACGGTTTTTTTGAGTATCTGGGCCTGAAATTCTGGAAATTAGTAGCAAAGCAGTGCAACTTATATCCGGCACAAAAGCGGGAGTTATAATCGTTAAGCACGAACGCTATTGAAATGATTAACTTTGGCGGCGTGCACTTCATGATGGGTAACCTCAAATATCTTCAAAGTAAGCTTAACCGAAACAGATTTTTTTAACTTCGAAATTATTTGCACTTAGTAGATATAAATAAGCCATTTGTCATCAAAATTGTGGAAAAAAAGACCACTAATAGATTCCATTTTGCGTAAATGCCATAAGTTGCCACGGTCTAAGCATAAGTCGACAGACGAACAAATTATCCCATTTGCAGGACGATGGGAGTGTCGCCAATATGTGCCATCTAAGCAAAATCCTCCTACTGGCTGGCCGAGATGGGCTGGTGTTGGATTTTGAAATCTATGTTGGCAAAGATACTCTACCCCAAGAGGTTATTAAAAATCTGGAACTGAGAAGAGGTATGATAGATGATACAGCTGTGCTCTGTACACCCATCGATTTTTTACTAGTCTAAAACTGGCCGAGCGTTCGCTAAAAAAAATGTTGGAATTTTTCTGACTGAGACTGTGATGACAAATCGAATTAGACCAGTAACAAAGAATCGCAAGGACTGATAAGGCTCTGCAAAGAGCACAGAGGGATGAAAAAGTAAGAAGTGACGAAAGTGTATGTGTCGTCAAATGGATGGATACAAAGCCTGTAACAATGCTGATGCCTGTAAACGTTGGTGTAAAAACCAAAAGCGAAAAATTTACGTAGATGGACCAGCAGCAATTAGAAATTACAACGCCTGTATGGGTGGGATTGATTTAAGCGACTTGCTAATTACTAACTGCCGGTGTGCAATGCGAATAAAAAAAAAGACAGTTAGAACTTTCTTTCTTTCTACACTCGTTGCTGCACTGAAGAAGACTCCAATACAGGCTAAAGAGTTGAACTAGTTTTCGTCCCAGCGCTGGTGCCTCGACAAAATGCAGTTTGAAAGTTACAGACGATGTATTAGAATCTTCCGATGAGGCTCCGGCAAAGAAACACCGCCCGATTGTGCCACACCCACAAACCAAAATCAGACTGGGCAATGTGGGTCATCAGCCACGATTCGTAGACAACAATTTCACCTCAAAATGACGCCATTCGACATGCTCTTCCACGCTGCCCCACCGTTTGTATGAAATGCAATATTTACCTGTGTACGAGGTGTGTTCAAAACGTATCGCGAATTTTGAATTTTCGCTGGTTACGTATATTCGAATTTCGAATTTTTTGTGGCGTTATGTTGGTACTCATGTCTCTCACTTATGCCGACAAGCTCGGCCATTTTGAATGTTCAGTTAATTGTTGACAGCTGCTTTGCTTGCACGTGTTTTGGATCGTCTTCGATTTTTACCTATTCAAAAAAATGGATCAAAGAACCTGTATCAAATTTTGTGTGAAAAACGAAATTAAGTGCGCGGATGCATTCCGAATGTTGACTGTGGCATACGGAGAAGCTACCTTGGACCGAAGCAACGTTTATCGGTGGTACAAAATTTTCTCAGAAGGCCGAGAAGATGTGCAAAAAAGAACAAAAATTGGCTTTAGCACCACGATAACGCCCCTGCTCACGCATCGTTGCCTGTGCGCGACTTTTTGGCCAAAAACAACACACTAATGATGCCGCAGCCACCGTATTCCCCAGATCTGGCCCCCTGTGACTTTCTCTTGTTCCCTAAACTGAAGAGGCCCATGAAAGGACGACGTTACGCTTCTCTTGACGAGATAAAGACGGCATCGAAGGAGGAGCTGAACAAGATACAAAAAAATGATTTTTTGAAGTGCTTCGAACATTGGAAAGACCGTTGGCACAAGTGTATAATATCTCATGGGGATTACTTTGAAGGGGACAAAATAGATATTCATGAATAAATAAATAATTTTTGAAAAAACACAAAATTCGCGATACTTTTTGAACACACCTCGTATTCTAAAAAAATAATTGCTTGTAAAACTATTACACCGTGAAAAATTTCAACTCGAATTAACATAACTGAATCCTGAAGTAGACTCATGTGCAACCGATTTTTTGTACAAATAAAATTTTTTATTTCTTTTAAAACGTATTTTTGTATGCCTCCACAACTACAAAAAGCCATAAAAACTTTGAAAGCCTACTTAGCTCATGCTCAGGTCCTTAAAGGTTAAAGAGGCTTTTCCCTATCTTTCGCAAACTCTGCAATTTCAGTATTTTTAGCGCTTTGCACTTGCACTTCGGTCCCTTTTCAAACTAATTCCATTACGTACAGATAATGGTAGTCGTGAACTAATAGATTGCCGTCTAAGTTGACATCTAGCCACTGGGTTGGAACAGGTTGGGTTGGAACGTACACACTTTTGTTTGAAAACTTATTCACATTAACGGTAGCATGCATAATCCAGGCGACACTTAAATGTGTGATAAAGATCTTTGCGGCAACAACACTTTCATATTCATTTTATTAATATCAAATATGCATATTTATTTTGTAAATTTAATCCATATTCACACAAACTCATTTTCTTCTCAGTTTCGCATGTAAAATGGTTTATGCATGCACATTTTCACGGGCTCTTCTAGGTAGAATCACCAGTAGATACAAATTTAAATTTTTTTATGCGATTCAACGCTTATGTATTTTAGCGAAAGGGCAGAAGGCTGAACTTATCATAATCCCCGTCGAGGGAAGAAATATTAAATTGGGCCTATGTTGGCATACGACCGAAAGCTACCGTCATTGAACTGATTTACCTCTCTGAACTTGGCAAGACCACTTTTACGTAGCAATAAATTAAGTATTGGGTTACTTGCCGTAAATTATCCATGAAACAAAAAAAATTTGCCATATTTTAAAAAATATCGTTTGCCCCGCTAACTTCATGTGAATTGGCGAGCGAACTTTTCAAAAACTAGTTTAGAGACCAATTACGAAAATAATTCTTGCACAGGAATTTGCCGTAAATTATCCGTAATTTAGTGGCATATTTCAAAATTAAGAAAAAAAAAATTTGAGTTTTTTAGTTTGCCTCGCTAGTTTCATGTGAAGTTAGCGAGGAAAACGATATTTTATAAAATATGGAAAATGTTTTTTGTTTCATGGATAATTTACGGCAAATTACCCAATACTTAATTTATTGCTACGTGAAAGTTGTCTTGCCAACTGCAGAGAGGTAAATCAGTTCGTATGCGGTCGTATGCCAACATAGGCCCAATTTAATATTTCTTCCCTCGACGGGGATTATGATAAGTTCAGCCTCCTCCCCTTTCTCTTAAACACATAAGCGTTGAATCGCATAAAAAAATTTAAATTTTTATCTACTGATGATTCTACCTAGAAGAGCCCGTGAAAATGTGCATGCATAACTGATTTGGTGTTATTAGTTTGACTTTAATGCAAAATCAGGCTCTCTCAGGACGAGAAGTTTCGGAGAAAACCCACAAAAACTGAAACTCCGACTTATAAAGAAAATAATTGAAACTTCGATGCTCCGACCGTCTGCCCTTAGTTTAGTTCAAAGACAGCCACTCCTCAGTTGAAATCTATAAATGTGTTTTTGTTGTACAAATCCAAGTGCAAGTTTGAGATACTGACTTAAGAGTTCTGGGCAATAATTCTTAAAATTTTATGGAGTTTTACGAGTTGTCGAAGATGTGTGTACAGAAAGATCTGATAATGAACTATTGTAATTTAAAGAGTCTAACGGATGACCCACCTACACAAGGAGCTCATACGCGCTGATTTATTTGCCGTGTTGTTAATTGGCAAGAGGTTTGTAAAGCATCGGGAACTGATACTGCTTAGCTGGACCGTGCTTCAATCGATGCGTATGACTTATGTCATGACCATACAAACAAATTTTGGAATATTTTATTACTGTAGAAATATCATTTATGAATAGCAAGAGCAAAATGGGGAACAACAGAACAATACCCCAGTAATTTTCTATATACGATTGATCCCACTTTTATGAAGCGAACTGGGAAAAGATTATTTCCAAGCCGACGGAATAATTAAATTCCCTAAAGATAGATTCATAATGATAAATCTGTCCTGTTAAATTTGATTAGTAATCAGTTGATTAGACGGCTTTTTTAATTGGTAATGATTACTTTAATTGGTTTTCAAGAAAGGGCAACTATTAATTGATTACGATTAGCAAAAATCAAAACAAAAAAGACCAAAAATAATAAAAAAGTTGTTTTGATTATTTCTTTTTTTTTTGATTATTTTTGGTTTTTTGAGTATTGTTGATGTGTATATTTATATTAAAAATAATCAAAACACAAAAATCAAAAAAAATCCAAAATTGTCAAAAGTAATCAAAACAACTTTTTTTGATTATTTTTGTTTTTCTTTTTTGATTTTTTTTTTATAATCGTAAAAAATCATGATTTTGGTTGATTATTTTTTTTAACTAATTGGAAAGTAATCATTAAAAATTTAAAATAATGGTAATCAATCATTGAATGGATTCTCAAAAAAATAATTAATCAAACCTGTAATCATTACGATTAGTAATAATTATTTAACAGGTCTGTGATAAATATGTATATGTATTCCGCAGTTTTTTTAAAGAAGCAAGTCGTTTAAGGTTTTTAAATGTAGTAGAACACCATTTGAAAGAATGTTGCGGATACTAGCTGAATTATTTGAGTTCAATTTATAGGGGATGATAAATTGTTGTTGATAGAATAATTAGATTTAAAAAATTTCGCAAAGAAATATCACGCGCATCGCCAGTGATATTTATTATCTTTTTAAAAATCTTTGTGGAAGGAAATCCATTTTCCCTGCCTATTCTGAAGTTGCATTGCTTGTGTACAAAGGCATGCAAATGATCTCGACTCCAGAAGTAATCAAAATAAATATATTGAGTCGCAGAATACCACTCAGATGTCGTTGAAGACGTCAGCATTGAGTGGTAAACCAAAATGCAGGGCAACTCGATTGGCGAAAGTAGATGCAAAGCAGATTGCCCGAACCCCTGGGACTGGACACTAAGTCTAGCGAGTTTGCGTGGACGAGGAATTCTGCTCGGAGCAACGAACTGGTGACTCTTATTAATATACTCTCTTTGGTACCGCAGCGTAACGGATTCTTAAACGGAAAGAGACGGTTCATATCGACAACACTGCGACAGACCTACAATGAGTGTTTTTCCTTACAAGCGACAACAACAACAAGTCAAGAATGTAATTAAATATCTACGTAGGTATTTATGTACATATGTACACAGTTTATATGTATTTACGGTAACAGTCGAAATCGATAAACTAAACAAAGTAAAACACGACAAATAAAAGTTAAAATAAATATTGAAACAAAAGGAATGCCACTTAGTTGCTATAAAGTAGTACAAATATTCTTTTTGTTTACAACGAAACGACAACAAAAGAAAGAAAAACAACCAAAATTGGAACAAAAGTTATGTTAAATCAAGCGAAACTAACGAAACAGCAAATAAGTAGCTACAGTGAAAAGGCTTTAAAAGAAATAGTAAGTTTTCGAGAAGGTAAAAATACAGATATAATTTAGAGAAGATTAAAAATATGCCTTAAGAATTTGTAAACCCGTAAATGTAAGGCATTCAATTTGTAGCCTTTTATATGACAACCATTACATACCCTAACATAAAAGTGGGCGGGGTAGTCAACTGATTTGATTAATTTTTGGCACAAATATGATCTCTAATGATAGTAGAATATTTTTATTAAAATCTCATTGAAGCTATGAGTAAACGGCCTCGAAAATAGCAGAAATTTGACATGGAGGAATGGTCGGTGCCACGCCTACTTCCAATAGATCCTTTTTATGCCTAACTTTTTTGAAGAACTTATTATGTAGGTAAAATATAATATTGTTACAGATATATTTGTATTTCAAAATTTTACAAGCATATCTTTTTAGCAGTACTGTTCAAAAGTGGGCGTGCCTCACAGCCGATTTGTTCAGAAATTTCACAGTAAACACTGTCCATCCGAAGAGCAAAAATTTTTAGCAAATGGCAGTTTGTATATTTAATTTATGTTCGAATTATGGTATTGTAAAACTTGTTCAAAGTATACATAGAGCGGGGCGGGGCCACGCCCAATTTGAAATGTTTCCATTGCATGTTTTTGTAGCACTGTTGTGGTGAAAGACACGTCAAATAAAGTTACACATCTCAAAGATGATGCAAATTTTATAAGGGTATAAGCTTTTAAACAAAACTTGGTATAAAAGTGGGCGTGGTGCACAACCGATTAAGCACATCCTTATGTATTTTATGTCGGTAGCACTACGAACAATTTCAAACATTTTTTTAAACAAGTAGGCTCGATCCCATTTTTCTGTCTTACTTAATTGTAAATATAGTAAAGTGGGCATGTCTATCAAACGATTAGGTCCGATTTTAAAGCTAATCAATATATATTTATTGTGCAAAAAACTTTGACTTCAAACAACTCCGAAGCTACGGAATCGATTTGAATCAAATTTGGTATCGACTTAAAAGATTGGTTCAACTTAAAACAAATGGTACTCTGCATTGCAATATATTGTGCAGGCGTGGCATCGCTTAACCGACAATTTTTTTTATGCTACGTATCTTTGGAAAACTTGATGTTAATAAAAATAAATAAATTCATGTAAATGAAATTGAAATTCAGTGAGCAATTAAATAAGATTAGCCGTTAACATATTCCGAAAAATGGACTATAATCGACAAAAAGGGGCGTGGCACCTGCCATACAATCGGAATTTTTTAATTTAAATATCTTTGAAAGTGTTTACGTTAGAACAATAAAACTCGCGAAGTAGATATATGAGGTTAACCTTTAACACTTCAAATAAAATTACGGATATGGCAAAAAGGGGCGTAAAAGCCCCTTCTGATTGAAAACTTGTGTATGGAGTCATGACATAATTCCACAAAACGGCTAAAACACAGTTGTACTCGTCATACCCAAATTATCTAGAAATGAGTTATCCGGCCTCTTTTAGAAAAATAGTTGAATAAACGTACAACAGTGTAATTCGCTATATCCATGTTCCACTGTATCTATCACAGAACATATTAAAGCATTTAATCAGAATAGATTCATAGTTCGAATGAATATTTTATTAAACAAATTAATACATATATGCATAAATTTTTTACAAACTACATCAATCCGCAATTAACATCAACTTGCACACTGTCACACTTGTGTATGTATTTTTGTTGTTATAACCCAGTAAACAAAATTTAAAAATCTCAATATATTGGGTAAGTGCTGTCTCCGTCGCGACTAGGATAGCCTTTGAGTTTAACTGTTGCCATTCTCTACATAGAAAACTAGGCTAACTACTTTAGGGGGGAAAGGAAGTTTTGATATATAGGAATTGAACGGTATAGACTAATGTAGTGCCACCCTGTAAATGTTTCATTTTCAAATTCCGTAGATACCTGTGACCATTCAGATAATTTGCGGTCGACCTTTTTTGCACTTGTTGTTATAACCCAGTAAACAAAATTTAAAAATCTCAATATATTGGGTAAGTGCTGTCTCCGTCGCGACTAGGATAGCCTTTGAGTTTAACTGTTGCCATTCTCTACATAGAAAACTAGGCTAACTACTTTAGGGGGGAAAGGAAGTTTTGATATGTAGGAATTGAACGGTATTGACTAATGTAGTGCCACCCTGTAAATGTTTCATTTTCAAATTCCGTAGATACCTGTGACCATTCAGATAATTTGCGGTCGACCTTTTTTGCACTTGCTGGAAGGAACTTTTCTTCCAGATCTTTTACGAGCCTGGCGAAGAAATCTTGTCGAAGGAGAGAACTCAAGCATGCCTATAACCGTCCTGCTTTAAAGGATATAACCCAACCTGTTTATCTGTTTTCCTAAATTTCAGTAGAGGTACCACTTTTGCATTTTTCCATTGGTCAAGACTGACATGCAAAATTAAAGGAAAATGCTTGCTGGGCAATCTTAGTGAATTCTTAATTGTACGTGCAGTGCATAAGTTGTTGTATTGGTTTTACTTGGAAACAGGTTTGCTGAATTTTGTGTTTGCAAAAATTCTGGTCTTTAAACGAATGCCCGGCCAAGTTGGAGCATCGTTCAAGTGAACACAGGCAAACACACCTACTTATGAGCTCACACATACATACATATATACAGCCATTCACAAAGCCACGAAAATTATTACCAACAACGTCTAGACTGGCTTTGAGCCACAACTTAAATTTTTAAATATGTTAAAGTTTTATTTACTTTTTTGACCGAAGAAAATTTATTAATTGTATAGGGTGTTCTTTTTAGGGGTATAGAACTTCGAATTGAAATAAAACACAAGAAAATCGTTTCAAGGTCCATCAATTTGGCTTTATTGGAAGGATAATTTTATGCCATTAATGTTTAAATATGATTTCAGGCATGTGGCCGCCGCGGCTGACTCGAATAAAGCCAATTCTACAGGTCCAATTTTCAACCACTTTTTCGAGCATATGGGGCCGTATGTCGGCAATAACGCCACGAATGTTGGCTTCCAATTCCCCTAACGTTTCTGGTTTGTTGGTGTAGACGAGCGACTTCACATATCCCCAAAGAAAATAATCCAATGGTGTCAAATCACACGACCTTGGTGGCCAATTGACAGGTCCATTCCGCGAAATTATGCGCTCATCGAATGTTTCCTTCAATAAATCGATTGTGACGTGCGCTGTGTGGCATGTAGCGCCGTCTTGTTGGAACCACAACTCATCCACATTCATGCCATCCAATTCGGGAACAAAATAGTCGGTTATCATGGCTCTATACCGGTCTCCATTAACGGTAGCTGCCTCTCCAGCATTATTGCGGAAGAAGTATGGCCCAATGACTCCACCAGCCCATAGAGCACACCAAACAGTCAGTTTTTGTGGATGTAATGGCGTTTCAAGGGTCTCATGTGGATTCTCTTCACTCCAAATGCGGCAATTTTGCTTGTTGACGTAGCCATTCAACCAAAAATGAGCCTCATCACTGAACAAAATTTTGCGATGAAAATCAGCATCGAAATCAATCTCATTGTCGGCCCATACACCAAAATCACGACACATTGCATGGTCTCGCGGCTTTAATTCTTGCACAAGCTGGATCTTGTAAGGTCGCAAGCCAAGATCTTTGCGCAAAATCTTCCATAAAGTTGATGGACAAAGCTCCAATTGCTGTGCACGGTGGCGAATCGATTCATTCGGGTCCTCTTCAACACTTTGCTCTACAGCGGCAATTGTTTCTTCGGTGCGCACTGTTCGACGTCTCTGCGGATGCGTATTATCACATAGAGTAAACGTAGTGCGAAAACGATCCATGGTTAACCGAATTAATTGCTCTGATGGACGATTATGTCGACCATAAAATGGACGGAGCTCACGGTAAACTTCGCGAACTGAACCATTATTTTCGAAATAAATTTGCACGATTTGCAAGCGTTGTTCTTTTGTCAACCCGTTCATGATGAAATGGCAAACCAAACTGAACATAAATGACATTAGAGTTGCCAGATTTGACCACAAAATGCCAGTTTTATCTCTATTCGAAAAACAAACCTGTAAAAAAAACACCCTGTACTTTGTTGCATGCGCAGTTTGTTTAATTTTGTTTAGTAAATAATTAAGAGAAATTTGTATAAGAAAAACTCACAATGAAGCTTTAATTCTTAACTTTTTTTAAGCAATTTAAATAATATACAATTTGAATTATTTTTTGCAAAATTAATTATTCTCCAGCAACTTTTTTGTTTAAATTTTATTTTAGCTTAAATTTTGGTTTTCTTTTTTTAAATTCTTTCACTCTTTTTAAATTTTTTATTTTGAAATTTTTGATTTTGTTTTGCTATAATTTTTGTTCGCATATCCCCGTAAACCACTTAAAAAAAATTATTTTTAATAAAATACATATTTACCCACAAATTTATTTTTTGTCACTTTTTAAATGTCTACAAAAAAATATTTAATTTGCTTTATATATACTTTTTTGCTGGTCTACATTGAGAAGTATAAAACTAAAAAAGAGTGGTTTGCTTTTAATTTTATTTCTTTCAAATTTTTAGTTATTTTTTGGTATTTCAGTGGTATATCTTTATTGAGACAAAATTCAATTCAATATTTTTATGGAAATATCGTTTTAAAAATCTTTATAAACCAGTTTTATTTTTTATGAACAAGAGGATTAGTGTTTACCTGGTTGTGGTATGAATTGGGAAAATTTCCTCTCAAAACTGAATAAAATTGTAATTTTATTTTAAATAGTTTCTTTTATTTGATTAAAATATTTTTTTGGAAAAAAATGAAAAGATACAAACTATAAAAAAATTCAAATTTTTTAGAAATTTCAACAAACAAGCAAATTTTTCTCCAAATTAATTTTAAAGAAGAAATTTTTAACTATATTGATCCCACTTTTTATAAACATTTTAAAGAAAGACACACCTGACACAAATATCAAAGCGTATTTTTGAATCATATAATTTAATTATTTTTTTTTTTTTACTTTTATGTTTTGTTAAATTTAAAGGGCAGTAGGTCATTTCAGATTTTCTGTATGTTTTATACTGTTTTTTTTTTTTAGTTTCAATATTTGTGAGCAAAAACTACAATTTTTTTAATCATACACATTTGGTTTAAATACGTTTTTAACAAACAATAACCAAAAAAAACAAAAATTTTATTCAATTCAATTTTAGTAATTCATTATTATAATTTTTTTTCTGTAATTTTCCCCCCTTTTCACATGTTTTCATTACAGAAACTAGCTAAAAAGATAAAAAAAATTTATTCAAATATAAAAAACTAAGATATAATTTTTTTAAAACCAAATAAAGTTTAAAAAAAACTTTTTCAGGTATTCATAAAAATTAAAGCACAAGCACATTTTTTTAATTAAAAATTTTTTTTTTTTTTTTTTTTTTGTAATACGAAAATTATTAGTTAAATTATTGTTAGTTTTTTTTTTTAATGGCCTGTTAATTATTTTTATTAAAAAAGGAAAAGAAAATTTAGAAACAACCACCATGGCTTTTCTTATTGATCCATTTCGAAAGCTGCTACACTTATTCATTAGCGATATTTTAGCTCGCTAACCAATAGGTATTTCTGTTAGCTAAACTCCTATTTCTATTTATTTTACAATAATGTTGTGAAATAGCACCATCTGGCGGTATTTAGCATTACTCTAGATGGATTTTTGTTTTTTGTGTCCATTTTTGACATTCCGATATGGTCTTCGGTTTTGTTTATTTTGCGTACCACTGTTGAACAACAATTAAATTTTTTATTTACCATCTTATCGAGTATATATTGACTAACCTACATCTGGCAGAACATATTATAAAGAGTTTCATTTTTTCTTCCTCTTCATCTCTCTTGACATCTACCTCTCGCTCTTACTTCTCCGTTGGCCTCACTTCTTTCCTATTCCTCTACTTTATTCTAGTGCTGTTCAGAGGTCTCTTTCTTTTAATCTTTCACTCCATCTCCCTCTTTTTTCCCGCTCTTCCCCTCCAATTAAGAACGCCTATAGTAAAAATTGTATAGATGATCCAAATAGTTGGGGCTATACCCACATATCTATAGCGAATTTAGCTTTTTGTTAGTAGGAGGCGTGGCAACGCCCACTTTTCCAAATTTTATACAGTTTGATATGTAGGGCAAATAATGTAGCTTAAAGGGCCACACACATTCACTTTTTATGACAAGATTACTAGGTATATCTATTAATTAACAATTTTTTTACCTTTGTGAAATAATTTTTTCAACAAGTTTTTGATTTTTTTCAAAAAATATTACAGCAGCTTTAATACCACTTTGTCACATTTATTTTTTATTTATTTATTTTTTGTATGGCTACCGCTATTAATAGCAACAGTTTTTAAATGGCCGCAATAAACACAAACGTCGCGTGGTCACACAAAAACACACAAGCAATTATATATACAAACATACATACACAATATGTACGTATGTATAAAAAAATTCAATAAGAAATCACTGAAGCACTAAATCAATGCAGATAACTCTGTGGTATCTTTTTATTTCATTAATTCTTTTTAATTTATCTGCAGCTTAAATAAAACTTGCTTCGCTTCCACGCACTTTCCAACCATGCACAACGCTTCTAACACTGCTATGATAAAACTTCTTTGCACGACATTCAAACGACGAATTTCAACCGAGAACACCGAACTTCACCGAAACCGGTCAAAAACAAACTGAATGCAGCGTCAAATGCCTGCGGAAGCAACAGCCAAGTTAATACAACACACAGCTAGATGGTACAACAAAAAGCGCATAAAAGCCAAGACAAAACGTTGGCGTTGACGTTGACGTCCACGTCAACCAACAACAAACATACTCCAAACGGTCCCAATAGTGCTGCTCCAACGTTGGTGGGGGCCAACAACATGCTGTCGAACCGACACTTACAACAAATTTGATAATTGATTGGGTTGCCATTGCACAATAATTTTCCTGGGTGGAAGTTAAGAATATATTTTAAGCGGATCTGCTATTCAATTAATCGTCTCGACCAAAGAATATTGGGAAACACTAAACCATCGATTCGCGGGTAGGTAATTCACCGCTGGGGAAATTTGCGTTTAAATCGCGGGTTTTAAGGCTTTTAGCATTTTTATTTTTATTCAATATTCACAATTAAACGTTTTTGTAACTCCAACTATAATTTTTTATGTAAATATACAATTAAAACACAGTGGTGAATTACCTACCATCGATTTGACAGCGTCCACTTGCATTCGCTGTTGGACTTTCTTATGGTTATACGTTCTTTGTCTCGACTTATATAATCGATTTGACTTTATAATAACGTCATCCCAACTTTTTCTGTTTCTGTAAGAAATTAGATTTTGTCCATTTTTTTTCTCACTCGTTTTTAAGGTAGTGAAAACAAAATTTTCCTTCTCAATTTTTAAACGAGTCGGGGTGACGTCGATAAAATCGAGATTTTTACCGATTTTCAGAAACGTGCTACAAATTAAGTAAAATAACTGTGAACAGGAATAAATATCTACTTTCAGCACGACTTTTACGTCTAACTAAATAAGTTGATCAATACCCCTAGCTCACTCCGAATTGGGAAGGAACTCTCCGAGCCTTTCCAAACTAAACAAGGTTACAGACAGGGAGACTCCCTATCGTGCGATATATTTGATTTGATGCTGGCGAAAATAATACAAGCCGTAGAACTTAAGCGCGCTGGATTATCATTGGAATCAACAATTGCGCCATATCTTCTGCCTACTACAAACTAGAAATGGAGCGGAAAACGTGGTTTGATGCTAAACGAGGGTAAAACGAAGTACATGCTGTCATAAAACAAAGAGTCAGCGCATTGCATCTTCGTTTACCTGGGAGCCAGCATTAAAAAAAATTAATAATTTTCGCGATATATACCTCCGAGGTCCTAAAATTGGCTGGACCTACAATTTTTTGCCTACTCCAAAGGGCATCTGCTTTCCATGGCAAAAACACACTCGGAAAGTTTGCCAAACCACTTTACTCGAATCTTGGACCTTTGGTTTGGTAAGCCAGCAACACTATCGCTACAACATTGCGGCCGCATTACACCAACAATAATGTCAGCCTCGAAATCCAAAGAAGAATTACTCTTGCAAACAAATGCTACTTCGTACTAAAAAGGTATTTGTATCAGCACCAGTCGGTGATAACTCCAATGAAAGGACCAAGTATATACCGAATTGCGATCCCGTGGTGTTTGCAATTGGCGCCAATTGGCAGAGAGAATGAACAACTGGCTAACTTTGTTCGACGGAAAAAACGTAAGCGTCATTTAAGTAGTAAGTAAGTACGACGTACATTGTATTGCAATATAATAAATTCCTCACAGACCTTAAGAACAATCAAGACTTTATAGTCCACAGCACCTTTGTGTCTAACAAATTTAAACCTATTAGTTCATTATTTCGTCAAACTTAATTACAGGGAGTACCTACCAACATTACAGCGCACGCTCGATAACATGACCTAATTAAAACAAAGGCAGTTTACGTTAACAAATTTTACGTTTAATTGAATAACATATTTTGTTAAGCTAAAACACAACGTTATACGCTGAATAAGCGAATTTTCTGCAAAAAAAAAATCTAATTGTAAAAAATTTGAAGTATTAATTACTGTACAAAGGAAAAACTCAAAACTAAGAAGTGAAACTGCAAAAATAAAAGTTTAATATTTTTCCAAAAAAAAAACCAAGAGATCTCATTTGTAACCTTTAAAATTAATTACAGTCAAGGTTTTAACAAAACAAAAACAAAAACAAACAAAATGTCTGAGGCTTATTTTGATGAATACGAACACTACAATTTCGATCACGACAAACACATCTTTTCTGGTCGAAGTGGCAAGCAACGTAGCAAAAAGGAGGCACAGGAGCATACCAATCATTTCGACCCTAACGGACACTCACGCAAATTAGTTACAAAATTCATGAATACAAATAATAATCGAAAACTGTGTGTTAGCGGCAAGAATTGAATTTATTTTTTTTGGAGGATACGACATTAATGAAGAAGAAGAAGCATCAGCAGAGGGAGTACAAAACAACCGTTAACAAAAGTGAAGGAAAAAAAGAAGAAACTGAATTAAAAAATTAACAAGAAGTCAATGAAAAAATACTAGAAAATAAAGGAGGAGAAAGCTAGTTTTATTCGGTTTACGGCCTGGCATCAATTTTATAGGAAAAAGAAAGAGCATTAAACTGTTATAGTTTTGTATTTAACAAGTATCTAGCGAAAGAGGATTTTGTTTCGTCGTTTTTTTTATTTTCATACCCAGCAAGAGCAGCAAGTAAGCAAGAGGCGAAGACACAGTGAGAGACAGCCAGCAACAACTTGCAGAAACTGCACCCCATTTTCTTTGTGTGCAGCGTATGCAAGTTGCGAGTTGGCTGCTCACGCTCAATATTGCAATAACAGCGCAAAACAAAAACAGAAGATAAGAAAAATCGAGAATTTTAAAAATACATTTATAAATATAGTCTACCTATACTAATTGTTATTTCATATTATAATATTTATGTAACTTTAATGTTCATTTTTGCATACACAACTTCTATTTTCTCTTATTTACCCATTGTAATGATTCGATTTTTTTTATTTAAACAATTATAAACTTGCATAGTTCATGACCTTAAAACTGGCATATGTACTTTGATAGTGCGCGCTAATATCATATAGCGCATACATATATATTTAACATTCGTATTAATTATTCATATTCATATAGATACATATAGCATATATAGTATGTATGCTAGTTTTTTCATATATTAATTAAGTTGAATTTTAACTTTTTGAGACTGTAACAAGTATGAAGCTGCAGTTAAATGATATGAATAACAAAATTAATAAATATTTAATATTTAAATATTTAATAAAAGTGTTCACGTTTTGGAATGTCCATAAAGACAAAGTTGATACATACTTGTACATTTAAATTCACATTTTCTTCTCGTTTTCGTTACATATGAATTGGCACTTAAGTCCTATCATACGAAATGTTGGCTTTAGTTAAAAAAATCAGCCATCTTTTTTTGTATCTTCTTTTTTCTAAAACTTAAATCACAGCTTTCTCCCTTCAACGTCTCTGTACATTCACATCCTTTGGATCGACGTCTTCATAACCAGCTCATCTTATCGCCTTGTTGAAAATTTCAACTGCTTCAGTCTTCTTAATTTTCTCCAGTTGCTCTGATAAGCAGCCATCATCGAATTCGTCCTCTTGTTCATGTTCGTCATTTGCATTATCCTCCTCAATATCTTCGTTCCATTTACGTACGGCTGGTTACGTGAATTCAGTCTGAAATTTTTAATAAAAAACGATTTTTAATAACATACATTCTTTAAGCACATCTGCGAACACGAACAAACCTCAGGATTTAAACTGTTAAGGAGATAGACGGTGTTGCTCATCAAAGAGCGAAGTTCAGCTTCTCATTTTTCTTTTAAAACCGCCAACGGTACACTATCTTCGGGCAAAGCAGAGTTGGTCGCTGCTATTGAAGCTAGAAGGCTGTTTCTGTAATGCAACTTAGTGTTTTTATTGCATTCTGATCCATCGCTTGAATGAGGGTAGTAACTTTTGCTGGCATAAATATTGCCGAAATTTTCCCATCCTCCGTTATCAGTTCAGCTTCATTTGGGCGAGAAGGAGCGTTGTCGATTAGAACAATTTAATTCACAAGTTTGCATGCAGTGCTTTTGCCTTTTTTCAACATTAAATCACTTACTGTCCATTTCTTATTTCGCATTCGGAAAACCAACGATAAAGAGCTTTCTCCATTTTGGGCAACTCTGAAGAATGCAGTGTTTTTCTTGTTCCAAATAACTTGTTTTCTCGCTTAATTGCTAAAAATTGTTGATTTAGCAACATTTTATTTCTTTGCTACAAAGGTCACAGGTGATCCTTTTTTTTTATTTTAGCTTTTTTTACTGTCAAGCACACAGGTTTTTTAGAACTCGTTTTTACACGAAACCCCAAGACGAAACACCCCTTGCAAAACCAAAGATTAAGCCTTTTTGTCCTTTAGCCTCAAAATTTTGGCTTCAGCTTCGAGGCTTTTTTCTAGCCTTTTTTTACTCCAAACATTTTCTGGTCCCAACGCTATGTTTTTCATAAAACTTCGAGGAATATATAAAATTAAAGTTGAATGAAGGTAGTATTGATGACGAAATACAGAAAATTATTTTTAAAAATTGTCAACTACTTTTATTGGAGTTGATAACTCAATTACGGCATCGCCTACCTGATAATATGAACTTTTTACAAAAGATCAATTTTTTTTTTCAGTTGATAATTCTTTGAAAGTTACAAAGCCGGATGTATTTTCTCACTTTCAAGAAAAAAAGTTTCGGTATTCACCAAGTCAAGTAGCATTGCTTGAGCTGCAGTGCCGAAAGCTAATAACCGTACAGTGGACAAGCGTGACCTCTACCATTGAATTTAGAGCGGATGTCCGAGAATATAAAAATTTATCAAACGAACCCCCTTTTCTAGAACTGGGCGAATTCGTATTTAACTTTTTGGTATTACCTTTCAGTAATGCAGAGATTGAAAGAATTTTTAGTGCCATGAACATTTTAAAAACTTAGTTAAGTAACAGATTAAAAATGAAAATGCTTAACTCGCTGCTTAATGTTAGATGTTCGTTAAAACGCTTATCCAAATGTTGCACTGATTTTGAAATTACCGATGATCTCATATCTATGATAAATATCCAAACTTTGTACGCAGACTCAAGCTGTTCTGATTCATAAGACGGAAAAAATATTTATTAAAAAATTAAATAGTTTGTAGTGATTTTTCTACAGTATGTATTTCTTTGAAAAAATTCCTAGTCAAGGAAAATTTGCCTGATATGTGTTGATACAAGTATAGTTCCTTCAAGTTATGTCCACAGCTTTATATACAAATAGTTTACACTAAAATAAAAAATTTTAAATGGATTAAAAAATTTCAGACTTTTTTAGCTTTTTTTTTCTTAATTTTAGCCTTTTCTAACCTTTTTTTTGCCGATTTAGCCTCTATTTTTTCTATCACCTGGTCACACTAGTTGTGTTACTTACGAACATACATGTTGCGCTGCAGCATGTTGCATGGCAAATAATACCTACGCACAAACACACAGAAACATTGTACGACTACTTAGCAATCTTATAATGTCGCGTCATGCGTTGGAGTTATAGCCATTTTGGCTGGCTCTTGACGACGACTGGTAAAAAAAAAATAAACAAAACATTTAAAGAGAAAAAAAAAATAAATAAAAACTGGTTGTGCTATAATTTCCAATTAAATATGTAGGTGTGTATGCAGTGCATTAGGGTGTTTCCTTTTCAGATAATATTTTCTTTTTTGTACTTGACTTGAAATTATATATATATATATATTATAATTATAAACTATACATATATTATGAATTATAATTTAATTAATTTTAATAAATATTTATTATCATTAATTATATGCTTGTATTTTAAAATTTTTTTTTGCAAAATTAATTATTTTTGAACAATTTTTTTATTAAAATTTAAAAATTTTTTTTTCCAATTCTATCACTCTTTTCTAATTCCAAATATTTGATATTGTTTTGCTATAATATAATATAATTTTAATAAATATTCATTACCTCTAATTATATGCTTATATTTTTAAACTCTTTTTTGCAAAATTATTTATTTTTGAACAATTTTTTTATTAAAATTTTTATTTTACCTTAAGTTTTTAATATTTTTTTTTTCAATTCTATCACTCTTTTTTAATTCGAAATATTTAATATTGTTTTGCTGTAATATGATATAAGTTAAATAAATATTTATTATCTTTAATTATATGCTTATATTTTAAAATTCTTTTTTGCAAAATTAATTTTTTTCGAACAATTTATTGATTAAAATTTTTATTTTAGCTTAAGTTTTTAATATAATTTTTTGTCAAATCTGTCTGTCTAGATGCAGTTTATTTCGGTTTGTATTTGTTGTCACTTTGTTTAATATATTCTTTCTGGTCTACAATGGGAAGTAAAAAACTATTTATTAAAAATATTTATTTAATTTAAAAAAAATTTATTTTCATTTAAAAAAACTTGATTTCTATTTTATTTTAAAGCTTTTATTAATTTTGGAGCACTGATAATCAGCTACGATTATACGAAAGAAGTCAAATTAAAAAACTTGCTCGATTTATTTTATAAGAATATATTTCTTAATTTTTTGAATAGTACGTTGTAGGAGAAAATAAAATTTTACTATGGTTTAAGTGTTTAGCTAGTTGTGGTATGAATTGGGAACATTTCTTCACGAAACTCAATAAAATTTTTATTTTAAACATTTTTTTTTATTTTTATTTTTTTTATTTTTTTATTTTTACACATTTGATTAAAATATTTTTTTGTAAAAAAATTTAAAAGATACAAACTATATTTATAAATCGATTATAATATTTATGTATTCGAAATCGATTTTTGTAAATAGTTTCATCTTTGGGACGCATGAAAAATGGGTAAAACTACGTTCATACTAAATACAGTTTCGTATAAATGATGTCAGATCAATTTTGATTTTAGCCAAATCTTAGGCAACAGTGAATATTTGTGGCAAATATTTATTTTAGGCTTATTATGCAAACTCAAATTTTAATAAACAAAACTGAATGTGTATTTTTAGTAAAAAAAGCCTGCTGTGTTTAATTCTAACACCAAAGAATTGTTGTTTTATTTATTTTGTATTATAGTTGTTGTTAAAAATATTAAAGAGTATGGATGCCATGATTTTTTATGAATAATCTTATTTTTAGGAAAGAAAAAAAATTCACCTGAAAATTAAACACCCTAATGTTAATATGTATGCGTATATGTAGCTATTTTGACGTGATTGTTGTTGTCATTGCATTGATATTTAAATGATTGCTACAAAAGTTTCTTATTTATTTATGTTGCTCGTTTACTTTTGATTCGATGACATTTTCCATGTCGCCGCCGTATTTGCCGTATTTGCTTTTTTGTATTTCTTCTTTCTTTTTTTAATGTCAATTTCAGCTTTTATATTAGCGAACCGTAGGAGAAAAAATTCTTAGTTATATTAATGAACTTTTTAAGATATGACCCCACAACTCCATTGGGGTACAATTTCCTACATGGGAAAACATGGATGCATATGAATCCTGATTGGCCTTGGAGAGTTATACCCTACTCTCTTTCACAGTTAAAGAATTCGAAAAATTTGTTGTTGTGTGTTGTCTTTAAACTAGATCGACCATAACTGTTTCATAGCACAAATCTATCCGCTCAAATCATATAGCCCGTCCCAGCTACTAGAGTTATTTGCTCGACAAAAGATGACCGAAGTTTTTGGGAGTTTTGCCAAAGTGTCATTCCTTGGATGGAGATGAATGCGGGTCTTAAGGAGCTGACTAACCCGCGAACGTTCTGCTATAACTTTCCACCAGATTGAGAAAGATTAAGTATTTTTGGAACGATATCGTTCGTAATCGTCTCCCTCTTTAAACAAAAAAAATGGAATAAAAAAATTGAGCAAGCGATTTTCCTGACTCGAGGTCACATCCTTAGGCCATCCTACACTGAACGCGAAGGGAAATTCAGTAGAGCAGTGATACACAGAATCGGAAGATCTATTCCGTGACACTCGACAAGGTTTCGCTGCTCAATGTTGCTGTGTCTGTTACCCGCATAAACACTCCTCGAAGGTTGTTGTGCGGAATGATCCCGATAAGTTCCGGTACTATACGAGGTGTGTTCAAAACGTATCGCGAATTTTGAATTTTCGCTGGTTACGTATATTCGAATTTCGAATTTTTTGTGGCATTATGTTGGTACTCATGTCTCTCACTTATGCCGACAAGCTCGGCCATTTTGAATGTTCAGTTAATTGTTGACAGCTGCTTTGCTTGCACGTGTTTTGGATCGTCTTCGATTTTTACCTATTCAAAAAAATGGATCAAAGAGCCTGTATCAAATTTTGTGTGAAAAACGAAATTAAGTGCGCGGATGCATTCCGAATGTTGACTGTGGCATACGGAGAAGCTACCTTGGACCGAAGCAACGTTTATCGGTGGTACAAAATGTTCTCAGAAGGCCGAGAAGATGTGCAAAAAAGAACAAAAATTGGCTTTAGCACCACGATAACGCCCCTGCTCACGCATCGTTGCTTGTGCGCGACTTTTTGGCCAAAAACAACACACTAATGATGCCGCAGCCACCGTATTCCCCAGATCTGGCCCCCTGTGACTTTTTCTTGTTCCCTAAACTGAAGAGGCCCATGAAAGGACGACGTTACGCTTCTCTTGACGAGATAAAGACGGCATCGAAGGAGGAGCTGAACAAGATACAAAAAAATGATATAGATATTCATGAATAAATAAATAATTTTTGAAAAAACACAAAATTCGCGATACTTTTTGAACACACCTCGTACATCACTTGGAGCTGACGAAAGCAATCTTTAGATCTTCAATTAATTATAATGAAGATAAAAGGTTAATAAAGGTTTTGAATTTTTCCATCTTCTCTTATAACAGATATTTCATTATAGATATGTATCATGTAATAAACGATATAAATATATCCCAGGCAGCATTTTAAAAATTTTTCTGAGAGTCGGTTCTTCGAATTGGCGAAACCTGATGTTTTTTGCCTGCTCCAAGGTAGGTAAGATTTCGCTGAGAAGTTTTTTAATTGCAGAAATACAGTGGGAGGATTTCTGGCCACAGGCGTTGGCCGATCCCATTTCGAAAATACTTTTTCCAAACATCTTGATCTTACCTATCCCAGGACCTTCGGTGTGGTAGGCCAGCACCACGTTGGCCGCCGTTTGTTGATCTTCGCTTAGATTATTTGGTTTCTTCTGAGTTAAGCGGTTTTCCAAAAATATGCAGCAAAAGGTGGTTTTTCCACTACTCTGCCTATATAAAACGAAACAACATCTTGACTGATGCAGCAAAAATAAAATACTTTAACAAAATTTTCTTGCCATCCTATTCACGATTTTTGAAAATGTTCCAAACCGCCTTGCGTCCACGCCTACTGGCAACGGTAACGACAGCTCAATATTTCATTTTCGGTTCTACCCGAAATTAGACTTTTTTACTTGTTTTATTTTTCTCTTAATCGGTTCTAGCAAAAAAATTTCAATAGCGCTAGGTAAATAAATCGGTTTAGTTGCATACGACCAGTAATCGCTTTTGATTTGTTCATGCTTTAAAATGCTAGTTGGGTTAAATGACATTCGGAGGTGGGCTTCTTATTCTGTTGTAATTGTCTGTTTAGCTTTCTTCACCTTCAGAACTCGTTATTCATCTCATTTCTTATTGAATTACATACTCAAGTACCATATACAGTTGTGTTCAATATAATAGTAGTGAAATTAAATGGGATATCTTTCGACGAAAAAGAAGAAACTGTGTTTTTAATTATCATTTAAAATATAGCCAAATCCATAACAGAAACCACATAAAAAGAAATTTTAAAGTTTACACAAAGTTCAGGAAAATTAATTAAACTTTAAAAAATGGCCAACAAAATCTTCAATATTTTTAGGCTGAATTTTCACAAAATTTTAGCGTATGGAGTTTTATATAAATTTTAATATAATAATGTGCAAGTTAAAAGTAGCTCAAAATTTCGGTTGAATTTTTAGAATTTTTTTTGTCAAGGATGTTGAGTATTTTTTTCCATACAAAATTAATTATTCTTCATGCGTTGTATTGAAGAAATCACTCAAAACGCTTGACGAAAAAAATTCTGAAAATTCAGGGAAATTTTTCATCGAGTTCTAACTTGCACAATGTTACATTAAAATTGATTGGTCTACAAAACTGCATACTCCCAAATTTTCTAGAAATTCCCTAAAAAATTTAAAGATTTTTTTGGCTAATTCTTTAAATTTAATTGACTTTCCTGAATTTGTGTAAACTTTGAAATTTGTTTTTATTTGGCTTCTGTTATGGAATTTGCAATATTTTAAATGAAAATTATTAAAATCACAGCTACTTCTTATTTCGTCGAACGATATCCATATTAATTTCACTACTATTATATTGAACACAGCTGTACATATGTTACGGTTTATTCGAGTATTGAATTTTGCTTGTTGTTGTTTAAGCCTCAAATTCAAATTCTATTTCCACACCTAACAACACTTTGTTCCAGTTTTATTAAAACTTTCTTTTGTATTGATCTTCTCGATGGGCGCATTCTCTTGGCTTTTTCCATACACTAATTTATATGTTTATATTTATTTTTGTCGCTGAAGTTATTATTCAGCTGCTACTTTTGTTCTTATTAATGCTTGAGGTTGTGGGCTAAAAAAATATTGATAGTTTTATTATTTGCTAAATATAAATGTTTTAAGAGACATTAGACCCATCCAAACGAGTACATTCTTCGGTTGACTTAGTAGGCGGCTGCAGCCTTAGCTAAGATATCTCAATAAAAAAAGATTTTTTTTTCTTAAGGAAGTGTGCTCCTCGCTTTTATTGAACACTAGCTTATACCCGTCGGTTTCACCCCACATTTCTATAAAAAAAAATGTCAGCTGTATGGGAGGTGCCACGCCCCCGTTTTCGTTATCCCCAGTTTTTTGGGGGTTGTAAGGGATTAACCTCATATAAACCCTTACCAAATTTCAGTGGTCTAACGTAAATACTTCTAGAGATACGGACTATGAAAAATTTCAGCTCTATGGGAGGTGCCACGCCCCCTTTTTGCGTTTTTCCCAGTTTTCTTGGAGGTGTTGGGGACTAACCTTATATAACCCCTTCCCAAATTTCATTGGTCTAGCTTAAATACTTCCAGAGATATGGACTATAAAAAATTCCAGTTGTATGGAAGGTGCCACGCCCTCTTTTTCGTTATCCGCAGTTTTTCTGGATGTGGTAGGGATTAATGTCATATAACCCCTTACCAAATTTCAGTAGTCTAACGTAAAAATTCCATTTGTATGGGAGGTGCCACGCCCCCTATATATACCACAATATTTCTTAGCCCATGACCATCCCGGTAAGGTATCCAGTTCGTGTTTCAAATTTGGTTACGATCGGTTTAATACGTTTAGGACGCAAGTCGATCTATAGATACATACATAATTTGAATTTTATATATATAGAAGATGACGAAGGTTCCTGGGTAGGAGCACCACGAACAAAGTTTTCATGGAAACCGGAGATCTTTATCATTTTAAAATGATAACAAATTCTGAATAACCATGCCAGGGGAGGTTTTCCTCACAATGGGAAATTAGTGGTAAATAGCCTATGCAATAACCCGTTGCAGCCCTGACTTAAAATGACACACTCCCATCCAAATTAGTGAGTTATAGAGCTGCGGTTAGTATGGTAGTTGGTCCAACGACCATCGGCTTTGCAGCGTGTGTATCATTTTTAAAACGTGCTGCTCCACACCATAGTTGGGAACCTGACTGATGTAGCACTTAATCAATCCAAAGTCAAGCAAATGGTCTCACCGCGGCTTTCCCTAAGAGAGTGCAAAATTGGTTAGCAGCTTGGTGTTAACCACAAATCGCCCAGTAATTCCTATATATAGACCCGCATATCATGGGAGGTTCCGCTGAGGGTCGAGCGGAAGTGTTGAGTAGCCTTGTTAAGCATTTTCGGGACTGTGTTTGGGTCTTCTTCGGGATCGATTCGGTTTCGGCATCATTTCGGGACTTTTGGGTAACAGTTTGGGGCTTTTTCGAAATCAATTCGGTATCGCTTGCGGGGATTTCGGTATAACTTTTTATTTTAATTTCTTGATTGTTTACGGGTCTTTTTCGGGATAATTTTCTTGATGGTTTTAAAATTAGCCTCCATATCAAAATGATACTGAAAAGTCTCAAACTGATTCCAAAAACAATCAATAAATTAAACTGAAAAGGACCCGAAAGGTTCCGAAAACCATCCCGATTTGGTCTCGAAAAAATCCCAAAAACAATCCCGCAATTATCCTGAAAGGATCGCAACAAAGTAAGAAGTTAACTTCTATCACATGTCCTGTGCCAGTCATCATTTTGTAATTAGTCCACAATGTCACAACCCCGCTTCATTTCGAACTTTTTTCCATTTTTATCCCAGCTAATTTAATCCTTATGTTTCTGGATAGTTTTTGTTTGCATTTCCCAAAATTAATGAAGCACATTAAACGGATCGAGAAATGGCGAAAAAGTTTGAAGGCTGGCGAAATTTCTTCAAGAAATAATAACAACGGTCTAGAAACCTATGTACAGGTCGATCTTAAGTTTTGGAGGAAACCTTTTTCCTCATGGCTAAGTATTTGGGGAGATGATAAATCCGATACTACTTCAAGATTCCATAGCTCAACTGCAATGGTCAGGCTACGGTAGATCGAATCACCACAGTTTTGTGGGATACAACAGCCAACGAAAGCGTCGATTGAGAGAAAAAGAGGACGAACTCGCCGTCAGGATATGCCACATTGTGAAGCATTGTTTATATCATCTCGACATCGATTCCATTGACAACACTTTCGAATGTTGAGGAATCGTTTTCCACTCAGGCGGTGACGGATTTGAAATCATTAGGACATGTGAACTACTTAAGGGTGTGAGCAAGAGCTAACTGAGCAGATAGATGATGCGACATTAAGTGAATGGAGGCGCATATGGTGGGCCCTGTATACCTGCTCGATAAATCAGACTCTTCCAGCACCAACTTGACTCTGCTCCAACCCTATTGCAACCGCCAGTCTCCAGGGACTCCTGTAAGAAGTTGTCAATGACAATGATAGGCGCAGCATTGCTACTACAACAACAACAACATCAAGCTACACATAACCATCCCAATTGATCGCCCAGTTGACTTCAATCTCTTCGGAACACCATTTCTGTAACAACTTCAGTAAGCCTGACTGGAGTGCTCTCGTGAATTTACGGAAAACACCTTTAGATGTATATTGAAACGATTTTTCGTCATCCCTTGTCAATTTTTGTTTTGTTACAAACCGGTTTCGGCGATCCGCCATCTTCAGTGTATGTATGAAAACACCTTCGCTACTCTTTGCATTTCGTCTGACGTCCGACAAGCAATTGAGAATTTTGCAAGAGCATCAATTCGGTACAGGCTAGTTACATACCGTTTATAATATGGGAAATTCGACAATCGGAGCTATATTTTGATCTCAAAAGAGAAAACAGAAGGCTGGTAGATAAATACACAATAAATTTGAGAAGCATCTCAGGCCCTGCAACCGCTCTTCTGGTGTTATGGTCAACTGTAAAATACTTGTTCAAGAAGACTAAGCCTAATGTCAAAAAATTTGAGTTTGATCTGGTGGCAAAGTTGTGTCGCAGCCAAAGAGATGTGCGAACTCTTGTCATCTCTGCAACAGTGGTTGGGGGGGCGATTACTGAAGCGTTAAGCTCAAAATCTTTAGGTCCTAAAGATATCTGCTTACACTTGTTAAATTACCTGCGAAGTGAGGGAGTAAACTACTTTGCCATTACCGAAATATGGAAACAGGCAAGGGATATTGTTGCTTACGTCTGGGAAACCAGCTATCCACAGGTATTGGCCGCCTATATCCCTACTCTCGCCAGTAGCCAAGATACTAGACCATCTGAAAATCAACTTTTTGACTGCGCAAGTGAGCAAAAACCTCTAACAGCAAACTCAATATTGTCCAACCCTATTATTAAACCATCCGTTTCCTAGGACTTCTGGTAAATTAGAAGAAAAGCTCAGCCATATACTGTAAACTTGTTATTATTCTAATCATAAAGGCTTCTGTGAAGTGTTATTGAATGTAATCGATTAAAGCGCAGACGAGCTCGAAAGCCTGTTGCAGGAATCCCAAGGGTGTGCAAGTTTATTGATAATTAATTATGCAATTTCAATAAGCGCAATGTAACCATACGAACAATAACAACAATATGGCAACAAAACATTAACATAGTGCCACAACAACAAAAGCTAAAGCATCAACAGCTAAGTGGGTATAATGGTCTCGCCACTAAGAGGATTGTGTAGCCGGCGATGTGGGCTCGCTGTGTTGGCGTTTACTAAATGCCACAAACTGAGCATTCGCTTAATTTGTTGTTGTCGTTGTTATACTACTTAGATTAGCTTGTAAAGTTTATTGCTAACAAAGAGCTAACAAAATGAAATATGACTCCCTAAGATTGTGATTAATATATTAGAAGCCTAATATGAATGTTAGTAATGATTAAGTACCTAAGCAGGCCACAGCGCCTAAAAGCAGACTACAATTAACGGTTTAGCTTCATTTTATTTAATACATTTATTAAACTTTATTTAACGACTACAACACTCGACTAACGTATAATTAAATGGCTTTGTAAGTAGATATTTAGTGGCACTTTGTTTATAGCCAACAAACCCAACCAAAACAATTTCGTAATATCAGCAATAACAACACTAATGGCCACATGCATCCGCATCCTTGTAATGGCGCGCCGCAGCTGTGCAAGGATACATGGCTACGTTCGCAGCTATAGACTGTGGCAGCTAATTAAAATGCAACAACAAGCAGTTTTGTGAATGGGCCGACCAGTAACAACAACAAACAACCACTTGCTATACGCTTACATACTTGGTATACTTAGCAAAGACAGAATCCGTTCATAGTAGGCCGAGAGCTGGAAAGAGCAAGAAATGAAAATGGATAGAGGAAGAAAATAATAATCCTTATGATGGTAATTATGGTGAACGCAGAGTAAAAATAAGTCAATTCAAGGCGGTCAATTCTAGCCATGTGAAGTTTAGTCAATATAATTACTATAAAAGCAAAAAGATTCAATTCAAGTCAAGTAAAATTAATTCAACTGAATTCAAGTTAACCAAGTCAAGTTAATTGAATTCAAGTGATGTTTAGTCAAGTTAACTGAAGCCATGGTTAGTATCCTAACCAAGTCAAATCAACAAGTAAAGTCAAATAAGTAGTTAAGTTTAGTCAATTTAATTCAAGTTAAGCTAAATCAATTAAAATGAAATTATTTGATGTCTTGTCAATTCAATTGAAGTCCAGTTAATTTAATCCAATTCAACTCAATTCAATTCAAATTTCAAGTCAAGGCAAATTAAGTAAATTCAAGTAAAATCAAGCCAAGTCAAATTAGGTCAATTAAATTCACTTTATGTCAAGTCTAGTCAAATTAATTGAAGTTAGATTTAGTTAAGTCAAGTCAGATCAGTTCATGCGAAGTCTAGTCAAATAAATTAAAGCCAGACCAATT